>JAJIZL010022849.1:134933-187566 GCA_023969395.1 Amblyomma maculatum | reverse complement strand
AAGCTTCCATCGCCGTTTTCTGCGGCGCGCGCGCCGAAACAGTAAAAGAAGGGCCACCGCGGCCTTACACCTACCTTTCTGCTTTTCTTGTCTGGACCATTAATTATTCTTTGCAATTCATCCCCTGAGTTACTTAGCAAGACAAGGTAATCAGCAAATTGCAGATTACTGAGGTATTCTCCATCAAGCCTTATCTCTAACTGCCCTCATTCTAGCAGTTCCTCACCGCAAGTGTTCGCCCCGAACTAATAGCTCTCCAGAAATGCGACAAGGACACGCAACTTGCCGGTTATAGTACATACATATCGGAATGAGTAAAAACCTCGAATAGCCACTTTTGTCAAACGTAATCTTACTGTCTTCCAACACAATTTATATCCAACTTTCCCCGAACACGTCTTCTTAGAAATATTACCTCGACCCTCGCATAAACGTCGCATATAATTAATGTCTTCAGCCCTCCCCGAGCCCATAAGGATATTGCTTTTCTTCAAAGCCCAGCAACTGGTGCAGGGGCAACCCCTCCTCAACCTCAATGACTTCAACGCACATCACCGCGCTTAGCTACCACTACGACTCTGCTAAAGGTCAACCCCGTTGGAGAGACTGGCATACGCACCAGCTGACCCTTATCACGGACGTGTCCTACTGCACTAGACACAGTACGGGGCTACACTGTGATACAACACCGGAGCTTGCCTTTAAGACCTCCGCAGTTAAAGCGACTTGGTGTCACACTCACGAAAATTTTGGGAGTGATCATTTCGAGCCTGAAATCGTAATACACGAGCCTACCAGGCAATGGACGCGGCCGGCTCAGGTGATTGACTGAGTCTCCTTCCCGACGCACAGGAAACAGCAAAACAAACCTCCCGCTATTACTGACATCAAGGCATGGGCAACCGAAATTGTCAAACAAGTGACCGGCGCCACACAAACCCTCGTGTTAGTGGACACGTTCCTACACTGTGACCACTACTACGCCCATCTGTAGGAGCGCAAGAAGTCTCTTGAAGCTCTACTCACCACTCGGAAATGGGACCGCAATATCCAACGTAGATTGGCACACGCACGCGCAAATATCGATGATTATGCAATCGAACTCGCTCGACAGAGCTGGCACATTTGTGACCAGATGAACAAGACTCAAAATGCTCGTAACACGTGGAACCTCCTTCGACATTTACTCGACCCAGCTGGAGGCAAACTCAAAACATACCAACAGCTCGAGCGAATCTTTCACCGGTATCCTGGCATGCCAGACGAACTCAAACAAGCTTATAAATACTTACATCCGCCCCGAACCAACAACCAACTTCCCCTTCTATCAGGGCGCGGACAATCCCGGCCTAGACGCTCCAATCACTCTTGTGGGGGTCTGAACAGAACTCAATCGCCTCAAGACGACTTCGGCGGCTGGCCTCGACCGCATTTCAAATAAAATGCTAAGGAATCTAGACGACGCATTCATTCATGCTCTGACTGACTATTTTTAAGAATGTTGGGCCAGTGGTACCATCCCTCAGCAGTGGAAATGCGCCAATCTAGTCCTCATCCCCAAGGTGGGTAAACCACCAACCTTAGCAAACCGCCGTCCCATCTCTGTCGCGTGCTGCATGGGGAAGCTGATGGAACATGTTATCAAGACCAGACTCTCACGATACTTCGAAGACAACCATCTTCTACCAGACACAATGTTCGGCTTCTGCCCTCATTTAGCGACCCCGGCATTATGCTTCTTCTCCATCAGGTGGTCATGAGCACACTACAGTCGAGCCTGCTTATAACGAACCTGAGCGTCACGTGGCGTCCGTTCGTTATACCGAAGTTCGTAGTAACTGGACCACAAACTAAAAAAGAGAAAAAAAAAAGTTGGCGGTCAAAACACGAAATTTATTTCTTAGCAAAAAGTCTGTGACGCTCGTCTGTTTCTGCAGTGCAGATGCGATGAGGGCGGTCTCCAGTTTATTTAAAGCACTAGCGTGCTCTTCGCCGAGTCCCTTGGCATAGACAAGTTGTCTGAGGCCCTCTGTATAGCCCATTGCTACAGATGTGCTTACGGGTGCTGGTTCAGACGTTTCATCTTCATCTGATTCTTCCGCGTCGCTCTCGGCCCGCACTTCAGAAACGATGCCTTCGTCCGAGCACGGTTCCGCAATATCCGCGTCTTCATCCGCAGAAATAAAATCCTGCCAACCAATGCCAGGGTCTCCCATGTCGGAGTCGACGACGCGCTGCCACAAATCGCCGCCGGAATCATCATCAGAGGCATCAGGCCCGACGTCCGGTACTGCGTCGACGAAGCCGGCCTTGCGGAAACAGTTTCGCACGCAAGCGGTCGTCACCTCCGCCCAGGCCGCCTTCACCATCTCAAGGGCTGAATACAATGAAACTCGGAGCGGCAAGTTAGCGGCCGGGCGGTCAACGGCGATGAGCAAGCGCTGCACAATGCGGCGCCTATACGATGCTTTAAAGGAGCGTATTATGCCCAAATCAAGAGGCTGCACTTTAGAAGTGGTATTGGGCAGCAGGAAAAGTACAGTCACTGCCGTCAGAGACGTTTGCACGTGGTGCGCTGAGCAATTGTCGAGCAACAGCAGCCTGCTTTGCCTCTGCATGTCGCGGTCAAACTCGCCCAGCCACTCTGCGAATAAATCCCGTGTCATCCAGGACTTAGTATCGTGCCTGTAGCGCAGGGGTACATGGTTCCAAAAGCAACGTGGTTTCTTGGATTTTCCGATTACAAACGGCATGCGCCGGTCGCTGCCATTCATATTAGTGCACAGAAGAACTGTAACGCGCACTTTACTGTGTTTATCGCCAGCGCAGGACTCCCCTTTCATGGAGTGCGTCTTGTCTGGAAGCATCTGATAAAATAATGCAGTTTCATCTGCGTTATACACAACCTGCTCCGCGTAGCTTGCAATAATGGCTCGGTTTGTTGCAAGCCAATTGGCAACGTCCTGGTCACTTACCGAACGCGCCTCACCGACAATCGATTTAAAAACAATCCCATGCCGCACTTTGAACCGATGTAGCCAGCCATTGCCTGGGCAGAAGTCTGGAAAATCTAGTAGGAATGCGAAGTCTTTGGCTTTGCCCAGCATCATTGGTCCACTTATCGGAATGTTGCGAGCCCGTGCGTCGACGAACCACTTCAGCAGCGCATCCTCTACGTCCGCATAGGTGGCCTTCCGCAGGTGCTTTCTGTCCGCTGTGTTGGCGTCGGAGCTGGCGATCTTTTCCTTATTCTTCTGAATTGTCGAGATGGTTGATTTCGACACGTTGTACTTCTTCACCAGCTCGCAATTTTTAGCACCTTGAGACAGTTCCGTCACAATTGCTCGCTTCGTTGCCATGTCCAGCGCTTTTCGTTTCGTGACCGCTGGAGGCAGGCAATTCCCGTCCGCCATCCCGAATTATACGACTCAGGCCCGACAGACAAAGCGCTCACACCACACACACGAAAATGACAACAAAGCGCCGCAACTGACGAAGCACGTGCGCACGTGCGACAATCACGCGAGGCAAGCGAGGAAGTGCCTAAGGAATGGAACGGAACGGAACGGAACGGAACGGACACACAGCGGGGCATGGTATGCAGCGGGGAGACCAATGAGAGGCATCCCTGAGCGTCAGTGCTGCCACCTGTTGGCTCCTACCGTAGTTGCTTTCAACCGCCCATGGCCTCCGAGATTACCTCCGCAAATCTCGGAGGCCACGAACCGTCACCGCCGTACTAGGGAGTCTACATACGCCGTACTGAATGCGCGCGCCGCTGCGCATTCAGTCCGCCCGTGCAAACAGTACAACCGCTAGCGTATGGAGAGGCCTGCCTCCTGGCGCCCCGTGCCCCTGGCACGGCCGCTCAATGGAAGAGCCAGGAAACGAAACAACAAAACTTCGAAGACTATGCTGGCGGCACAGCTCGCCGTGGAGACAGGCGAAGACGAGGGAATGGCGAGAGGAGAGGGGAGCGGAGTTGCGAGGAGGGGCGGCAGCGTGGCCTTGGAGGCCACACCACGCGCCGACACTCGTAGGCAGCGCGCGTCGGCGAGCAAAGGGTAGCTCGCTTGCGAGGAGGATTGCGAAAACAGACCAAAAGGGATGGGAGCCCATCGTTATCTCGTATCGGGGCGCCGGGTTTACGCCGTCCGTTCGCTGTAACCGATCGGCAGCGCTCGTGGACGTTCGTTATACGTGCGATCTTGTGCCATTGAAGTAATGTATATTTTGGCGGTCGCTCCGGTCTCGTTCGTTATAAGCGAAAGTTCGTCTTAAGTGGGGCCGTTATAAGTGGGCTCGACTGTAGACACGAAAGTCATCGTCGGCCTCGATGTTGCCAAGGCCTTCGACAACGTCCCCCATGAAGCGATTCTTCAGCAACTTCAGCCTCTCCGTGTTGGACATTGCACATATGCGTACATCGGAGACTTCCTCACCGACCGCACAGTGCAACCTAAAGCCGGCATGGGAGATCCTTCTGTCATCTCTCCGGGAGACCGTGGCATGTCGTAAGGCTCCATACTTTCGCCGATGCTTTTTAACGTTGCACTGATAGGCCTGCCCAAGCTACTGGCCGACATTCTCCAGTCAGTGGTACAGATCGAACGCCTTCTGAAGTGAATCTCCAACAAGCATCATGGCATGCAAGAGTCCAACCTCCTGCGCTTTGTGCAAGCTTTCATTTGCTCCATCATCACCTACTCTGGACCCTACCTACATCTCACTCAAGCCGAAAGACTCAACGGCTAGAGGCGTCACTTCGAAAAGCATACAAGACGGCCCTAGATCTTCCCATGTCCACAGCTACCCATAAGCTCATGTCTCTCGGAATCTCCAATACCGTGAGCGAATTGATCGAAGCAACCCTCGCTGACCAGTATGAGTGGCTCTCACTCACACAGGCTGACCAAGTGGTACTGCAGCAAGTTGGCATCTCCCTGCCGAGAGCGACCCCAAGTTATGCTGAACTTATACCCGAATATTGCCTAAACCTCCGCATCCCTCCCATTCCCAAATGGATGCACCCGGATTGCTATGTCGAGAGACGGGCTGACCGGGCTCGTCAATTAGAGAAACACTTGAGCGGACGTCCAGACATCATGTATACAGATGCCTCTTACCATTCATCAAGGCCAGCAACGGTGGCGTTAACTCTCGCCCTTCACTGCAGCTGGTACACAGCCTGCAGCATTCGTAATGCAGAGACAGTGACCGCAGCTGAGGAGGTTGCCATTGTGCTAGTGCTAGCCGACCCTAATACCAAAGTCGTCATCTGTGATTCTTAACAGGCTATCCGCAACTGCGATGCTGGCCATATCTCTTGCCAGGCGTTACCATTCTACTTTCTACTGCACCCTCTTCCACATCTCGCTTACTTCTTTCGGCTCCAGCCCACGAGTCACTCAGTGGAAATGCCCAGGCACACACTCCCACTCGAGATCTCAGCTGCCGAGCCGAGAGTATGATCAGCCACTCTGCTTCCACTGACACTAATATCTCACGCGCTTCTCTACTCACCACTTATATGGACATACTCCAGCACCACTGACTCCAAAGATGCACATATGCTCCCGCACACCGCGATCTAACAAGACACGAGGTCATCCAATGGCGCAAACTACAAACTGGCAGCTTCCCACACCCCCTCTTATACAGCAGGATCTTTCCGGAACAGATAGCCCCCATATGTAAACACTGCTCAACTCCGGCCACTCTCATACACATGGCGTGGATTTGTACACACTACAACACAGACAACTCAAACACCCCAGAGACGTGGGAGTCTCTCCTGCGTACTTCCGAGCCAGCAGACCAACGCTGGCTTATCCAGCGCGCTGTGGAGGCCGCGACATCCCAAGGGATTCCCGCTGGCTCCCTCTAAACCAGCGTAACCTGTCCTTTGACTGGTCCCCTGTTTTTGGGCGCAATAAAAGAGCTCACCACCACCCCCATTTCAATTCTCTGAATACACTCTCTAAGCAAGCTGTAAATAGCACTGGTGTGATCGTGTCTCCTTGCCTAACACCTTTCTTAATTGGAATTTTGTCACTTTATGCAGAACTATGGTTGCTGTGCAGCCACCATAGATATCTTCCGGTACTTTCATATATGGCTCATCTACACCCTGGTTTCACAATGCAGGCAGCTACTGTCGCTAACTCAGAGTCTCTGAAGCAGTACATCGATGACCGCACTGTCGAGGCTGTGGAGAATGCACGCCCAAGTAACACAAAAGCAATGGTTGTTCATTGCCATTATAGGGGCAAAAGTTAGCGTGAATATAGGTCCTTCATTTGCATTTGGACAATTGGAAACTTTTTCCAACAATGGTCCCATCATTCATGCCAATAGTATGCCACCCCTTCGCCATTTTAATGGCATGAGTATGCCTGCATACAGCCAACCTGTTGCCAATGGTATGCCTACGTACAGCCAACCTGTCGCCACATTCGTGCCAAGCATGCGAGCTTGCTTCCAAGCTGCCCCCACGCTCGCACCAAGAGTACGCCCACGTAGAGCCTACCTGTCCCCTTACTCCCACCGAGACTTTGCCCATATCCAGCCATCCTACCCCCACATTTTTGTCTGGAATTCGCCAATCTCCAACCATCTTATCCTCTGTGATGTCTGCGGTCACATCTGTGAAGGCGCTAGCGTGTCGTCATTGCCAGGAGCACTTGAGGAAGCAGATATCAACCTGGACATAGCTATAGGCCTGCCTCGACGACGGCGGTCAAGGCCCTGCGCGAAGCAACAAGCTCACATTTCATCGGATACCCAGGTGCGGCGAACGCTCCGGGAGTCTGCCCTTGAAATTACGCTCTTCCCATAGGCAGCTGTGAAAGAAAGAGGCATGCATCGCCGGCCCCGCATTGTGGTCGGTTTATCGTTACCAAGAGCACGCCTGAGAGAACAGACACGCCGACAATATGATATCCTCGCTTCCGCAGCGTCAAGAACCAAGTCTACCCGTGGGAAGCTGGTGATGTATTCGCCCACGTGCCGTGGCCTACGTGAAGGAATTCAGAAGGCGTGTCTTCATAGTGCTGTATGCAAAAATGCCAAGTGGTGCTCTTAGATTGGCCAGTGCTCAAGGACAAAAGATTCCCTATCTAGGTACCTAGGGACAAGACAGTGTAGAAAAACCGGGGCATTTCTGGGGACATTGACAGACTTTCTCTAAAATCTCTACCATCATGTAAATAAATTTGCACTGCTCCTCGTTTCCGTGGTGCCTCGTCGTCTCGCCTAGTTGGCGTTCGCTACCTTCGGCTCCGGCCCTGCCGGCATCGCAACACCTCACTTTGTGCCATGATTATGCCTATGTCCAGCCATCGTACCCCCACATTTTTGCCATGATTACGCCCTTATCCTGCTATCCTGTTCCCGCATTTGCGCCATGAATACACCCATATTGAGCCGGAATATTGATAATCCGAGATTCATGCCAAGGCTAGGCATATGTGCAGCCAGTTGCACCCAGACTCAGATTGTTACCATTTCAAGGTGGCCATTGAATTTCTAGGCCAGTGAGTAACTGCTTTTGATGCATCTTTTCAGTAAAAACATGTAAAGCAAAATCATCGGAAAATAAATATAAACACATGCACGAAGCAGCAGGAGCAATACTACAAGAACGCCAAAAAATTAAAATAAGAATTTACTATGTTCTAAATGGAAGGAAAAAAAAACAAAGCACGAAATCAAGGAACACAGGGATGTTTGCTAATAATATAAGTGACACGACTTACAGAAGCCTGGAATCCTCCCTGCATTCTTGAAGCTGGCCACATATATAATGCATGTTGAATTTCAGATTTTAGAAAATGAGGTGATCGATTTCATTCTATTATTTGCTAAAGCTGCACGCAAAAGCTGCTCAGCCAATACACTTCTAAAAACTGGTGCAGCTGTTTAATACACGGACACAGGCTCTGGACTATGGAAGACAGTGTTTTATGTTAAACCACGTTCGGGCTGATTTCCAGGTGCTTGTACCAGCAATCCGCAGAAAACTCTATTGTCATTCAGTTCTTATGAAATAAGTGCGCTTTAAGGGGGGACATGGCTCTTAAAGCTATTTTCCTAGTTTTTGACCAAATTTGATAAAACCTGGTATTCTGATTCAATGTTTTGCACTGATTTCAAATATGTAACTATTTTTTCAATTGGCCAATTAGTTAAGAGATAAATGAAATAATTGTTTGTAATTTGCAGGAACAATGAAAAAATTATTGCACTACAAAAAATTCACATGGACACTTTGCTAGATACTAGAAAGCATAATGAATACAATGTTAGGAGCAGATTTTTGATATAACAAATATTAGTGATGTTATAGCAGTTCAAATTTTTAAATTTTACTCTAAATCAGACAGGAAAGCACCCACATCTGACAAATATTAGCGATGTTATAGCAGTTCAAAGTTCATGGTTCCAGATGTGGGTGCTTTCCTGTCTGATTTAGAGTAGAATTTAAAAATTTGAGCTGCTATAACATCACTAATATTTGTTATATAAAGAAAGTGCTCCTAACATTGTATTCATTATGCTTTCTAGTACCTAGCAAAGTGTAGATGTGAGTTTTTTCTAGTGCGGTTATTCTTTTATTGTTTACACAGATTATGAATAAGTATCGGTGTAAGAAACTAAAACAGAGATACCAGGCTTTATCAAATTTCGTCAATGTCCCCCCTTAATTCATGAAAATCTGGCAAGCGCCATTTCGGAAATGCTGCACCTAGTCCATCTAAGACAAAGAATAGGAGCTTGTCTAAGCCATACTCGCCGCAGTCATTAACTGCTTGATTTGCTAGAGCTTTCCGAATAAGTATTTTACAGCTCGGTTTTCACTCTGGCTGGTTGTCTTCGTTTTTGTTATTATGTGCAAATTCAAAAATTCTGACTGTCAAAGTAACTGCACTGCATATATGCTGTTTTCCCCTAGAACTGCATATGTGAAACTGCGTATATATTACACAATTATTGCGCATTGCAGAAGAGAACAACGAAGAATCAGTGACAAAGATCGTACACTGCCTCATTTTAAAAATTGCATAGGTAATATAGGGGAAGCAGCAGAC
Source organism: Amblyomma maculatum (assembly GCA_023969395.1). Lineage (NCBI taxonomy): Eukaryota > Metazoa > Arthropoda > Arachnida > Ixodida > Ixodidae > Amblyomma > Amblyomma maculatum. The sequence continues at coordinate 178,477 of JAJIZL010022849.1, read as the reverse complement.
AACAAGAGCCATTGTGGTCAATGTTTTGGCCGGGCACTGACAATATGGGCAGAGTAGTGGACAATCAAGGCCATCGTTGGAAGTGTAACATAGTGGCAATGCCCATATGGATAGAACAGAGGAGAGACAGGGCCATCACTGGAAGTGTAACATAGTGGCAATGCCTATATGGATAGAACAGAGGAGAAACAGGGCCATCATTGGAAGTGTAACGCACTGGCAATGCCCATATGCATAGAACATGGGACAAAAAGGACCATCATTGGAAGTGCCAGAGAGTGGCATTACATATATTGGGAAGCTAATGACAACTTGGTTCCATTATAAGGCCTGATTTGCCAAGACTTTGCCATCTCTTTCTCAATATTGGGCCTTTCATTTTTGCTGCCTGGGCGGCTACAGCAGGAACTGGTGGAGATGAGGCTGACGCTGGATGCCCAAGAGCATGCTGCTGCAGAGGGGGCAGCTAAAGTCGCTCAACTCAGGACAGAGAAAGAACAGCTCTTGCTGGACCTTGCAAACCAGACCAGTGAGCTGCGGAAAGCAACTGCCAAGCAGAGAGAGCTGCGCCTCAAGTGCGGCATACTCTCAAACAAGAACCAAGGCTTGAAAGACGAGCTCAAGGTGAATGCTTGCTTCTTCTGCACCTGCTTTTTTTTTTGTTCTGCTGTCATTTTGTTTCAGTCACGAGGATGCACATTTGCTGCTGTCAGGGATTGTAGTGTGCAGATTAAAATTGTCTGGAGTTTCTACTGTGTGACTTGCTGGCTTGGTCGCATGGTTATGCACTTGTCTGCAGTTTCCTCCACCCCTCCCTCCAATAAAAAAATATCTCAAAAATTTTAACATGCCCATACAAGCCACAGCTACTGAGGGCTAATTATCGATTACATTTAAGTTTCTCTTAGGTATCCGACAATTGCTCCTTTAAGCCTTTAAAGGAAGCCCTTTGAAGGATGGGAGCTTACAGGGCAGCTGGTAGAAACAACTAGTGTGCAACTCTGAGACTCAAAATGTGAAACAAATTTGTTTGTAAATATTTATAAGGCTCACGGTTACTCGAGGACTCTGTTTTTCACTTGAGTTCTCAATGCAGTATTAGAGTTTTAATAAAATGTCGCTGTTGCTGCCAATGATCATAATCACCAGTTTAGCAAATAACAGTACTATAAGACAAAAACATATTCTGGCAGAAAATTCTTTTTTCAGGAAAAGGAAACAGCTTTTTTTGAACATTCACATTGAACTTCACTTATGCATATTCATTCACGCAGTGACCTACATTCTATGAATAAACTAGTTTTGAGCTTGATGATCTTCTCATAGACATAATGTGGTAAATGACTCAATTCACTGCATGCCGCAAGCCATGCGATCTCAAAAACAAAGTGTGGAGGTAAGGATACTGGTTTGGTTTGTGGTGTTTAACCTTGCAAAGCTAGTCTGACTGGGGGGGATGATGTAATGAAGCACTTTTGCTAATATAATTATCTGGGGATATTTAACAAGCGCTGACGTTGCACATTTCACGGGCGCCATTAGACGGCTTTCCTTTCCCTAACCGTGGGCACAGTGAACTCAACATCTCTAGGGGTGAAATGGTCTCATGTGATGTGAAATGCACATTGGCTTGGAGTTTGCTGTGGGTGCTTACATTTCTTTTGGGATGCATTTTTTTTTATTCTTTATTTAGAACTGGCTTGCAGTTACTGGCTTCAATTGTTGTACCTGATTATGTTGGGTACAAAAAATTGTAGTAAGAGGATATTTTACTCTGGGACAGATAGTAAATCTGGACGCCGCAGATGTTCATTGTTATAGCAGGAATATTCTTATAAATGGGCTTGCCTGTGTAGAGAAAAGGCAGACGTGCTGGCTAGGATGTGATGCGTCCAAGCTCCTGCTGTCCTTCTTCCCTCCTCATGCAGTCCATCAATGAAGGGTCCAAGAAGAGGTTCCAGGCTTCCATGGTCTCCACCAGTGCAATGTACGAGAAGAGGAACGACCTGAAGGAGGCTGAGGCCGCCCTCAAGGATGAGGTTGCCACCTGGAATAACAAGTATTACCCTTCTCTGCAGCTCTGTCAACTGGCAATGGCCGAGGGGAGTGAGTGTAACACATGTTCCCTTCCCCTTCTTCAGCCCTACCAGGCGCGTGGCCGAGGAGGGCATCTTGCACTCTGGCGAAGACGTAACTGCCCTCGACGGTCAGCTGGCTGCCATCAAGCAGCAACGAGACAGGCTGGTCATCGAGGTACGTGGAGAAAACTCGTTCATTTGCCAGCACACATTGCGAAATACTTACGTGGCTTTGTGGCTACTTGCGTTCCTTGTTCAATAGCAGGCAAATTGCTTTAACCAAACATTTTTTTTTCTATTCAAAATTCGAGACTGGAACGTTGGTACTCAAAGACCCCATGCTAACAACCTGGAAGTGCATGACAGTAAAGCTTTGATATTGTTACAGATTGCTTGTGACATCTGCATTTAGTTTTCTGACCTTTTGCGAGAGGAGCACTTCTGCTGTCTCAGTTGGTAGCACTCTGTTGATCCGGACCACCTGCAGTTTGCCCTTGGTGATTGCACAAGGAAAGAAGTGACAAAATGTGAGACTGTAGCGGTGTTTCACGATAGTTCTAGACCCTTAGAAGTCCTTTACCTCTCAACGCAAAATAAAGTGGGTAAAAGGGTGAGCTGATGGAGGAGGTGGGTTGAGGCATGCTAGTGTGCAAATGTGCCAAGAGGAATCCCAAAAAACAGTGCTGTAAAGGACCTTAGGATTGTGCAGAGCCCAGCTTGAGAATTCCTGCTCCGTTGACGTTTTCTCACTGGGGACTTCAATAAGTCATTGCCCTGTTGATATACCTCTGTGCAGAACCGCTCCCTCCAGGCACAGGTGAGTTTCTGCGAGGCCAAGTTGCGTGAGCAAAACAAGGTAGCTGGAAAGGCAGATCGAACTTCCATCCTGCCACTCTGCTCAACCCCAAGTCAAGGAAGTTACCAGCGACAGCCCCGCTCCTTTAGGCAGTCGCAGAGCTCACTGTCGAGCATGGACCAGTTTCTGGAAGGTGTGTGGTGACGATAGAAGAGCGCAAGGTCCAAATATCAAAACAATGGGACACACACATGCACGTGAGAGCATGCGTGTGGGGCATGTACATGTATCCCACATACACGTGAGAGCGGTCAGCTTGGAAACAATTTCATTGTGCCATAGCTCCTATACTAGCAATTATTCAATCTTTTTAGCATAGTGTAAAACTCCCAGTGGCACTCATGGAGTGCCACACACTGAGACTTCTCTACTTTCTTGCCTGGAATGCATGCAAGACAGCCTCAGAAAAAAGGGACACTTTGTCGATGGGTTTGTTGCCTTGACTGCAGTGTAAAAGAAAAAAATATGCAGATGGTTGTCATGGATTTCCTAGCAGTTATAGACTATTTTAGTTTCGATGCCTGGACGCAGCCATCTTAGTTTGATGGGGCCGCCCCGTATGCGCCAAACTGGGAAAGTCCGCTCCATCTCCTCTTGACGCCATCTTGGGTTGTGCTGTGCGTCTTGATGCTGTGATGCAGCAGTGTAAAAGTGCTGTTTCGCTGTGCTCGTGAAAGCTATCCGACACCTTAGTGCTATTTTGTGTTTTGTTTGACCGCGCCAGCAAATCATATACCACCCATTTGGCCAGGTAGCAGCTGTTAGAAATAGCACTAGTGGCTGGGGTTATTTTCCATTATATATTATAATTGCAATGGTAACTGTGCACACAAACACACAGCGAATGAACCGTATGGGCAGCTACTGAACGCGGAATACAGATACTACTAAAGATGCTTTCCAGTCATCGCCGCATTGATTTAACGGAAAGTGTGACCCATTTTATGCGTTTTTTCTCTCACCAATAGTGCATATTTATATTCAGTGTTGCGCTGCTTTTATTTCGCATTAAAAGCACAGGCAGCATTCACTGCGGTTACGGCGCTAACCTCTGTTATTGTGTACCGAGCTTGGTGAATGCATGCGTGTCTGTGGTGCGTCGCCGACCGAGTGTGACAAGCCTATGATCAAGCTGTGCTGCTTCAACAATGTATACTTTCAAGTTAAACCACGGTTCAAGAACAGTACATAAAATAAGTCATGTCTAAAGTACCATCTGTCGATGGTTTTATGCAGCCTTGATGTACGTCCAGCGGCGCAGCAACATCGTATCCACGTCTCATCGTAGCAGCATCGTTTGCATGATGTATTGTTGAGCAAAACATTGAAAAATGTCTCAGCTGCATCACGAACGAAGGCGACAAATTCGCAGCACATACAGCAGCGCTTATGAAAGTGCCGCCGCCCGCTGGTGTGGCAGACGACGGCACTCTCGCTGAGCGTTTCTCCCTATACTCCGTTTCATACATCAGGTGCAATGCAGTGAAAGCCATGCAAGTAGTCCTTGAGAAAAAAAGACGAAGTGTATTACTCCGCGGTCGTTTCACGGCCGAGTGATCTAATGCGGCGCTCTCGGGTGACTAGGAACTTCGGGGCGTAGGTTCGAATCTCGTCACGAGATGTGCTTTTTTTTCAGCATTTCATATTTGACATGACAGAGAACTTCGGGTGCACGAGTTCAAATCCAACTTGCGACTTTTTTAAGTAGCATTTCGTACTTGGCATCAATTTAAATAATTTTTTTTTCTTCAGAGCAGCTTCTATACCGGGCTGACACGATTCACGCTATCTGTAATTTTCGTTTTTGCTCTAACCGAGGGAATTTTTCACTCCTGTGCCTCTCTCGTGATACCGGGCCTGTCATGAATGATTATGTCCTTTCAGCAGAGCAGCAGATCAAAGTTTAAAGACTGCACCGGACTGACAGGCACTTTGGTGGAATAGCGCGATGCACTTCGCGTGAGTAGTTTGTTTTTTAGGTTCCTTTTTCTCGGACTATACGGACGTCCAATTTTTAATGACTGACTTATTTTTCTTTCTGCCTAAAAATGCATGCCCTGCTTCTGGTCGTAAAGGCAGCTTAATCGCCCACAGGTATCGCCAACGCCAGGCAGCGATCGCTGCGCTTGATCAGAGCAAGATTTTGTTTTTTTTTCTCGAATGCAAAACCAATGTCCTTCAACAACCTTGAGGTTCCACAGGTCGTCGTCTTCCTTTTGAACACTGTCCTGTGTGGGTTTCTCTCTCTTCCTGTACTTAACATGTTCATTTAGGCGGATGACATGCAGTGTGAGTGTCACACTTTATCGCTCATGAACTTAATGTTCACGTCTCGGGGTCTTTTTGAAGCAAAAGCCTTTAATGGCTCATCATTGTTGTCAGCAAAAATGTCACGTCTTTGCGGCTTTCTGATTGGCTGAGTTGGGGATGACATTATAGAGGTTTCGACCAATCACAGGGCACTATCGTTTGGCAGGTGCTGCCAACTCGTGCCTCTCCTTTCACATGGGAGGATAATATCAGAATCAGCCTACCAAAACCGTTGCATTCACGTTATACCTAGGCCATGCAGACACACTCATACGGCTTGGTTAAAACGAGGCTTTATATGTTGGCTGGTAGCTTACGCTATCTAGTCATATAGATTCAAGCGTCTGTGTGGTGCCTTTCATTTGGCGCTTCTTCAAATGCTGCAACACACAGCCTATAGAAGCAGATGCAGTAAAACCAGGAATCAGCGACGTTTCAAACAGTCTTTCGCTTTATCGCAATTTAGTGGTCCAAAGTGCCACTTAAACTTTTTTCTTTGAAGACTTCAATTGTTTGCACAGAAGCTTCGCCTCATATTTTGTGACGGTATGCTGAGACACTTTTGTACTCTCCCCGACAACACTCAGAATATCCCAGGCGAATTTCCAAGCATACAGATTCGCAATAATTTGCTTTGCGTGCCTGGACATTTTAGAAGTACGGATCTTCGAAAAACTTCGCTCGGGAGAGGTGGTCGATGTCGTAAGAGATGCGTAGGCAGCCCAGTGCGGAGAGCACTGCTGACAAGGTTGCCAGGATTGAGGTGCAGAAAATGTCACACGAACAATAACGACAAATAAAACATACAAATACATCGATTCCAATCCTTTCCGCCTAAAAAAGGTGTTTTTATTAGGTTGATTGAGGTACAGAAAATGTGACATGAGCAAAAACGACAAATAAAACATACAAATTCACCTATTCTAATCCTTTCCACCTAAAAATGGTGTTTTTTTTTAGGTTGATGGCAAATTTAATTTGTACTAAACTTGCGGTGAAAGCAATTATTTCGGTCTAGAGTACGCTCTTTTTTTTACCGCGGATGCGGGGAGTGTAAACAAGAGCTCTACCTTTGAAAGTGTTGCACCTGATGCATGAAACGGAGTATAGTCGACACTGGGCCTAAATTATTTTGCATTGAAGGTAGAGTAAATGGTCTCTTGTGGAACTGCCTTACCGCCTACCCCATTGTATGGATAAAACAGATGTAAATTTCGGTGATACCTTAGCAGCAGAGACAGCCTGCAAAGGAGGAGCCGCGCACCGAACGATTTTTGTTTTTTACTTTCGGCTTATTGTTTGAGTGAAGAACAGATCTTAGCACGCTCTTCTGGTGCTGGCAGAAGAGATCCACCGTATCGTTGGTGCGGAGAGCTTGCGGAAGGCGTGACCTGCCCAGCGTACATGTTTACTACAATGGAGGAAGTAAAATGGGCATCATATTCGTGAGTCCGTAATTGGTACTAAGTCTGTCTGGTTTACACAAAATATTCATAGGCGAATCAAGTCAGGATGAACTGGGAAGTGGTAAAGCAGAAATCATATCACAGCCGCACTCATACTGTCGTTACATGCTTCCCGCATACGCTCTCGGCAACCATCTTGCGATTTCTTTGATTGTTGTGCAGTTCATGAACACGCATTGCTGTCCCAGTGACATTACCACTAAAAGGGGTGCTACTAAGACTCTCAAACGACAAATACCGAGGTGCAAGGCTGTTCATTATGTATGAAGCGTGCGAATGCTGCACAGCCCACTCGGTACTGGCAACAATGGGCTGGCACATTGAATCTGGTTAGAGACTATTTTCCTACTCTCCTGCTTGCTCTCGGTAAAATGGTCTATAGATACTGCGGCACAGTTTATCAAATATATATTCTCTTCTATCCTTTGTCGGGATTTTAGGTTAGTGTTTTATATTTCTTTTGACAGTATAGTATAACCAAAGGAGCACTGTGGCTTAGTTTCTTTGTTTTGTCTTGCAGTGCCAGTGGCCAACAAATGCAATCCCCGCCGGTGAGTCCAGCATTGCAAGGCATGCTCTGTTCTTGGCATCTCTGTCTGCTCGATTGTATCCTAGTGAGCCTCGGCTTCTCCAGCTGGCTCACATTGTGGGCAATTCTTTCTCCTTTTTTTTCCCCCTGGAATTTTTCTTGAAAGAGCATTGGGCATCTTTATTCCTGATTCTCCTGTTTCCCCTGGCATAGGAATATGTCAGTGCCATATTTTCTGGAGAACCGGCCGCCTCCCTAATTTCACAAAACAATTTCGGAAAAAAAAAACATTTTCATGCTAGTTTAAGCGCCAGCTTTGTTGTGAAAAATGGCGCTTATAGATTTCTCGAACCTAAGCAAGCATTCCCTTTCAGTTTCATATCACAGTCACAAAAAAAAAAAGGGGGTACTTGGGAAGAAAAAAAAAAGCGCTCGGTTACAGCACTCTTCATAGCCAGAGCCACTGTGGGACGTGATAATGATAGCACATAACACCTTTCAGGTGCACATCAAGGAGACACTATTTCCTCAGTACTATTCACAGCTTGCTTAGAGGAATTATTCGGAAACTTTGAATGGGAGCAGTTAAGGATAAGGGTAGATGGAGAATACCTCAGTAATCAGCAATTTGCTGATGACATTGCCTTCCTAAGTAACACAGGGGATGAACTGCAAAGAATGATTGATGACCTAGACAGGAATAGTAGAAAGGTAGGCTTGAAAATCAATATGCAGAAGACTAAGGTAATGTTCAGCAGCCTCGGAGAGGAACAGCAGTTTACATTAGTTAGCGAAGCACTGGAAGTAGTCCGCGAATATGTCTACTTAGGACAGATAGTAACCGCAGATCTGGACCATGAAAGGGAAATAACAAGGAGAATAAGATTGGGATGGAGCGCATTTGGCAAGCACTCGCAGATTATGACTAGCAGCTTAACGGTATTGCTCAAAAAGAAAGTATACGACAGTTTTATCTTACCTGTATCCACCTATGGGGCTGAAACGTGGAGGCTAACAAGTTATGTTAGGCTTATGTTGAGAACAGCACAGAAGGCCATGGAACGAAAAATAGTAGGAGTAATGTTAAGAGATGGGAAGCGTGCAGAGTGGATCAGAGAAATAACTCAAGTTACTAACGTTCTAGTGGAATTCAAGAAGAAGAAATGGTCATGGGCAGGAGATGTGGTGCGAAGAGAGCATAAGCGATGGTCGCTTTGGCTAGCAAATTGTATTCCAAGGGAAGAAAAGCTTAGCAGGGGGTGGCAGTGGTGGGCGGGTGAGGTTAAGAAGTTTGCAAGAGTTCAAGCGAATGCAGCTGGCACAGGACCGAGTTAATTGCAAGAAAATGGGAGAGGCCTTCACCCTGCAGTGGGTATAATCCTGCTGATGAGGATTATGACTACCTCATTAAACAAACTCTTTTGTTATTTCCTCTGTCTTGCCTTTCAGGAAATCGAGGGCCGGAACACTTGCACAGGCCACTACTCTCGACTCAAACATCTGCTCGGGTAAGTAGTTTAACAGATTGAGGGCATTTGAGAACTGCTGAGCAGCGGTATGTGCACCTTACTCTTCTAGCTTACAAAAGCTAGTTTTGTTTTTTTAGAGCTATACCACATATAATGGCATTTGTTTGTTTGGTTTTATTAATTGCCGAAGCTGTGCAGAGAAAAATGGGGCCTAAACATATTACAAAAAAAGTCATTATGCAGTGACATTTGTTAGAAGTGCAGGAATTTGAGTTATCCTGGTAGAAGAGTGTATAAATAACTTGAGAAAAGCATATTAGTAATCAAAGTGCAGCAAGATTAGAATAAATAATAAAAAAACCATTAGAAAGTGGCATATATTAGCAACAAATGCACAAAAATAAAGATGCAGGTACTATTAGAACAGAACAAGCTAATGTTTTAAAGCTTCTTAAATATCCGGACCAATGTGGCACAGGCATGAAAAGACGAGAAAACGCAAAACTGCATAGTGTAACACGTCACTTTTATGCCCAGTAAAGAAAAATACCTTAATCGCATTGATTGAGTAACCACCGGAAACTAAAAAAAGGCACTAGAACACTTGGGTCATGTCATCAAGGATTAATCTTTTCTGAAAAGAATGTGATCATTGTCACATGTGATATCGACTCGAAGGGTGGTATGTGGTAAAGATGAATGACTGAATGTATCCAACCAATCTCGCACCTGTGGTCAACCTGTGATGAGCCTTAAGTGGCTTCTTGACTGAGCTGTGCTCTGAGAAACGAATGACTGTATGTTGTGTATGAGAGACATGAACAAATATAAAACCTCATTAATTCAGTCATTGGCGTGAAAAATGTTCGAATTAACCGGGTTTTCAAATTAGTCGAACACCATGGAAATTCTGGCCCGTGGAAAAATTTTATTGAGAGAACATGCCGGGTGTATCCCCTTTCCTCAACCCCCCTGCCCCCCTCCATCTTTCCACCAAACAGTCGTCAAAAAAGCACACGAGGTCAGCTGCGATCATGGCGCTGGCAAGCTTTCTTCCTCTAGCATTTTTCTTTATTTGGAGAGAGTGCTTTGTAAAGGTAAGGGACTTTCTCAGGAAATGAATTATTATGCCAGTTCACATCAGGAGAGGCTTCCTTGAAAGCCACAAGACTTCGGCTAGTGATGTAAAAATTTCATTGAAAAAGTGACTACATGTTTGTTTGCTTCAAAAAGTTTGAATTTATTATCAGGCCCTAGAGGTGATATTTTCAGAGTCGATTATTTTCACAATCCAGGATCAGTGATGACTGGGAACATTGAAGAAAACTTGAAATCGGAAAATCTGTCCAGAACAATGTGCTTTTCTGGCTTGCTTATGTAAATCACACATGGGTAAAAATGTGGGTGCTCTAAATTTTAATGAGAATAGGAAAAAGATGCCAGAGGTTGCAGTACGTATTGCTATCTTCCTGGTCTGGCCTGCTCAGATGACTGCAGGGATGAACTGGGCTCGAGTAGTGGCAAAGAATCTGCAAAGCCAGTGCACCCTCCCCTCCCCCCACATTTGCCTCATCTTTTCCTCGCCAAACTAATGCTTATTATCCGGTTCTTCGCTTCATTCCTGCAGCTACGCAATTAGCTTTGTGTGAAACGAGAACATGTCACCCCTAGCTTGTGCGGCTTATCTCTCTTTCCAGCTTTTGCATAAATGAGAATGCACATTTAAGGTGTATGAACTAGGCCATGCATAATTCAGGTTTCATCAAAGCACCGTTGCTTCTCTGCAGCAAATGGGTTGTGCAAAGTCTGAGAGCTCTCTTTGTGTAAGCATGGGATGCCACGAAATCTTAGCTGGGTCACTCTGTTCTGACTCTGTGTGTGCAGAGAGCTGCTTTCCCTGTGATGAAGAGAGCGATGTCATCTCGGTGACTAACCCTGCCGTCCGGAAGTTCCCAGAGGAGGACCCGATGGGCCGCTACAGTGAGCTATACCGACGTAACAGCATGGTACTAAGCCACCTCAAGTCGTGCTACCCGGTTGAGACCCAACAATGTACCATACCTTCATCACCGCTCAAGGGAGACAGTTGGTTCGCCTGCACTCCGATGCTTGGCCAGGCAAAAGAATCCTCAAAGCGAATGCGGCCCATGTGGTACAGCAGCAGTGATGGAGGGGCCTACAAGCCCATCTGAGTGAGTTCATTCATCGCATATCATCTGGGCTGTCTGTGGAATTGTGTTTCATATGATTGTTTAGGGATGGGGCTGGTTAGTACTACTCAGTGATCGGCAAAGAGTTCGATTAGAGTTAGAAGAAATACAGTGCAGCAAAATTTATTCCCATCAGCTCGAAACAGCTTCACAGCTGCAGCTGCAGCAGATTTCTTTGTAATAATTCTCTATCCTCTGGTACAGCTAATTAAGTTTCATGATGCAAAAACCGAACTGACAGCACAGTGAGAAACAGAATGAAATTAAACATAAGGCCATCATTACTAAATTGATGCGATTCCAAGTAACGCTCTTTTGTCGGAAGATCACCTTCGTGCCCTAGTGATATAAGTCATTCAATTTACACAACCTTATTTATAGTTAAAGTGAATTCCATAGCAAAAGTAATTCCAAAATCTATAATGTAATCGGTTTATAAAGACAACCTGCAAATAGCCTGCACTTCTTCCAGCATATCTGTCTGTGAGAGGCAGATACAAATTACAATAAATGAGCTTGCTGCCTGGGCAGATAAAAACGTATTTAGGTTTTCTCACTAAAAAACAGTAGCAATTCTGTTCTCTTTGAAACGAGGCTTGCACACCAAACCCACTCTACATTTTAACCAAACCTTAACACCAGTTAAACAAGAGCACAAGTTTTAGGCGTCACCTTCGATAAAAAACTCACTTTCTTACCGCATATAAACAAAGAAAAAGCTTCCCAAGTCTTCAATGTGCTGAAAATACTGTCAAGAAAATGCTGGGGGTATGATAGGGGAGGCTTGTTCCTGATTCGCTCCAAGTTAGACCATGGGTCCATAGTATGTGGCTGAGTAAGACAATCCTACTTAAACGACTAGATCCGATTCACAATCTTGGTTTACGGTTATCATCTGGTGCTTATAGAACATCCCCAATAGCAAGCCTTTATGTAGAGACAAATGAACCTTCCTTAGAAGATTAAAGAACGGCAATAACTTCTACATACGTCCTTAAAATCCATACTCAGCCTAAACACCTCTGTCACTCTATACTCACAAAATGCCCATCATGAACAATATTCAACAACAAGCCTCAAGCGATAAAGAGGTTGTTACGCTTTGAACAAAAATGCCAAGATCTGGACATTCTCAATGATATCAGGAAAATAGCCCTAAGACACGAACCACTACCGCTGTGGTACACTCTCTCTACAGCGTGGGACATGAATTAGCACGCTTTCAGAAAACCTTTACACCACATCAGCATATATAGTAAGAATATCTCACGTTACAAGAAAAATACAGAAATTGTACTGCGTTTTACACTCACTGGTCAAAAACTGATACTCATGTTGGAAGTGTCGTAAAATGCAATACGGCTGCCTCCGTTTGCAACAGTTTTCACTGCCGAGTCTTATGCCATTTGTGTTGCGTGCAGAAAATATTAAATGAGAACATCAAAAACAGCATAATTTATACTGATTCACTGAGTGTCCTTACTGCATTAAACTCCAGTGTGCTGTTGAGCCACTGATAGGAAGCATCATACACAATATAGTGAAGGTCGCGACACAAAAACATACTATAAAATTCTGCTGGGTTCCCAGTCATGTGGGCATTAGGGACAATGAGAGAGCAGACGTGTTGTGCTGCACAAGCCAGAACCATTGAAATAAAACATGTGAACATGCCACACAGAGATTACATGAAACTAGTGCACAGCAAACTAAGAGCAAAGTGGCAGGCTGCTTGGAGAAATGAAACAAACAATAAGCTGCACTCTATTAAGCCAATATTGAGAGAATGGAAATTGTGTCAGCATCAGGAACGCTTCATTGAAGTAGTCTTATGTCGTCTGCAAATAGGGCACATACATCTAAGCACAATTTTTACTAACAAAGAAAGGTAAACCAATATGTAAATTTCGTGGTGAGGTGCTCACTGTAAATCACATTTTAATTGCATGTACACAACTCGAAGATGGGAGAAAGAAATATTTTACTTTATTTTATAGCCAACACATCCTATTTCATCCAGCACTGCTTTTAGGAGAACATGCACTTGATCATTTTTCAGAACATTTCTCAGGAAATCCAACTTCTTACGCTGACTGTAGTAATTTAGACATCTAACCCTGTGTTTTAGAGTCATTACATGGTCCTTTACAAATGTTAACATTTCTCTAGAAATCCTTCTTTATGGCAACTATAGTAATCCAGACATCTAACCATGTGTTCGGCACGTGATAGCCATAGTTTCTTATGTGCCATAAAACCCCATATAACTAACTTAACTATTTCTACAAGTATGTGTATAACACAATGCATATGCAGTTAGAAATCCAGAACTTGAGTGAGAATTGGGAGAAGGGTGCTTATCATTCCATAAATAAATGCAAGCTGTCTGTCAGGATATCAGTCATTGAATTCAGTTTGGGAAGCTGCTGATCTGTCAACTGTTTCTCGTACATTGTGAGGCACCATTCTTGTCTCCCTCAGGTGTAATTTAATATTTCTGTTCTCTTTAAAAGAGTGCGTTGTTGAGCTAGTCGGTCAGACATATCTTCAAAGTAATGCTGCATGCACAAAAACAAGGACGTGAAGGTACACACAAGAAGCGCAGACTCGTGACTGAATTCATATGAAAAGAAAGACGTCCTTGTTTTTTTGTGTGCAGTATATATGAAGATATTTCTGTTCTCCTTCATACAGAACATTTTCCCTGTAGATTCGCAAAAAGGTGCCCCATTTTAGTGTGAATTTGTGGGAAACACATTAAACTAATAATGACCTTTTATCCTTGATGAACAGAGGATTTTGTCCTTGAGAATGTTCCAATTATACTGTGGTATAGCCAGCCTATGCATCTGATTCTGCCATGATCTGCATGCCACCTTTTGGGGTGTGCGCATCACCATCAGGAATGGAGGAGCACCAGTCAGTGTTTCGCATCATCATGAAATGGCCACTTGCATTCTTCTGTGACATATATCGCAACCCAAAAAGAACTGGAATTAAACCTTGATTGCGGGATGAAATTGCACTAATAAGCAAGTTTTACAGGTTATCACATTATGGTAAGAGAAGGTGCATGTGAGTGTTGAAAATGGATCATTGATTGCCGGAAGCAATTTTAATGCGAAAGCATTTCTTCGTTCATGAGTGGCATGAACAAGAACTATGAACAGGAACTGTCATTTGAGAGTTTTTGTGAAGCTCATCTGCGCCGTTCCTGCAGTGGGGCCAAGGTACACTAGCTGATATCGGGTGAATCCATCAGGCGGCATGACAGAACATTGAAACTCCACTGGACTTGCTGTGGACTTTGTCGGATGTCTCAAGGGAGGAGGAGGAGGAAGAACATTTATTTCCGCCGAATATGGCACGGCAGCCACCTACGGGTCCGCACGCAGGCGTCCGGGGAGGCAGTCTGTCGCACCGCGGCCAGAGGACACCCGGCCCCGTTTAGGAGAAGAGGTCTTCAGCCTCGGCCGCCAGGCGGACGGCGAATCGCTGAGTTTTTTCGTCGGAGCTTCTTAGCGTGGTCTCCCATTCATCGCTAGTTTTAATCGCGTTGCGCCCTGGGGCACGAACGCATCTCCATATTATGTGATCTAATGTTGCCACATGGCCGCAAAATTTACAAATTTCGGTTTCTGCACCGTCCCTCTTCCGCCCTCTGGCACCCGTCCAACTCCTCCACAGGGGCGAAACGAAATTTCGAGCTTGGAGTCTACTCCAGTCGTATGATTCCTTTTTACTCAGGGATCTATCCGGTGACGGATGTATCCTCCGAGTTTCAATGTCTATTGATTAGGAACAGAGGACAGGTGGAGCACTCAAGCCCTGTTGCAAATCAAGCAACAGTAAGCAGTGGCTCAACAGAGCTGCTCTTCTTCCCTTTGCCTCAACTATGACATGTAGCTTGATCCATTAGTCCATTTACTACGTACACAAAAGGAACGTGCAAGAAGGCTTGATTCAGACCGTGGACGGCTTTAGTGTACAAGCTGTGATTTTTGCCTCCAAGGTAGACAGGGGGCTACTGTGGTAATTCGCTAGAAAGTTCGTTATAGTCATAATGAAGAAAACGTTCCTTTGCAGGACACACAGAACTAAATTCACGAGGGTAATTGTTGCAGGCTAGTTAGTAGAACATTGCTCAAAAGGGAACAGCTCAAAGACGGGACAAAGAAAGGAATGCAGATACTGGTGTTGTTCGTTTATCTTTCTGTTCTGTGTTTGGGCTGCTTTCTAAATTTCAGAAGACAGCTGGAGCATGCCTTCATTTAGAGTACCAAGGCATGGGAAGCCAGCAGAATAGTGGCACAGCATTGTACCTTGAAACCAATTTCTCTCCTCAGTATGCGATGTATAACTGCTTTCTCATTACCTCATGAGATGCATGATAGCATTGAGTAAACTGGTTCGTGCTCATTGATGCAAGCCTTCACTGGAGTGGAAAATTATCCATATTTGATGCAGCTTGCGAGGTAAAAACCAGCCAATCAATTTCCAAAGCCATCAACTTGTGGTGCCTTGCAGAACATGTGCTGTGCAGCAACTGCTTGCGAATTGGAGCTCAAAGGTGGCACTTTGCACAACACCTGCATTTCCAGTGCCTCTGTTTGCCTCATCAAAGTACCCGCAGAGGTTTGAGTGCAAAAGCACTGGCTTTGAGATGTTCTCATTCTTCCAATTTATCATTTTTGATGGCGCATTGATGTGAATTTGCACGATATTTCTCTCGGACATCGTTGGATATGTGGTGTCGGATATGTAACTCTAGTCGGTTGACGTAAGCTCTTCCATGAGACTACAGTAAAACCCCGTAAAACCCTGAAGTCATTGGGACTGGTAAAAATGTTCAGATTATCCAGGTTTTCAAATGAGCCAGAAGCTGCAAAAAGGAAAAAAAATTTAATCGCAGGAACATACTGGGTATACCACCCTCCATCATCACCCTTTAAATCATCAACGAAAAGCATGCGGTGAGCCGTGATCGTGACCCGAACTTTTAACGTCATTTCCTTCAAAGGGCGTTTGTAGCTATCACATATTCCAATGATTTTGTGGCAATGGACAATGCACGCCCCAATTGCAACTTAATAAAATGAACGTACTGAATAAAAGGAGGCTTACACAACCAGACAAGCCGCCGAGCAAGGCGCTGCTGGCACGCCTGTCAAAGGCACTGGTGTCCTGCCGAGGGCACGCATTGAGGCACCCTGTTCAGCATAGGAGCTAACGTGAAAAGATACACATGCTGTGATATTATCACTGAGCAACATCTTGGTGCTTTGCCAGAAAATGTACTACAGTCAAACCCGGATATATCGAACTCGAAGGGGATCGCGAAATAGTTCGATATATCGATAATTCGATATACAAAAATCGGCTTGTGACGGCACTTACGATGCCAAAAAACGATACCGCATGTGTCGCGTAATCAATCCACTCGCATAATGAACCCACCCTCCACTTTTTCACCCGAGAATTTGAAAAAAAAAAAAATGCGTTAAGACCAGCTCGCTCACATGCAAGCGATTGAGCGATCTCAGCGACGAGCGGCAGCGACAGAGCGAAAAGTTTCAAACTTGTTGGAACTGCGTCCCCCTTGCCGCTCGAGCCACCGCGACAGCTCAATAAAAGGTTTCTGTGTCGCAGCGGCAGAAATCGCGAGCGTTTTCGCTTGCATGTGGATGGCGCGCGTCACTCCCGTTTCGGTCGTCGCATCCACAGCTCATTTCTTGGCAGCGTGCCAAGATGCTGCGCAGCGATAACGTCAGGGCGCGTTTATCTTTTTATAGCTCCTCCGGTGGCGGGGAGCGACTTGGCAGAGTGCCCGTGATGGCTTGATTGCACAAGCCTGGTTCGATTTATCACGCCGCGCTTGGGGCGAGCGTCATGATCGCAGCAGCAGACCGCGTGCTTCCGTTGATTCATACATGCAAAGATAAACGGCGCCCGCAAAAAAAAAAAGAAAAAAAATGCCTGCCGCTTCTTAACGTCCGCAGCCGCCATATCTTACGCTACGTCGCGCGTACAGCACAACGATAAGAAAGGATGACTGTCGCAAAAAAAAAAAAATGAAAGAAAAACAGAGAGCTGCCGCTTCTTAACGTCCGCAAGCGCCATAGCCATGTCAGCCGCCGCGCGCAGAGGGTTCACAACACACGCTGGAGAAAGCGTCCGACGTCTGTCTGAAAACGGGCTGAGCTGGCTTGGCGCATGCGTAGCGCGTGTTGAAGGAGAGAGATAGCTCGGCAAAAGAATGGGCACACCCACGCACATGGCTTGCAAACGTCATGTGTTGGCGCGCGGGAAACAATAACTGCAGATGCGCGCGCCTTTGGGGAATGGGCGCGGCGCTGGCCAGAACTGTTCCCTCTCATTCCTTCCGCGCGTGGCTTGAAAACGTCACGCGGCAAACGGCCGAGCGTGATGCGATCGTCTTTGGGGAAGGCACACTTTCTAGTGCATGGTGCGGAGTTCGATATATCGAACGACCGGTGAAATTGAGTTCGATATATGACGCGGATTTCCTATACTTTTGCATGGGATTTTCAAGGGGATATTCCGTGAGTTCAATATAACCAAAATTCGATATATCCGTGTTCGATATAACCGGGTTCGACTGTATAGACCACGACAACGGCGCAAAGCAGAGGGATGCGCTAAGACAAATTTCTTTTTTATACTCTCAGTGGCATAAGTGCAGGATAGGTTTATTATGGGAATGGGTTCGTTAATCCTCTAAGTCAAGACGCATCATTAAAATAAATGGCGTGCTGTCAGGGCATGGAGCAAGAGGTCGCGTTGCAGGACATGCACTTCCATTGCTAAGGGGAGATGCTTTGATGCCATCGCATCCACTACACACTATCTTGTCCTTGGCCGAGCTGGAGAGACGAGGGGCGAAGAGGATGCGCACCGCTGCCTCGAGTCTAGCCGTGCCTCAGTGAAGCACTGAGAGTATCCACGGCTGCATTGCATTAATGCATGTCTTCATTTCACAGAGGCATGCTTCAGCGACCAGCAAGCTGTACTGCAGAGTGGTTTTCTATACTGGGATCTCTAGGGTTGGGATGCTACACCACATCAAGCATAAGCTTAACTTTGCTACATGACTTCGTGGCTTCGAGGTGCCGTCGTTTTATTAATTTCAGGCAAAATTGTGATCAAGCATCCTAGCAAAGCACCGAAAACCTTCGAATTAGCAGGGTTAGGGCAGGCGGCTGCTTTGAATTGTATGGTTGAATTCACATAAGCGGCCTGATTTGTGGCAGTCGGGTGACTGGCTTCTCCATCATGACAATGCCCCTGCTCACACAGCCTTGTCTGTGCGACAATATTTAACTAAAAATGGTATTACGCCTGTTTCTAACCCCAATACTCACAGGGCCTTGCCCCGTCTGACCCTTCTTTGTTTCCCAGAATGAAAAAACACATGAAAGGAAATCATTTTGCTGATGTTGTGGAGGCAAAAAAAACGAAAGTGGTGCGTCAAGAAAGATGAATTTAAACAATATTTTGAACAGTGGAATGAAAGATTAGACAAGTGTATCAGTTCAAGTGGAGAGAACTTTGAAGGAGATTGAAGGTTCGGGCTTAAAATATTAATAAATAGGTTCAAAAGAAAATTGGTTTGGTTTCTTTTGGGTACCCCTCGTACATAGCTGTAGGTCTAAAAAAGCAGCGCTTAATCTGTCCGAACTGCAGTTGGGTACAAATTGCTCGTTGGCCTAGTTTTAGCTATATGCTACTTGTGAGAGCATGCGATGGGCACTATGAACTGAGCATTCTACGTTTGGTTCATCCCACAGCGCCAGATCTGCTTTCCAAAAGTGGCCCACTTGGCACTCTCATCGCGGAGGAAGGCCTCAATCCAGAAAGCCTCCCGTACACCCATTGAAATTTTAAAAATAGGTTGAGGACGTTTCGACCCCAATGCCTCTAATGCCTCGCTTTACCAGGTGTGACTGCTCTCCCATTAAGCGCCAGCTATCCTGAGGGAAATTTCGGAGGGAAAATTATAAATATGTACAAACCATCTACGTAGTAATGTAGATGGTTTGTGCATATTTATAATTTTCATATTTATAATAATATAAGTCATATTTACGAATTTCCTCAGGAGTCATGTCCTGCCTCTTCTTAGGAGGAATTTCGGGCTCACGCTTGACATTGGTGCTTTGGCTGTGCTATATATAAGGTAAATGCAAATGGAGGCGAGGAGTACGTCAGTGGACTGAGGAAGACCTCTGACAAAAACCCGCTCCAAGATAGCTCTTCCGCTGCAGATTTTTCAGCTGTCTCTGCCACCTTGTAGTCCGCCATGACTGAGATAAACCAGCCACTTGAAGCACTTGACAGAGCACCATTTTGTAACAGCTGCCACGCTATAGCACCTTCCCCTCTTTCTCCTGCTCTGCTGCAGTCTGCACATATGCTATACTCGCAGCTATATGCAGCCAAAAGCTACAGAGCCTAAATGCACTATTTCACTTTGCAACAAAGTACAGTGCCTTCACATTCACAGATTGTACTCTGAAATATTATATCAGTATGGAATTATTCACATTATTACTGTGGTACTAACCAGTAAAACATCAATGTAGTCTATTCTGACATAAGTGCTGTGCAAATATAGAGTGCTGTCCCATCTGCCGGGAATCCCATGAAGCGCACGTCTTCTCCATCTATCCATCGGTTTCTGTAGGCTTTCGCAATGCACTTGTTCAACCAACAACTTATATAGTGCGAGGTATTCAATGATCATAATTTTCATTCACTTAGGCATTCACTTAGGCCTTCAGTGTGGTAAAGAAACACATTTCTGAGTCAGTGGTGGTTCAAGAACTGAGGCCAGATATGCTAGAACTACTTGGCATAGCAACTTCATAATGAAAGCCCCTGTGCCATGGCCTTGGCTGCGTAGCCATAGGAAGCTGTCCCCAAATGCAAACCGCGAATATTACCTGCGCACACTCTCAACCATGGCAGGCACAGAGTGTCAACACCCCACTATATTCTGCAAGGCGTCTGTGTACCGTGCAATGTCGAGGCACGTTAAAGAACCCCAGGTGGTCGAAATTTCTAAAGCCCTCCACTGTGCGTCCTACATAGCCACTTAGCTTTGGGACTCCAAAACCCTACAACCCAAATGAAATTATATTCCAGTGCCATATATTTCTTCCAGCATGGCTGAACTTGCAGTGCCAGAAAGAAACTTGGTCACAGCTTGTATGCCATGTAAATCATTGACCTTTCTTGGTGTAAACGAACTAAAAGTTGTTATGCCAACAGTGTCCTTCACCTACTAAACCACCACTGTACTCATACACATGAGTACACTGTACTCATACTCATACTCATACACTGTACTCATACATACGTATAAGAACCCCAGGTGGTCGAAATTTCCGGAGCCCTCCACTACGGCGTCTCTCATAGCCTGAGTTGCTTTGGGACATTAAACCCTACCAACCAATCAACCAATCATACACATGCTACTACTACACACACAAACACCACAAAGCATTTACTGACCCCCCTCCAAAATATTTGTACCAATGAGCCTTTGAGGCCTATGTGCAATGTGTGTGTCTAAGACACAGGGGGCTTGTGTGCAGTCCCCGATAGCAGGATTTGCACAACTTAACTTTATAGAAATATTTTTATTCTCTAAAGCACCCCCAAATGCAGAAACTTCCTCACAGCTTGACTTCATTTTTCATACTCTTGAACTATGTGTCGATGTGATAGTACGCCGAATTCCAAGAGGGAAAACACAGCTTCAGTAGAAAAAGAAAGAAATGGTTGTTGTTTGCTCATGCTGTCGCATAGCTGGTTCCATTCTTTGGCATGGTACGCCGTCCATTCAAGCACTGTGTCCTGCTTTAGCAAACCTCGTAGTAGTGTGTCCTTTGCACCAGTGATGGCAGGAATTTGCTGAAGTAGTTTGCTATGCTGAGAATTCTTTGCACTGTATGTTACTCCTGTGACTCAAGCCTTTGCATCGTGCATTGTGTTAGCCAGGAACTGGGCATTACACACTCACTGCTGATTGTCTTCTAGGAATTCTGTTTCATACCAGTTATGCACTTGGTCACGTTGAAAGTCAGGCCAGCTCGTTTCGCCACGTCTAGCGCTAGTTCCAACAGTTCATCATGCTTTTTCGTCGACATAGCTCAAACTTAATATGTCGTCTACATATCCTGTCATGCCATGAAGCCCCTCAAAGATTTTATTCATATTCTTTTGGAAAACTTCTGAAGCAGGCAAAATTCCGAAATGTAACCTAAGGAAACGGTACTGCCTGAAAGGTGTTGCAGATGTGCACAGTTTCAATATTTCCTTGTCCTAGGGTATCTGATGGAAGCCAACGTTTGCATCGAGCTACGTGAATACAGTTTATCCAACCAGTTCCACC
This sequence comes from Amblyomma maculatum, assembly GCA_023969395.1. Lineage (NCBI taxonomy): Eukaryota > Metazoa > Arthropoda > Arachnida > Ixodida > Ixodidae > Amblyomma > Amblyomma maculatum. The sequence continues at coordinate 157,142 of JAJIZL010022849.1, read as the reverse complement.
TCTGTGTGTTCTCGTTTAGGCACCTAGTAATGTTCTTTTTTGTTACATTCATTAATCTTCCTGGGGCCCATGCATACCTGACGTTTTCCATTCTTTCTGCACACTACCACAAGAGAGGTTACCCAACCTGTTCCATTAGCTGCAGCTCCTCCCGTAGAGGCTCCAGCAGAGCCAGTGGCACCTGTCATGCTGGCTGTATTACCGGCACGGCATCATCACAGAGAACTGTATGGTAGCTGCAGTCAATGCAGCCTGTGCCACTGACTGAAAAGATAACGAAACTCGTCTACCATACTTTCGGTTCAGCCATGCAACTTGGTGTGCACTTGTCGCGGAAAGGAGTTTTAGGTACTTGCTGGCTTCAAGTCCTTACTTTCCCTTTCTGCTCAATGAAACATTCTAGAATGGCGTTGTGGCCATTTAGCTTCACTTCCACCAAAATATTGAATTTCCCTTCTACCGAAGGACTGCAATGTCGCACAGCTGGGCTTCAATGCCTACCTGCCAACTCTTCTGAATTGTCTGGGAGTTTTCAGAATTTTGATTACATTTCACGATTGTACAGATGTGACCTCAAATCTCCAGAAAAGTGGCCACTACAGACCAGCATCTTTTTTTTTCGCGCTTTAGTTATAATCCTATAATGTCCTATAATGTAACCATGCTGGAAAGCAGTACGGGAGCAGTTAAGTCACCAGTATGCACCTTGAATCAAGGTAGCGGCTACTGGCACCATCACGAACACAATTAACCAACGGGCGCTGCCATATTCGATATTCGGATTGGCTCATCACAGGCTGGCTCTTGCATTTAGCAGTCTAGTCATTACATATGATCGTGGGTGTGCTAGCCACGCTAGGCTTCTGCTGGCTTTCTCAGGTCGTTGAGCGAAGTGCAGAACGCCGAACTGCTCTTTGTGTTTCCCCGAGTCGGAGCGATCAATGGCGGTTTCGAAAGTCAAGACAAAATACTTGCAAGTATTTCGAAAATCGTACATGACCGAGTTTCTGTGCTCTGACAGTTCACGAAAAGGTGACAAGTATGGATTCTGTACCATGTGCACCTTTGATGTGAGCGTTTTGCACGACGGCAAGAACGACATCTAAATACATATCACTTTGCAACAGCAAGAACTATGTTCGTGCTGCAGAAGTGCAGGGCACCATTGGCAATTTCTTTCAAAACAACGGCGAAGACAGTGTGATCTGTGCAGAGTGCCTTTTCACGGGATTTCTTGTCGAGCACAACCTTCTGTTAAGTGGGCACACGGGACCGCTATTTCGAAAAATGTTTCTGAAAATGTGAAAAAAAGCCCCCCCCCCCCCCCCCCCCCGGCGTGGCGGTCTCCCAAATGTTCATGTTGTTGCTAGATTGGCAGGTATGTCAATGGTGGCTTTGCTTGCATTCTATTCAAAACACTGAGGGGAAGAATGTTGGCTTGTGAACCAGCGTCAACTTTCTTGTGCACTGACAAGTTGCCAACTTGCAAGCCAGCCGCGTTCCCTGACAGTGCAGTTCACAGTGAGCTTGCAAATCTATTGCTTTGCTTTATAGCACACGGTAAAGTGGTTTCTTCGCTCATATTCATAACAAGTATGGCCAAATGCAATACAGCTGTGCGGTGTATGTGTTCATGCACATCTTTGGCAAATGCAGGACTGCTGTCGTTTACGAGGGGCAGAGCACGTCTTCCGAACTGGGTGCACCTGTTTATGATCTCGTTCCCACATTTCCAGATGTCCCGCAGATGCTTTGGCAGCCTTGCAGGTCTGCTCTGCCTTCTGGAAGGTCAGCCGGTTATTTTGTAACAACTTTTCTCATGTTTTGTCATCGCTTATACCAAAAACGATTTGGTCTCCGACCACTGAATCTAGTAACTCGGCGAAGCTGCAAAGCCGTGCTTGCACCTTCAAATCAAAAACTTCTCGAACGGTTTGCCTGATTCCTGCACTCTCCTTTTAAATGGATAGCGCTCTTTACTTCATTGCTTTGGGCTGCATAATACTCGGCAAACTTTTCGATTAACATTGTGTAGTCTTCTGATAAAGCGAAGATGGTAAATACCTCAGTGGCTTCTGCACCTGCTCTAGTCGAGACATTGCTGGTTCTGTCGCCATCAGGATTAACTGGAACTTCTGCTTGAACAGCTGTTGATTTTTTGCGATGCCCCTTTTGAGATAAAATACATCCGGTGGCCTTAGGAAATCCATTTCGAGGCTTGTTTCTTCGGTGCGTGCAGATGTTTCAATAAGCGGGTGTCGATGTATCGGTGTCATTGTACGCCGAATTTTAAGGGGGAAAAGAACTCAGCTTTATTGAGCAACAGGTATTTATACTGATTGAAACAAGAAAGGTCATATTGTATGTGGCGTATCAGTTGCAGTTTTAAGACAGCATTGTGCATGCTTTCTATGTAAGATACAAACTATAAAACTTTAATTTTTGATGGATGCAGCTGTCTACTATACTGGGTTTCCAGTGTAACAAGCTCATCATGTTAAAAGGTTTCAAGCTTTGTAGGATAATTGCAGAGCTACAACTTCCAACTTGAGTATTCTTTGCATGTATGGTCCTTTTGTCCCAATTGATTCTATTCTTTCTTTCATTTTCAGGCAGTGCCAGGAGCCAAATAAAAGGTACAGAAGGCTTACTGCATGCCATCAAGAGCGAAAAGTTTTTTAAATCAACACTTAGGCGTTAGTGAATAGTTGTGGGTAATATTCTTCACAACCTCATTGTGCTTTTTACTTTTAAATTATGACCATGGGGCACTCTTTGTAATTATTTATGGTCTTGCCATGCCATGGGGATTTTACCTTGAACATTTAAAGGATGTGTAAGCAGCATGCCTCAGAATATTGATATTCTTATTGGACTTTCAGATTTTGACTTCTGCTTTTTTTTTTTTTTTTAATACTGTAATGGTCTTGACAGGGGTGATATGCAGCGAATATTATGCAAGGCTCTCTTGGTCATCAATTTTTGCAAGAATATACCATAATGTGTAAGGTTGCGGTGAATTGGAGGGTTGCAGAATTTTATATCTATCGTCAGCATCTATAGATGGCAGTTTTGTATGGGAGTAAAGAAAAATAGCAGTGGAATTCAAAACAGCAGAATGTATTGCTGCATTGCATGGCCTAGTTACTTGGGATCTTGGTATGTGTGTGTTATGTTTTGTGGAATGTCCAGAATCATTAACCGTGGTGGTTCCAGCTGCATTCCCTTTTCATTGCTAGAACAGCTTACAATAATGCCAAAATTTCTGGAGCCCTCCACCATGGTGTCTCATAACCTGAGTCGCTGTTTGATGTTAAACTCCAGAAACCAAATCAATCATGGCATGCTCAAACCTGACGGGGACAGTCAACAGGAATATTTCTATACCTACACTTGTATATTTTGTATTTTGGATACACTCCTTGTACAAATATGCTTTGTTGTTTATTGTATAAATCTCTTGTAAATAAAATTTTTTCACACTCCGGAAACAGCAATCATTCCTGTGATTAGGCTTAATGGCCTAATAAACACTGAATACTAAGGCAGAGCAGGGCTTGTGTCAACTGCAAGCTGCATGCTCGAGTAACATGTGAATCTACATTATCTTTCTTTCATGCTGCCTACAGGACTTCATCGGCTCCCATGATGAAGTCCACTGCTATGGCTCACCAAGTAATGCTTGAAACGCACATACTTTGGCTATGACTGGAGCAAAATTTAAAGCAATGTTTAATAGTGGTGTCTATTTGTACTGTGTGTGTGTGCATGCTATCTAGCTGAATTTATCTATTCTTCTGCTTTAAGTGGAAGCATATAGCCCAGTTGAAAATTAATGAAGCGAAAGCCTTACTAGGTTATCAGCACTGGAATTGTCCGTAAAATGGGGATGTGACGTCAGCTTCTCCAGTCACCAGTCATGAACTGAGGAGTAGTTGGGTGAGGTATATCAAGGCAGTGGTTAATACAGAGTCAAGGTCATAAGTCATGACGTGTTATTGACACTAATCAACAATCATTACGTATGTCACATGACTGAGTCCATAATAATATCCAAAACAGATCCTGTAGATCTATCAACCTTTATGAAAAAAGATCATCCTTTACTGGGAATCAAACTTCTACTCCTCTGATCACCAGCAGAGCATGCAACTACGCTATGCCAAGCATGTGAGAAACAAAATTCGCCCTGCTTGGCATTCCTGCAGTCTCCGTGGCAGCGTAGGGGTCACTACTATGAGGGAAACAATTTTTTTTTCAAGGATTAAAAGATCACTGGCTGCTGGACCTCAATGTGACCCCCATACAGGGGTGACCTCGAAGGCCCAGTCAAAAAGATCTTGCTGTTCTGTCCTGCTTGAGCAGCAGTTCATTTCAGCTCTACCTTTGGAGGGAGCTGGCAGGAGCATGCAAAGTGACGGCTAGAGCTCGCATCCCCATAAGATGTGATCTTCAGTTTCCAGTTCCTGGCAATTTAGGCATGCGGGGTTGTATTCCCTCATTCATAATAAACAATAAAGTGTCTATGAGAACGCCATGAAACAGGGGCGTACCGTCAGTCCCACACTTGCAGAAGCACTGCAATGAACGCACAAAGGAAAGCACGGGCCTGGTCTTGTTAGCATGATCTCATGTGATATATCCTCTGCACCAGCAAGACAGGCTTTCACATTTCTCCAGTGCGGATTCTGCAGTGCTTACGGAAGTTTTGAAACTATACAGCTGCAGTAAATATGGCTATGGAAAAGAGGATTCAAGAAACATTCTGGAATTTCATACCATGTTTCTGCATAAGAGGCTGATGTCATGTTGACAAATTTAAAAAATAGGCCGCCACTTATGCAGCACCTTATTGAACCTCGTGTTGCATGGGATACTCAAACAGCGATTCCCTTGGAACTTATCAACAAAAGGAAGGGCTGAGATTTCAGCACACTGCCTGTGTTCACATGGTCTGCTCGACAGCCAGCTAAATCGTCCCTGCGCTCGGCTCAATTTTTTTTCTAGTGAACCTCCACTTCTTGCATAGAGAGCTGGAGGCCAAATGACTTGTAAATGACCTCCATGGCACAGTTCAGCTGTACACAGAGCAAGTGTGAATATACTACACTTGTTCTAAGCCGTTCTTTTCGAGGCCGTTTGAAGGTCAAATCAATCTTGAAAAACATGTACATGGCATGGTTCAAGTGTCTACAAAGTATATATACTACAAGTTCTGAACATACGAAGAATTGTACTCTAGCCCTTGAGATTGCGAGACTAGCACGCAACCGACAGCACAGAAAATTGTTGCTACATTCGAATATAGGTGCATCTAGTGTACGCTTTGCCGCACAACTGTCTACTAATGAACAGCCGGGTCCTTTTGAAAGGAACCATTACAGAACTAATGATTAAGGGAGTAACTATACAATTCCGCTAATTTTGACCTTTGCTTGCATAGTTCTAATGACCGCATGTGGCACCTACTGAAAAACCAGGATTGCACTGCACCACAACACAGATGGCATGTAACCAGTATCAAATATACGATGTTCTCGTATAACTGAGTGCATCTCTTAAATTACATGTGCGATTGCCAGTGATTAAAGTCTGGCTCCATCGGAGGGAGGTTTCTAGTGATTATGTCATTTGAGCAAAGGTGGAAAGGAAAATAGAGATGGAGAGAGAAAGCGACTGGGGTGTGCTTCTCACATTTTTTACGAAGGGGAGAAATTGTTTTCTCTTGGGTTTTAAAAAATATGTTAACGAATCTTAAAACTCAGTGAAATCGGGGAAACAGTGGGGAAGAAATGATCTGGAAACCACCGACAAAAATAAATTGCTGCCTGCTTCGTACTCATGCAGTCCTTACACATTCGAGTGCAGGGGATCTCAGACCTCTAAAATACTTGTGGGAAGGGCTTTAAGCCCTGTGTACACTGCTGTCTGGCAGTGCGGGACATTCGTGTCCCCAATAAACCACCGTACGTCGAGCGGACATTCAGTGTAAGTCCGCTCTCGGATGTACGGATGTCCATGGGAGATCCGCCGACCTCCGATGAATCTCCCACGGACATCCGACAGATGTCCAAATAAAACTGTTTAGATCTCCCATAGACATCAGTGTCGGATATCCCCAGTGGACCTACAGACGTTTGCATATGAAGCATTCTGTCCATTCATGAAGCGCCTCGATAATCACAGCCAATATTCAGTAATAAGCTATGAGCTCTCATAAGCCCACAAATTGCTCTAATTTGGTATGCATGTCACTGTGCGTATGTAAAAAAATGAAGGCATGATGACTGCAGCCTAATAACATACTGAGCTAGGACCATAGGCTTGTATACAAGCCCATGAAATGCTCCCATTCGGACGCACACAACCATGTCAGATGCATACTGCTATTGAACTATAGTGACTGCAAAGCAGATTCAAGTAATTTTATTCTTAGCATAACACTCTTCACTTCTCTGTCCTTGTAATCAGCATATTTACTGCTTAGTTTCCTAGTTCTTTTTCTCCATTGTGAGTCAACGCTTTTTAGATATAGGCATTTAAATGCTTTAGCTGCCCACCTTTTGCTGTCCGATTCCCCCCCCCCCCCCACCCTCAGGCGTTCCTCATACAATATTTTACTCTGAACTTTTCGTGCTTCAAAAGATGCCCAGCCTATATCTCCCTACCCTCTCATTTGTGGTCTTGCCACGGAAACCCAGTGTCAATCGTCCGAAGGCTCTCTGATTTATTTATAATATCGACTGTACCTCTGCATTTAGGCACAAAAACACATTCGAAAGTAAACCCGGGCACCACAATTTCTTTCCAAGTACCCTTCAGTACCTGATACCTGTTGTATCCCCACAATGCCTTACGCTTCATTATCTCAGTATCTCTTCGCCCTTTTGCCCTAAGTGACTGATCATGCTTTTCAATGTATCCTTCGTTTACCGAATACCCCAATATATTTATATTCTGCCCCTTTGGGTATTTCATGGCCTTGTATTTTAAAACCCTGATCAGTTGAGCCATTGAAAAACATTAGACCCGACATATGAGCTAGAGCTGAAGCCTAGAGAAGAAGTTCTAGAGAAGTCTAGACCTCTGTCGAGCACAGCCAGCAGCGGAACATGTGGAGCACCTGTGGCGAAAACCGGTTTCGGCGCATGTGCACTGCCGCTCTTTTTTCAGGCAGCGCGGAATTTGCAACGGGTTCGCTTCTTGGTCCGTCGCATGGTGAATCGCTTCCCATATGAGCACCCCTTGCCTCTCGTTGACCATTCTCATTCGGGTGTAGAAGTCTTCTAGTGGTATGACATCGTCTATCTATTGAATTCCGGGGCACATCGCCGCGGCGCCGTCACAACTTTCGAACGAACCTTGTCGTAGCAGCTTGCTGTTGCCATTCGTCTCTACCAGGGTGGAAACTACCGAGTTATCACCAGCGGTTTCTTTGTCTTCTTCGTGTCGTTGTTCTGCAACAGTGGCGAAACCGGTTCAGGAAACGGTACGGTCTGGCACCGGCGAAATGCTCAAGGGTAGTGTACCTTTCACTAGAAAATTATGGTTCACACTTGAGCTCCGCCTTTAAGGGTATGACGTAACGTGGCGTACGCCACGTCTGGGAGTTGTGGAGAAAAAGAAACGCGCTTGCTGCTCATCCCGACAGAGGGGGAGAGGACAGTCGAAAGGGAAGCAAAAGTATAGAAAGGACGAATGGTTACGCAAGGAAGCAGCGTCCCTCGAACCCGAAAACGAGGCCAGGGCAACCTCGTCCGGGAGCGTTCGAGAGCGAGAGTCTTGGGTTGACCCTGACCTCCTCGCGAAGCGCCCGAACGAGCCGTCGGCGAAGACGCAAGCGGCAGCTCCACGCTGTCTCAAGTCTCGTCGTCGGAGTCGCCGCTGCAGACACCATGTGACAGATCCGCGCGCTGTCCTCTCGTACCATAGCCACGACATCGGACGGTCGTTGTAGACGCCAGCGACATCTCAAACCCCGCTGTCCTAAGTCTAAGATGCGCCGGAGCACAGTCCGAACTCAGAACTACGGAGTAGCTAGCTCTGTCGGGAGCAGCTTGCGCTACCAAAACGCAGAGTCTTGAGTCGCGCGATTCTCTCGGACATCTCCACGGGTAGCCGTACTCGCGACGTGATAGATAGGCTGCTAGCTCACATAAAGTTCCGCTTTAACTAAGCCGTATAAACGTGCCTGCGTGGCATAGGGGTAATGCGAAAGTGTCATACCAGGATGACTAATTTCACCCTCCCACATGAAAGGAGGGGCCCGAGTTGGCGCACTTTCAGGCACCGCCGAAATGCTCAAGCATAACGTAGTGTAGCTTTCGCTACAAATTTTTTTAGCAAAAAAAGTGCATGCGATTCTAAGCACCCCGTTTTTTTGCGAGGAAGATAGCGTAGATAAATCTTCCAGGAGCGCTTGCTCATTCGGTCGAGCCGGACCCCTTGGAGACCCTAGATTGGGCGTCCGCGATGCGATCTCCACTTCTTGTGTTGCTGCGCTGTGCCACTACACGACAACAGGCGGTGCAGGACGGCAAAAACCGATCAAAAGCGATGCAGATAACTTCAAAGTCATGTGGACCTGGAATGGGCGGCCACTCGGAGAATCTCAGGTTTCGCAGGCGGCTTTGTCTGGTATAACATAAAACTCCTTTTCAGTTCGGCTAAGCATTCCGGTAGCCAGAACGTCCAACGCAATTTCAACAAAATTGCTGGTGAAGCTCAGCTAGGCCTGGATGCATATAGCGATAAGTTGCGGTTAGGCCTGGTTTTGCGGTAGTGGATGTATGCAGTGATATTGTAGTAAGAGACAGTCTGCTGTGTGCAAGGCGGGATCCGGTAAAAACGTCCCCGGAGCAAACGTCCCCGGAAAAAATGTCCCCGAACGGGGTTGAAGTCTTGCGCTTTAGGACGTAGACTATACGTTTCCCAGTGGCGAGCTGCAATAATGAATGATGCATGTTAACTTTATTACAGCGGTTTCACCTGTCGGCTTGGAATTGACCGCGAACATCGAACTGATGCGGGCATTCATGACCCCCCCCCCCCCCCCCCCAAAAAAAAAAAAAAAAAATTATGGCAGCGCCTCGTCTTCACTTTGTTTTTGCGGGGAAAAGAGGAGCTGACCACCGGCTTTACCGGAGTAGCTTGGAGCGATGCTTTAATATGTCCATGATGCACGACCGTTAAGCTGCTTATACCACCATCACCCTTATCACAATCCGCCTTTTGCGCGAGTGCTCTGTGCATGCGCGAAGTCGTAGCGGCGACCGATGGAAACACATTGGACGGCGCCGACGGCGTTTCTCGGCGCCGCCAGTGCACGGGGGCTGGCGGCACCGGGCGGCACGGTGACCGCCACAGGTTTGGCAAAGCGATGCCAACCACATCTTCCGCGTACGGTTGCCACTCTCTAAGCGTGCCGAGATGCAAGACGCGGTTTTTCAGGTTTCCTTCGGCGGGCCGCGACCAACAACGACGTGAAGCTTGAATTAGGGCCACCAAGCGTCAAGATGTGAATGGCCGACCTTAGCAACCGATTGCGTACTCTCGGCTGTGCGAAAAACACTTTGTTACAGGTATGTATGCATCTAAAGGATATGTGCATGATGAAAAGTATCTACCGGAGTTTGCACCAAGCCTGTACCCAGTGATAGCCGCAGTGAGCATTTGTTCAGCGCGTCTGATGACGATGCATTTTGTTGTTTGTTTTCTTTATGTGCGAAGGAGCCGGGTAGCGCAGATATTAGATATATATGTGTGCGCTATACCGTAATATTTAGCATGTTTTATCGCGACTGCCTCCTGACTAAAAAGAAACAAAAATTGGGCGCTTGTTGTGATGCACCGCAGTTCGTGAGCCACATGGTTGAGCTGGTCATGAGGCTCGCGAACGGCAGTGCATTAAAACGCCGTATGTTTTTTCTTGTTAGTCAGGTGGCAGTCACGATAAAACATGCTAAATACTACGGCCTAGCGCACACAGTCGCCCGTGATATATTCTAAGCTATTTAGCCCTTTCGCACATAAAGAAATTTAGAAACGACAAAATACATCGCCTTCAGGCCCCGGCGCAACTAAAGCAAACACGAACTGAAGAAATCCTCATTGCAGCTAGTATCACTGGTGCGTTACAGGCTGGGTGCAAACTCCAGTAGGTACTTTTCATCATGCATGCATACCTGTAGTATCTGTGCTTTTTCCGCTCGGAACATATGATGCACTGACACTCTTGCACGACGCACAGTATTTTTTTTTTTTACCGTACACGCCAAAGCATTCGGATTTTGTCGCTTTGGTTACGCAATCAGATGCACTTCGTTAGAAAGCTTAATTGATAATCGTCGTCTTCGTCCAACCGTTTGCAACGGCAAGGAAACCGCCCGGCACAAATGAGTCTCCTGGAGGGTTCATGCTCGTTCACTTGCAGAGTGGACCGCTGTGGACGTAGAAGAGGGTTGGTTCCTGACCGAGATGCGCATCCGATATGTAGGAGATGCACATGTGTGTCACGAAGTCGTTGATTCCGCAGAAATCGCGGCGGAGGCAGGAAGCCTGTGGATCCTTTCACAACAGAATGACCATTCTCTGTGGACCGAGAACCTTTTCACCACTGCGACCACATCCGTTCTGAATCTGACTCCTGAGGGCAGAAACCGACTACAGCGCTGAATCATCCGTTGCCAGAAAAATGCCGAGCATTTCCTGCAGGTGTGCATTCCGGCCTAGATCATGCCCTTTTCAGGGGGTGTGTATAAGTGCCTCTCTGCCGAGTTTCGTAGATGAAATCCTTTAGCTGCACGCTTGTAGATGACGCGAGAAGGAAGCGACGCCCATTGCACCATGCCGGCGCCGCGGTGACCGCATTGTGCTCGGTAACTCGACACCCCGCGCATATGCGCCGCTCGAAGTCACAGGAGACGGTTCCACCTAGCTCTGCAGCATCAACAAACCCCTGGCTACTTTGCCCTTTGAGATCCCTCTCTCTCTCTCTCTGCCTCCGCGCTCTCCTGTCTGCCGAAAACCTGCACGCTGAGAGCGTCTCATTATGTCACGTCGAACACGGCCCACGCTACACGCTCTCACAATATGAAGGTAGTATATGCGTGCTTTATGAGTGGATTGTGAAAACGCTGTACATTCCCCCATACTGCGTGAACATGATATACTGCAATCACTGTCACTACTTTCCGCCCCGAGGCCAAAAAAGGGGGGAAGCTTTCGCTTTCTACCTGCGTTGGCGTGGCCTTTTCGTATGGTACGCTTTCGCGTCGTCTGCTACACTGCCGTCCAATGTGTTTCTCGCCCGCTCCCGCATGATGGTGCCACATCCTCTCGTAAAAGACTGATTCTACACCAGCATCAGAAGAACGGTTGAACCTCGTCACCAGAAGGTCTGGAAAGTAATTCTAGTGATGTCTTCTGCTTTGGGCGGTTCCCCGAGACTACCATACGCCGATCCGCTTGTACCTTTCTAAGTGGGCAGTGTTACCAAGCCTTATTAGACCTGCAGAGCTCGGAACCTCGCAACGTATAAAGAGCCAGATGGCTCTTTCGCCATGCTTTCATATAGTTTTTGTAAACATTCCGGACCCCCAGAGGAGGCAGGTTCCAAATTATGATTACATTTAATCCAAAGCCAAGAAAGAATGGCATAAAATGTGTTTTTTGTTCATTTTTCATGTGAGTTCCGGAAGAAATCTTTTTAGGGCCGGCTTTGGCCTTGGGGACGTTTTTTCCTAGTTGCCGCTTCTTCAGGGGACGTTCCTTCCGGAGACGTATCTTCCGGGGACCTTTTTTCCGGGGACGTTTTTACCTACTTCCGTGTAAGGCGCATGTATTTTCAGCATTTGGCTTTGCTTGTGAAGATGATACGATGATCGATAAAGTTAAGTACTTAGACGTACTCACCTGTGTCAAGTCCTTGTGTCATACTCTATCGCACACACTACACACGTAACCAAACTAGTTGTCCACAAATTCCGCCTCAACCACACGCGTAGCAGAGGCACTGGCCGACAGTCAGACAGTGGAGTCGGTTAATCGGCGGGTAGCCGTGTCTCCACTATGTGCACTTTCGTCTACTGGCTGACATTTCGTTAGCGACAGACCGCCGTCGTTCATCGGCTTGGCGGCTTCCCTTCGCGAGAGGATCCCCTCGTTTTTCGGGCGTCTCGGCTACCGACTTAGCCTTTCTCGCCTCGTTTTCACGCTGTCAGCTGGCCTTGTACCATGCGACGACTTCCGGATCGGAATAACCTATACTGCGGCCGTGAAGGTAGGGCCGCTCTCCTTGTGTGGTGGGCTGAAAAGCGAACGCACCGCGCGACTCTGCGCATGCACAGGGAGGTTCATAGCGTAGTGATGACGTCACGCGCTGCAGACTCGGCGCAGCGGTTGTGGCGGGGCGATAATGCGCGGCGCACACCTGTGGCTCCGGCGCAACTGGTTGCTATGGTAACGAGTAACGACACATGCGCAGTAGTGGCCTACGCGCTGCTTCGCGAAATGCACTTCTACTAGCCTAGCGTAGCTTTTGCATTAATGAACTTTCGCTACAAAAAATGTATGGAAAAGGCTAGTCTGACCGGCTTTCTCCTTAATCCGTTCAAGCCTATTGTGATGGTTACGTGTTGACATTGCTGCTTCATTTCATAAATTATTATAATGACGATGACCTGAAGACTAGAGGGGAACTGGTTAGGTTAGGTGAGGTTGAGGGCGCCAGACACTGACATGAAGTCTAGCAGGGCACTAAGCTTGCGCATATCGGTACTGGGGGCTGTCCAGTCTTCGTATGTCTGGATGTGGTGAGGAGAAGTGTAGCGGGCGCGGAGGCTCGCCGTGTTAGGACAGGTGCAGATCAAGTGCTGCAGGTAAACGGACTCAGCAGGGCAGTTGGCGCAGCTGATCATGGTTCGGCACCATCGACTCGGGATGTCCTTTGTGTACGCTGTACCGACTCGCGCTTTGTGAGTGAACTTGGGCAGCGCTAAAAAGACTGGAGAGAATCGGGGGGGTAATATCAGGGACAAAGTCCCGCAGCAAACCACTCCGTTTATGTTTAAGCCGTATGATGAGTGTCCAGTATGATGAGAGGGATTGGAGAACACTAAGGGTGGCCCGAGTTGGTCGAGCTTACATCAAGGCTATGCAGGCGGTCTTCCTCTAGCTGTGCGCCAGCGGTCTTGTGGGCAGTCCTGCTTCCGGTCCCTTGTGCGTGATGCCCGGATATCCAGTGGATCCGTACGGAGCCTTGACAGGTCTTTTGCAGGTAGTGGCAGTACTGTTTGAGGCGGTGTTACACTGAGCTCTTGTAAGAACGGGCTTTCAGTTTTTATAGCCTCTTGATTGTCGATGTAGAAGTGGATGATACAATCTTTTTCTTTGACGCAGAGTTGAACGGCTTCGTCGATGGCCATTAACTCAAGTTCAGTTGCGGACCAGTACCTGCGACCAATGTGGCTAGTGACGTGCAGTTGTGACCCTTCTGGTAGTAGGCGGTGGTTGCAAACGTGATACCGGTGTCATCTATATGGTATAGGGCGGCGTCGGTATAAATGCGGAGACCGGGTTTATGCTGGTCTCGTATATCAATTACCTGGCGTTGCTGGTGATTTCTTCCTGGCCTTTTGGTAGTGGTTGGAAAGGGTTTTGGATCTGTTACCAGAGTTTTCATCCATTACGGTGACTAGGTTAATAGTCGTGCCGACCGGCGAGGACAACGAGCGACACCAGCGAAAGCCCGGTTTGCGATCGTTGCCTCTCACCGTCGCAACGCATGACTGGAAGCTACTCGCTTGGCTCTCTTCTAGTGCAAATGAGTTTATTTGCGAACAAGGTGTATTACGGGAATTAGAAAGGGACGTAAACGTGTCACAGCGGCACGGTAGTCCAATTCAAAGCAATTTGTTACGTCCAGCTTGTTCTTTTTTTTTGCGTTCTCTCCTTTTCGAGTAAGCAACTCCAAAAGCCGCTGTATTAGTTAATTCTCGTTCTTAACTTTTTTTTCTTGAAATTTCCTATGCCGCCAAATGACTACGGGAAATATATTAACACAGTTTTCAGCTTTGATCGCCAATAAATAAAATAAAATTAATGTACTAGCTTTTGCGAAACGCTATCTACCCGACCACAGGAATTCTGACACGCATTGTGACTCATACTATAATGTTCTTGAGTCAGCGAAGCGACACACACCAAGAAACGTTCCCGTGCATCGTTCAAAGCACGCGTCTCAGCTTCAGATGATTTCTTCTTTTTTTTTTTAGATGAGTTCGTTCGAGCGAAGTTCTTGCACTTGACCAAGAAATGCATGCGCATGATTGAATAAAGCTTGTCGATGCTAATAGTGATCTGTGTTTTGTGCTTCTTACAGTCGATCATGGGTGGAGGCTTGAGCTGAATAAAAAAGGCGAAGTCAGGGATACTTTTTTGCCTCAGTTTCGTGATCATAAAACAATGAACGTTTTTTTGAGAGACGTCATGTGGCTGCTCAAAGCTTCAGATGAAAATACGAAGTTTCCCAAGTTTCCCATGCTTAGGTAGGCTGTGAAAGCGGCCTCAGGCGGAAGGGGAGCTAGTTGTGACGAACATGCAGCATTTTAATAGAAAAGTATAATCTGCTGCTTCTTCGAAAAATTGCTTTATAACTGAACATATGCAGATTTAAAAGATATAAATATACGCCGCAGTAACAAAAAATACTTCCCAGCGTTATAATAGTTCATGAAACATATAAAACTGTGCTATAGAAACAATCACCATAAAGTTGAAAACCTACATTTTCAGTTAATCCTTACCTTATCTCCAAATTTGTTTAATATTGAGAGGCGGGCTCGCTGGTGACTAGTATTGGAATGCATCATGAAAAAGAAGGCGACGGAACAAAGCGCGGGACAACTCCGAGCTTTGTCCCGTCGCCTTCCTTCCCATTCCTTCTCTTTTTGCGTGGTTTCATGATGTATTCAAAATTTGTAGTGACTTTATTACATGGTTTTTGTATTTAAGTGCTTATATATAGTCATCTTGGAGGAGAACAATGCTGGCACGGACTTCACTGGGCATAATTTTAAATTTAGAACACTGTAAACTGGTTGATGTAACCTGCTAAAGCTTTTCTTATGTCACTTGTTGCGTCTTAACGTCCAATATTGTGCATGTATGTATATTTGGTTATGACACGTCGACATTTCAGTACCCCTTTAGCGGAAACACGTGCAATGTGGTAGGAACAGTTTAGTGTAATCTGAGTGTCGACGAAATGTCAAAGTGCTATGAAAAACTTTATAAAGAACCAACTCTCCAAACGCTCAATGATGCGGAAAGCGGTAATAAAAAGTGCATAGATGTTCGAAATTTTACAGCGCTAGCTGTATACCTCTACCGTTCAAGGAAATGTTCATGTTGTTGTCGTAAGCAAAAAAAACACCAGACTTTCGAAAGGGGTTGACGTCATTCGAAGTCCTCGTGTGAAGTGCAAACCGCATAATGTATGATAATGGTGCCTCCAAAACATTGCGAAGCCCGTTCTTTCTACCCGCGTGTGTTTCCCGGTAAAGGTTACATTTGCGTTAGCTACTCCGAGTGGTAAAGTACCCAACAGTTTAGATGATGTGATAACAACTTTATTCTTCCATCAGACAAGGAGGCCTCCTAGTCCCCGCCTCCGGCACGCAGGCTTAAGGGATGGGAGAAGCAGGCAAGAGGTCTTGGTTCTTCGCAGCTTCTTCTGCCAGGCGGATGGCTTGTTGCTGTGGATCAGGGACCTCGCTCTGCAGCAGGGCTTCCTAAGCTTCTCTACAATTTGTATTTGCTTTAGCCCCTAGGGAGCTAGCGCATTCTCCCTTGCATTTATCGTTTTTTTCTATCGTCCATCTTGCCATAATATTCCCAGACCGGGTTTACGAAGTTACCAGCTTGCAGGCGAAGCCGTGCGACTGCCTCCCTATTGTTTAGACTTTTATCCGGTTGTGGCACCAGTCCAATGCTTAACCAGCACCTTTCAAGAATCTTCGTATAATTTTGCATACACTCGTCCATGTTCCGGCAGTCGGGCGGCTCCACAGTTACCCGGAAGTAGAGAGCTCGAGCTAACTCGAGGGCAGCTTCGTTGCCAGGAACGGATGCGTGTTCACTCGCCCAAATGGGAAAACTATGGTTGCTGGGCAGCCACTATATATATCTCCTAGTATTTTCACACATGGCTCATCTCTGATTACGCAATTTCTGCATGACTGGGCTGAGGTTTCTGCTTAGTGAAATGCTTTCTCGTAATCAATGAATGTTGTGTATAGAGGCTGGTTATGCTCCGAGCATTTTCACATCACTTGGTTAATGGTATATGAATATGATCATTGCTAGAGTACCCTTTTCGAAAACCTGCTTGATCATTTCGTTGATTGAAGTCTAAGGCTGCCCTGATTCTATTAGCGATTACCTTAGTAAGCAACTTGCACGTAACGGATAGTAAGCTGATTGGTGTGTAACATTTTATGTCCTTAGCGTCCCATTTCTTAGAAATTGAAATAATATTGTCACAAGCGTCTAAGATAGACACAGCTCAGTTGACAGAAGAAGAAAGAGTTCTTTCGTCTTTCTCTGCCAGCTGGTAAACCAGGTGCACATTATTCACGTTCGTCCAAGATTTAGGTGCCATCGATTCCATCAGGCATTGGGTATACAGGGTGACAAGTTTTTCTGGGAGTATATCTCCACTGGTCTTCAAAAAATCTCTAGATATCCGATCCTCCGCAGCTGCTTTTCCCCTTTTCAAGCTTCTAAAGCTTAACCTCATCTTTCGTTACTGGCGGCACACCTGACTGCTCTTAGCTACTGCTAATCTCATTATGGTCGTGACTACTTTCGTTACTGTACAGGTACGAATAGAACTGCTCTGCTACTCTGATTACCGTGTCCATATTAGGATTGACATTGCCTGCCTTATCCATTAACGCATTCTTCCGATACCGAATTTCCTATTCACTGCTTTTAGGCTATTACCGTTCTTTAGATAATGATGTTGTTTCTCGATCCATAATATACTTCCTTATGTTGGACACCTTACGCATACTGATTATCTTTGATAACTTTTCCAGTTCATTCCTGTGTATTTGGTTGGTTGCCTTCACACTTAGGCGAATTCTCCAATGAATTTTTTTTCGTCTGCTTAAATAATTTTTCAGTAGCCTCTTTAACTATCCTCCCACTTTTATCGCACGCTCAGTAACGATATTTATGAAGGTCGTCTTCTTCGGTTAAAGCTGTATCTATTATGTAGCGAGATCCTGAATCCTGCCTTCCATCTCACAGCTAATTCAGTGATATATCTTTGTAACGTTCCTTTTCGAATCCAGACTACTTCGAGACCCGACCCTCCTCTGGCCACTGTATCGCACCTTTCCAATGCTTTTGCTAAATCTTACCAAAGCTTGAAGTTAACTACTAAAAATGAAATAGCATCTTAACGCCACTCAGTATTTCAGGCTGTACATTGCATTGAATGTGGGTATGACGCAGAATGCATGAGCGCTGGTGAAGCGCGCGACAGGTGATTCGTAACTATCAGGCCATGAGGCAAAAGTCAGTTGCATATTAGACAGATAAAATTTCTTATAATTGTCCGCTGCGTTGCGCTCCTGTCCTTAAGCATAGCCCTGCCCTGTATAGTGACGAGCTTCACAGCTGCACATGGATTATTCTTTTCTGAGCAAAATGTGCTTGAAAATAAGCACTTGGCAAACCAAAAGGACATCTATTTTCTCTCGCAGCTCTTTTCTGTGAGCTTTTCTCTTGTATTTCCCAGTCAGGAATCAATTTTACCACCTTACATTCAAATTTCGGTGGCCGAGTCAAACAAGCATCAGAATTGTTTTATTGCGTGGCATTTCACCTTCCACTATCTCACCTTCGGGACGAAAAGCGCAGAGTCAAACTTCCTCGCGTACGACTTCTGCTGAAAAATAAAAGCTTTTCTTTGCTGGCGTACACGGAAAACGATGCTCGCGTTCAGTGTTGATTCAGACGGCGTGGTTGGGGGTACCAAAGAAACGCTTTCATTCTCTATAGGGCGAAGAGGAAGCAGTGAAAAAGGGGACACGTGTACGAAAGAAGCAGGCGGCGTTGATTCAGTGAGACAGTGTGATGTAACTGCTCTCTAAGGGGAGGCGTAGCGACGCTTCAGCTGTGTCATCCTGCTTTGTGCACCAGTAGAAAGAGCAGGCGACCATTCTCGTTGCCTCTCTCAGGCCTCCTCGCCATTTTGCTGGAAGCGCCACCTTCAGACCTCGACCTTTGCGCACCAGCTGATCTGTACATTACAGGAGCGCAAACTCACGACTCGCTAACGTTCGCAGCCACTGTTGCCTTCATTGCTTCCTACTGCATTTTCTTTTGATGAAGTGCCCGTTGGAAAGAGACAATACAGCCTAAAGAAAATTCGCTACATTCAGAGTGCTCTTGAGTGTGCGCAGTCCCTTTTCGGTACCCAGCGCGCGTTGACGCGGGTGGCGCGTAAGAGACCAATGGGCTGGATCAAGACTGCTGCCTGTTTTCTGGCGCTGATGAACGCCCTGCACGCAGTGTCATCATCCACCTCTCCTCCCGGATTTTACGACCTTGAATGTGGACCCGTCTTCAGGACCTACCGACGTTTCGGCGCCAAGCAACTGAGCCGTGAGTGTCGCGAGTCTGTGCAGTGCGCGTTGGACGTTCTTGGTTGGCCGAACACTAGTCCCTTTTGCGTTCTACTGGCGCGGGAGCTATCATTATGGGCATTCACGTCTTCATATCTAGGTCGTAGGTTTTTCTGCAAGGAACAACGGTAGCTCTCCAAGAAACTCTGTTGGGTTCTAGATATCTCGATACTCCATGTGTAACATGTGCACCACACAATGAGATAATTATTTCGTGCCCTTATGAGAACGAATTAAAAGGAAATAAAATTCCCCTACTTCTCGTACTCGGCACATGCAATTGGAAACATTTAGACAAAGATCTTTATACGGGCCACCTATCCTCTCACCGGTCTTTCCAATTTTCTATTTAGGACGATGATTTTTAGGTGTCATAAGTGATCCATGCGACATTAGAAACCTGTAGCATAAACAAAATAGGGGCCTTAAAGCATCTTGCAACGTGCTGTGGCGTGAAGAAAGCGTGCTTCTGAAATCAGTTGCAGCAGAGTATTTTGCCGCTCGCAGATAACCGTTGAAACAGCGCTGAAACAAGAACGGTTTTGCTAGTACTATGCTGGACGCCATTGGATTGTACTAGGACATATAGAAAATCTGCTTTACTGGAGTAAATTGGCTAGTTGTATGCCAACATTGCCAAGATAGGAACAAACGCCGATTGATCTGAAATGTCAACAAGCTTTGGTGGCACTGCTGCACGTGATTGTAATAGTGTAGTAACTATAGGGCTGCCATCGACTGGAATGCATTTAAACGAAGACGTTAAGGCCAGATTTCGTATTAGTACAGCTATCGGATCTTCAATTTGTTAAAAAAAGAAAAAAAAGAATTGAGAACTTACATACCCTTTTGAGTGTTAAAGCCAATGATAGTGAGTTATTAAAATGTCCATCATCGTGCCGATTAAAGTCTCAGCTTCTGTAGCCACAGGGAGCTCGGGACTAAAAAAAAAAAAAAAAAAAAAAAAAACGGCCTCCGCTTCTTCTTCTTCTCCTTCTTTTTTTTTTTTTTTTTTTTTCAGCGCACGCACGGGATCGAGCGCGAACAAAATGAAGAATACAGGCCGAAACCGCGCTGCGCTCACGAATGCGTCACCAAGCCAATACGGCTCAGTTTATATTTTTTTTGCCACTTGCGATGCCGCCAGTGTTTGATAGTAGATGAGCGCTTGAGCGAGCGGAAAAGGAGCTTGGCTGTCACCACCAAGAACCCACCAAGGCCGGTGCGTGACCTTCTCGCCCAGCAGCGGACGTCACGACAGCGGAAGAGCGATAAAATGTTGAGCAAATGAATCTGCGTGCATGGGCTTGGGTAAAGGGGCGAGATGACATCACGTTACTCGACTCAGATCTGCGCTTGCAGCTTCATTTGCTGGCACTTTGCCACCCATCCGCAGTCGTGACGTAGGCTGCTGGGTGCGTTGACCTTGTCAAGATGTCGGGTGTGGCGGCTGGGCGCACCGTGTTTGCCTGCCATACGTGCACCGGTTTAGCCGGGCCAGTGACAGCGACGTCACGTAGGCCATTGTCATTCTCATAGGCGCAGTTCACACGAGCTTGAGGCGTATATCTGATGATGAAAAAGTTATTTAAAAACTATCGGCTCGCATCTTAGGATTTGAGCTTGGTATGCACATTCAGTCGTATTTGCTCTATATTTTTGAGGCGTTTTTTTTTTTTTTTTGCACCGCATTTCAACAGAAAGACACTGTTAGTATTGCAGCGTGAAATACGCTTTGATGGGGTGGAATTCGTGATATATGTCATAACTGGTTGGCAATGGCAACGCCGAATATGCCGCGACGTAACAAGAAAATACCGAGTGGAGCTGAAAATAACAGCCATTGTGAAGGTTCGAGCGGTGCCCGGGCCCGGTTTGTGAAAATAGACCGAGAGACGAAAAAAGTGATTAGTTGGGGAGAGCATGCGTTATCATTTGAATTTCCCTCGGAAAGAGCAGCCGTTGACGTGCTCAGACAGTGCAAACCGGTGGAGTGATCCAGTATATTCAACACCCTAAGGCATGTGGGGTATATCGTCTACATACTCCAGTGGAATGGAATCCTGGCTGCGGCGGCAGCTCTTCGATGAAGGCGAAAAGAACAGGTGTGGTGTCAGTGCGCGTTAAAGAACCCCAGGTGGTCTAAATTACCGGAGTCCTCCACTACAGCATCTCTCATAGCCTGAGTCGCTTTAGGACGTAAAACCCCACAAACCAAACCAAGCGTCTGCGTACTTCCTACCCTCCGACTGATTTTCGCGGTTTCCGTCTCGCAAATCGTCTTCTGCCCTGACTCCCTCTACCCTTTCGCGTTTTTCGTATCCCGTCTTCCTCTACCTCGAAAATGGAGAAGGGAGTACCCTCCTATTTTACATTAACATCTCTATATCTCTACACCAAGGTCTCGAAAGCGGCCGCCAACCCGGAAACTCTGCGATAACGGGCGCTCAACTGCCAACATATTAAAGAATTGCTTAAATTATTACT
Organism: Amblyomma maculatum; assembly: GCA_023969395.1. Lineage (NCBI taxonomy): Eukaryota > Metazoa > Arthropoda > Arachnida > Ixodida > Ixodidae > Amblyomma > Amblyomma maculatum. The sequence goes on along the minus strand of JAJIZL010022849.1, from coordinate 135,960 downwards.
GATGATAGGATGTGCGTGCATAAAAATGGCGGACGATATGGGATACACATCGCATTTGTTTATACAGCATTCGGTAAATGGAAAGAGAAACCGCCTACTGTGACGCAAGATTCGTATCTAATGTTACGGGCACATCTTGTGAATGCTGAAATACCACACTCACCTCTGTTTCATCTCTAGAAGCGCCATGCAGTATATATGATCTCATAAAGGGCGCCCACCTGTTATGAAAAGAGCCATCTTTACCCTTGCTAGGCTTCATTTTAATGTTATAACACTATGACATCCATGTGGCGCCAGACCTCCCCTCTTTCGCACTATAGTTGTGACGCAATGATGTACCTCCAATCGTATGGCGTGAATTGCCAAACTCAAACACATTGCCAAACTCTGTGTCAGTATCTCAATGCTGATCCGCCAAGCGAAGCCATCAAGCGGAGTCTATGGATGCTGAATATGAGAACAAGTAACAAGAAGTACTGAAGAGGAAACGGAAGAGGCATAAGACACGAGATGCTGTAACACCAGAATGCAACGCTGGGGGCTGGCCGTAATCGAAAGCGCGCTAAACGCGCTCTACCAGAGTGAACCGTGGTACGGCTTTCGCACGACCATTGGTTTAATTATGCTTAAACCTACCAAACTATTTACTCGTCTTCGCCCTCTGCAAGTAATCACCCACAAGAACAAATGAAAAGGCCACACTGTGCATCTATACCCCCCTCTTACATTCCCCTGCACCCACTTCCATAGTTAGAAGCCTCTATCCACAGAAAGGTTTTTTGGTAGGTAGGTTTGTGGGGTTTTTAACGTCCCAAAGCAACTCAGGCTATGAGAGACGCCGTAGTGGAGGACTCCGGAAATTTCGACCACCTGGGGTTCTTTAACGTGCGCTGACATCGCACAGCACACGGACGCCTTGCTTTTCGCCTCCACCGAAAAGCTGCCGCCGAGGCCGGGATTCGATCCCGCGTCCTTGGGAACAGTAGTCGAGCGTCGTAACCACTGCGCCACCCCGGCGGGGGCT
>JAJIZL010022849.1:114813-134533 GCA_023969395.1 Amblyomma maculatum | reverse complement strand
GAACATAACACAAAATAATTACGTCTGTACTTGGGAAGGGAATCATACAGCGAAGCACGAAGCTCGCGCGAGCGCTGCTGTTTTCGCTCCCAATTGCCCACGTTTCGTCGGACTCAGCACTCGCTTTTGTGAACATTTAAAAAACAAACAAACAATTATGCCTATATTATGCCTGCATTGACCAGCTTTCCAGTATGCTTACAGCATGCCTAAGTTTCAAGCGTTTGGTAGGGCTTCAAGTCGTCTGCAACCGGCCATGCCAGTCCAAGGAACAAAAATAATTGCATGCATGCTTGCCAAGACTGCCATCTTTTTCAAGGTAAAAATTGCTAATGGGTACATGTCCTAAGGAGTGCTCCATATTGCCGCGAACGACGCATGTCTTTATTTGTTCTTTTTGATAGCCGCCGGCACTCGGCCTTATCACAGTGATTCTAGCACGGGGATAGATTCGGTCTTGGTGTTTTGTTCATGCTCGTTGTCGCGAGCGAGATGTTTTATCTTGGTCGCGCGAGATGCGTCGAGAGGAATCTAGATTGGATTGGAAAACATTTATTTCGTCAAAATGCAGATGCAGACGCTCTAGATGGCCTCCAGTCCATGGCTGGCGGCGACCTTAGTGGCCCACTCGGTGGCCAAGGCTTGAATGACCGGGTCGAGCTGACCAGAACGGCCTCCCATCGCTCAAGAGAAGGAATTTGTGCTAGATCTTCCGGTGAAGGTTCTTCTTTACATTGCCATAGTACGTGATCATACGTGGCTGGTTCGCCACAGAACCTGCACGCGGGGTTAAAGTCATCCGGGTGCATTTTTGCTAATAGGTAAAGGCTAAGAAATGATCTCGTCTGGAGTCTCCTCCAAGCGGTCTCCTGTGCCTTATCCAACGTTTTGTCAGGTGGTGGAAATTTGTGCCGTTCCAATCTGTAGTGACTTGTGATATCGTGAAAAGATGCCAGCCCCTCCTTGGAGTAACCCATGGATACGAAGGACCCACCGACTCGGTTGACGAAACCTCGAGCCATGTTGTGGGCTGCCTCATTCCCTAATTCCCCGAGTGAGCGGGCACCCATATCACCTCAATTTCTCTGTATGGTTGCCTGGTAAGTTTCAGTATTTTCTGCGCTGCAGTTGAGATTCTGCCCCCCGCAAAGCTACGGACAGCAAATTTAGAATCGGAGAAGATTGTATCCGCGTCGGTGCTAGCTATGGCTAATGCCACAGCTGCCTCTTCCGCGGTTTCCGAAGATTTTGTCACTACCGACCCTGATGCCTGCAGCCGCCCGTGTACGTCCACCACCGCCAGTGCGAACGCTCCTCTTGTTGCGTATTCTGCCGCGTCAACGTATAGACAACTCCTTCGCTGGTTGCGTATTTTTGGTGTAGAGCTATTGCCCTAGCTTTCTGCCTTCCTTCGTGGTAAGAAGGGTGCATATTCTTTGGTAGTGGTTTGATCATCAGTCGCTTGCGAAGGAGTTTGGGTAGCTGTATTTTCGTGTCCTCGGGTGGAAGTTCCACGCCTATACCTAGGCGTTCCAGTATGGCTCTGCCAGCCTTAGTGCGCTTAAGCCGTTCTTTTTGCATTGCGAGGTGAGCCTCCTTGAGCTCCTCTAGTGTATTATGTGTTCCCAGTCCCATGAGTCTCTCTGTCGATGTGCAGTTCGGCAGCCCCATGGCTGCTTTGTATGCTTGCCTAATTATTGTCTCGGCTTTGTCTTTCTCCGCAGCATCTAGGTTTAGGTATGGAAGATTCCTGCTACTTGCGTGTGTTTCTGCAATGTTTCACATTACGCTAGTCACGGTCTACGACGTTATCTAGATTGTTCTGAGCAGCCTTTAAATTGAGCGCTGGCGCATTCGACGAGAATTCTTAGTTCGACGACCGACGAGTACGTTTGTTGTTATCGCCGCCGCCGATTCTCTTAGTTCTTTTGCGGGCACAAGTAAGCCTAATAAAGAAGTCTTTACAGTGCTTTACCTACCTGTCTGTTGTCACCGCCACGTGACATCAGGTGGAGGTTATTTAACGTACACTGGGGTTATTTAACGTACACTGATATCGCACAGCAAATGAACGCCTTGCTTTTTGCCTCCACCGAAAAGCAGCTACCACGGACGGGATTCGATCCCGCATCTGCGGGTGCAGCATTCGAGCACCCTAACCACTGCACCGCATGTGTTGTGTTAGGCCTTGTCATGTTTACGGTTGGACTTAGTAATAGGTATATATATACATGGGCTGACGAAGGTATTGTAAGGGGTGGGAAAGACAAACAAATTTGAGTAAATATGTTGCTCAGAGTACTCGATTTCTGAATCAGAGGACGATGAAAAGTTCGGTTCTTGTCCAGTGTAGGTACGGCATGTGCTTGTAAAATAATCTGAATCTTTACAGATTCCATAACTCCCAAACAAATGCAACACAACGGCAAGTCCATTTCTGTAATGCAGTTTCGAACTGATTCTCCTATATCCATGGGGTTACTGTGTCACCTCATACTCACTTTTGCTTTCAGCAAAAACCACGCATCAACTGTTGTCAGGGGAACCGACGCAGTGCCATTCCTCAAAATTTACCTTCTTTTCTCTCATTGCGCAGGAATGTCCAGCAGCTCAAGAGAAGCCATCATGAAGTGCCGGAATATCACCGAGAGTGACGCACTTCAGGTCCGTTACGCTCACTCCAGAACGCGTGAGCAATAACAACTTCCACATTTAACGTCGATGCAACCGTCCTGGCTTTTGCAGCCGGGCGATAAAGGCTCTTATGTGACGCGCCTCCAAAAGTTGATGCGGTAGCATTGCACTATGAATATTATGCATTTCTGCTAAGTGATGACCTTAATTTGTTGTTCTTTAGTAGTCCTAATCATCATCATCATCATCATCAGCCTGGTTATACCCACTGCAGGGCGAAGGCCTCCCATATTTCTCCACTTAACCCGGTTCTGTGCTAGCTGCATCCACTTGACCCCTGCGAACTTCTTAATTTCCTAATGGATACTGCTAATTAGTACTCAGAAGTATAGGAAAGCAGTAGTGCCACTGAGTAGTGTTTCTTATAAGTGGTGATTATTGGATTTTGTTTCGACTAAGCTTTCTAATATGTGGATGGTGTCCCTCCTTTGATATGAAGCACTCTTATAGAGGCCCTGCACAATCGCTCTCACCGGATGCCCTTTCAAGGGCATACGGGTAGCGCGCCCTGTTTACAGGTGAAAAGAAAATGGCCCGACTCTCTCTCTACCTTGTTTTCTGTTTCACAGAGTGTTTTCGCCTACTACTGGAAGTGGTAGGTGAATATGTCAACTTAGGACAAGTAGTAACCACAGATCCCGACCACGAAATGGAAATAAAAAAAAAAGAATAAGAATGGGATGGAGCGCATTCGACAAGTACTCGCTGTTAATGACTAGCAGCTTACCGATATCTCTCACGAAAAAAGTGTATAACAGCTGTGTTCCACCGGTGCTCACCTGTGAGACAGAGACGTGGAGGCTAACGAAGAGGTTTTTTTTTTTTAAATTAAGGACACTGCAGAGAGCCATAGAACGGAAAAATGCAGGTGTAACGCTCAGAGACGGGAGCGTGCCGAGTGAGTCAGGGAACAAATTCGATTTAATAACATTCTACTCGAAATCAAGAGGTAGAAATGGGCATGGACAGGGCATGTAATACCAAGGAATGATAACTGACGTTGGCTATTAGTGAAAACTGGATTACAAGGAAAGTAAAGTGTAGCAGGGAGTGTTAGAAAATCAGGTGGGTGGATGAGGATAAGAAGTTCGCAGGTGTCAAGTGGACACAAAAGCACAAGTCCGGGTTACTTTGAGGAACTTCGGAGAGGGTTTTTCGGCGTAGTCGGGCTATGATGATGATGTTTTACGGTTTTAGGAGGCACCTCTTAACAACCTAGTGATAACGTCGCCGCAGCTTTTGACGCCATTACTGCCGCATTGACCAATCAGGGAATTCACTTACCATGACAGAATAGTGTTCGATGAACCTGCGCTAAACTTAATTTGTTTTTATTTTCATGAATGCAGTGAATCACATGCCTAGATGTTTGTGTAAAAATGCTTGCTGACGCAGCGCGTCTTGATGTGTGTAATGCCAGGCGTTGTTTTCAGTAGCACAGTTAATGGCGAAGACTAGTGGCCAGCGCTAAACTGCAGTATACTTATCTTAATGGTAAGCTTTTCACTGATGCAGTAGTGAGGTAATGAGCAGTGATATTCTTCTTGCCAATTGCAATAGCGGCGATGTCGTATCATATCTCCCTTCCTTAAAGACGCAGCTCAAGTATCTCCTCATATTTTGGTAATTATAACGTCAGTTGCCTTTACGTTTGTTTGTTGAGGCTCTAAGCTTTTGAACTGCAGTCTCACAGCGGTAAGGACTAGAACTTGTTTGCGGGCGCGGCTGCTTCATGGCGATAAGAAGCTTCGACATGATTTGTTGACGTCGTTTGCGGTTTGGTTTGGTTTGTGGGGTCTAGCGTCCCAAAGCGACTCAAGCCATGAGAGATGCCGTAGTGGAGGGCTCTAAAAATTTCGACTACCCGGGGTTCTTCAACTTGCACTGACATATAGTGCAGCACACCGGCGCCTTGCTTTTCGCCTCCATCGAAAAGTGGTCGCCGTGGTCGAGGCTCGACTCCGCGTTCTTGGGCTCAGTAGCCGGCTGCCATAACCACTGAAGTTCAACAGTAGGGCGCTGACGTAGCTACTTCAGTGTGACTAAAGAACATACATGCATAGCAATAAATAATTGCGGTCATTGGAACGAACGAAATTATTCAGTGTACACTGAAAATCAGAGTCATAGTTGACTATTTTGGCATTACTGATTACATGGGACATATTTTTATTGCGATAACAATACTGCGCCAGGTTTCGGCCCGTCGCGTCATCCCGGGAAGGGCCACGTTTCACTTTGAACAGCCGCGAAGAAGACTAAAAAGAAGAAGGCGAAGAAGAAGATGACGATGAAGAAAAAGAAGAACAACAACAACAAGAACAAGAAGACGAAGAAGAAGAAGAACGCTCGGTCACCGGCAGTTAACGCTTTCGCTCCACATTCGGTTCAGCAGCATTGAATCCTTCTCATTCATGCCTTTATCCTCAGCCGATTCTTATACACGCTCCCTTACCTCAGATTTAGAGGTGAAGAGATCTCCACCTTGGACGCGATGCTGCGTACCGCGTTCAAAACCGCCCTCCACCTACCCCTCAACACTTCAACAGAGAAATTACTTCAGCTGGGTCTCCACAATACTGTTGGGGAGCTTGTGGAGGCCCACAGACAGACCCAGTATATCCGATTGACACAGACTGGCACCGGACGTCACATCCTCAGAACTCTCGATGTACACATCCCAGCTAATGACCCCACACTCCTCTCCATCCCACGCCCTATCCACTCTAACCTTCTTGTCAAACCCCTTCCCCGAAACTCCCGTCCACAACACCACGAGCCCCGCCGCCGAGCCCGGACAAAGGCGCTCCACAAATATTACGGCTCCGAGAAGGATGCCGTATGGGTGGACGCCGCATGCTCGGGCGATGAGGCGGCGGCAGCCGCGGTGAACAATACCCTTCAGTCCATTGCAACTCTCCCCCTCCCCTCTGTTACCTCCTCAGAAGTGGCCGAGGAGGCAGCGATCGCCCTTGCAATTGCCCACACGGAAGCTAAATATATACCCACAGACTCAAAAACTGCACTACTAAATTTCGCACGTGGGCGAGTTCATGTTTCTGCTTTTTGCATACTGACCTCGCCCACTGCCAACCCGCCCCGCTACGTGGAGCTTATCTGGGTGCCTGCGCACTCGGGGAACCCTGGCAACGAGGCCGCCAACAGCTTAGCCCGAGGTCTAATACGCCGGGCACGGGCGGTCCCCACGTCGGAGTTCTCCCGGGAGCGCATGCACACGTTTAAAGAGATGACTCAGGCCTACCGGGTCGAGAGACAGATCTACCCCCCCACCTCACTCCTCCCTCAGCAATCACCACCCATGGCCGGTCTCGAGGGAGAGGGCGCGCGCTCTTTCTTACGGCCTTCTCAATCGCCGCGTGAACAATGGGAATTTTTCTCCTTGAGTCACGCTCTCCGCCGCCGCAAGGGGCGCGACCTGCTCACCGTTCGCTCCGCATCTGCTTCAGTGGCGGCGGGTAGCTTTTGCCTGATTTCGCGCTGTCGCCCGCGGGTTTCGTGGTGAGTGCAGCCCCTAAATGAAAGATTACAGAAGGTAGATGCTGCAGCGGCATCCTGTCAACGTGCTACACACGTGAATGGAGTCTTTATATTAAAAAAACACTGTCACTCAGCAAACGTTCGACATGCATATATATGACATGTATTGCGGCATGGTATCTACTTTTGTTCATTTTAATCTGAATTTTTTCCCAAGCCTGTACAAGAAGATGAATAAAAAAAAAATGAATGAGCAGTGATCACATCTTCAAGGCAAACATAACAGCGACAATAGCAAAACCGTCTTTCAGCACTAGATGAGAAACCATTGATGTAGCACCGAAGATGAAAATAATTTTATAAAAATGTAATGTAAGTTGCACAATGCTTACATGACATAAAACGCTTTTAAGTTTTGTTATCAATTTTGCTATAATTTATAGACCAGCAAATGTTTTATGTTGTATTATAAACATTATTTTAATTTTGCAAATAAACGTTGGTTTAATGAAATGTTTGCATGATATCATAACTATTTCATGAAAAAAAAAAGAACAGGAAATCTATTTCAAGCACTAATTCCTAGCAATATTTTCTTTCTTTTTCTAGTATGTTTTTGAACTAATAATTCCTTGTAACTATCTGTGCAGTAATGCCTGCCTTAGAGAGCAATCGCTGTCCCATTATTTTGGTAGAATGCTTTGCTTATTACACATTCGGCACTGTTACTCAAGGGACACTCCTCAATAATGGATATAAAAACTTTTCTCTGTGCTATTTATTCAGAGGTGACTATAGGAGTTGTATGTCGCGCTGTATTGCGTAGCTGTGTACCGTCACCAATGGTACGTAGGCTACATGCTCGTGCAGGTTTGTTTTATCATTTTCAAGAACGCTAGTATAATGCTGCACATATATTAGATATATGTTGTTAAAATATTTATAGAAAGGTTATGCTAACGTTTATTTATAGCTCTATTAGGCGTTAAAAAAAAAAAGAACGTTAGGAACACCGAAATAACATTTGACCAAAACTGAAATTGAACACTACTGTAATATTTTGAGCGATAGCTGGCCCGAAATGGAGGAGAACAAAAAAATTAATTACAGTAGTGCCTCATTAATATGGACAGTTTTGTTCTCGGGTTGTCCTTAAAACGAGTTGTCCGTAATAACGAATCGCGAATAAAATTTTTTCAAATATTATGCCATGATAGGATCTGCTTCTGCGCATAGTGGGGCAGATCCTATCATGGCATAATATTGAGGCTCTCTTCGGAAAACTAAGGCAAATGTGCGGAGGGAACGACATGCTAGATGCGAGAGCCGTAACAGCGGCACTTGACCACATTGTCAAGATGGAAGTTTCATCTGGGAGCCAAATCAAGGCATCTAGTGTCGACACCGACGAAATCATTTCAGCTCTGCCGCAATCAGTAACTGAGGAATTGAAAGAAGTGATGGTATCTCCTGTCATCCCATTACCCACTGTCACGTATTCTGGTTTAGCTTACGTCGCTGGATACATTGTGAAGTTAATCAGTGACTTCGGGTGTGACGCTTGTGCTATCCTTCTTGAAACCAGCGAAAGAAGCAGCCCCATGTACACTATTCTGCGAGGACAAGATTCTAGCGGACTACATTATCCAAAAGCAGAGTTTGTAGCCCTCTTGGACAAGGTTGTGTCTTTTTTTGAAAAAGCTGTCGTGCACCTACCACACACAAATGTCCTTGAAGTCCTTCAAATCTTAATCCAGCCAGAACTTGAGAACTCACCTTTGCTGAGTTGCCCGGAAGGCATTGACAATAGCCATGCTATAAGGTCCGCTTCTTTAATATGTGAGAAATTTCTCAGAATCCTTCTTGTCAATTATGCTAAGAAAGTGACAGACAGGAACGAAAGGCCATCCTTATGTGCACAAACCGTCCAGAAAGATTTTGAGACTTTAATTTTCTAGCTGCATGTACTGTTTTGATGAATGAGTGCAATGTGTTAACTTTGAAGGACATTTTTTTTTTATTTGCTTGCCGCTCTTTTCAATTATGCATATCTGTTTGTGCCCATTTCCTTGATTAAATGTTTTTTATCACTGTATTAAACTGACTACGACTGTCTACGTGTGCGTCAGTCGCGAGACTACGTATACATCTGCTGTCTTTCAACCTACTGATTTTTTTTAAATGAAGCTAGAACAGCCCACTTCACTAGACAACTGAAATTTTAACTGTATGCGTAAATTTTTGTTCCTTACTCTGAATCTGAGACGTGCTATGAATTTTCGTCAGGGCCTCTTTTGCTCTAAACGAAAACGGCAGCGGTTGACAGAATATCCACCGAACAGTTTGCCATGCACTAGCGTCAGGTCGCGCTCTACATGCTTACAGCTTTCAAAGGCACAGTGCATAAAATGGTACATATAGTTTTGTGAAAAATTTAGGGGCAAAAAGTGTTGATGTAAGTGCACCCGAAACTTCATTCGACCGTGCGCGACAGCACTGACGAAGGAGCGCGCGCTCTCGCGCGCACGCGCATTATTGACTATTTTATTGCTCATACACGATAAATCAGACGCTAATTACGGCTTCTTCCTATAAGCCATATGGGGTGAAATATCAGGACCTGCCGGTGCAACCGATGCGGGCGGAGCGAAGAGCGAACGCGCGTTTCCCTTGCGCGTGAACGGCTGTAGCGGAGGAGCAGCAGTGGGGCGGTGGCGACCCCACCGAGGCGCGGCGGGCGGTGGAAACAGACCCCATTGGAGAGGCCGTAAGAGAAGAGAGAAACGCGCTCTCCCTCGAGACCGGCCGTGCACCACCAAACACTATGGCGCCGCCTCCAGACGCGAACCCTCCCATCCCATTACATTAGGTCCCGTTACCACCCCACTCTCACCGACCCCTCCTGCACCCTTTGCAACCACCCCACTGCCACCCTCTCCCACATTCTATTCCAATGCCCGGCGGATCCTCCCCCGCGGAGTCTGGAGCACTTCGCCACTTGGGAGGAATGGGAGACCCTGCTACGCTCTAAGGACCCGGTCCGGCAAAAGACCGCCACAGACCGAACTGCCGACGTCATGAACCGTAGGAACATGAACGTTTGAGTGTAGTGGGGCCGTGCGGGGGCCAGGGGCCTGCGAGCCCCGAGCTACTCTGTTAAAATAAATGTTTTTTACTACTACTACTACTATATGTGGGCAGCTTACGCTCTGACGTCATACTCTTAAAGGATGAGCTTAAGTGTCACCAATAATGTAGCATCTTACACTAACAGGGCATGATAGGGGAATAATGTAGCAGGCAAAACAAGCTTCCGCCGTTGCTATTGCAATTCAACTAGGGTTAACCAGAGTCAAACCAAAACAAATGTTTTTTTTTTTTATCTATTCCAGTAGCAGATTTGCTCCGCTGCAGCTGTGGTACTCCCACAATTAGAAGAAATTCGAAACATGTTTCCTCGCGTACCAATGATTTTAGCTGGTGACTAACTTTGGAGCAACAATTTGACTTTTACAGGAGGAGGAGGAAACAACTTTATTAAGCGCATTGCATTAAGCGTTAAGAATGTCCTGGGCCAGGGTCACCAAGGCCAACTGATCTTGCAGCTGGTCAGAGGCTAACCAAGCCCGCCACGTTGGGGGAGGAGGGTGTGGAAAGTGAGGAGATTGGAGGGCGACAGGGCATGAAACGATGCAATGCTCCAAGTTTGCATAGTGTTCTGGGCAATTTGGGCATGCAGGGGAATGTATGATTCTGTATAGAAAAGATCGGGCAGGAGTAAGCAGTGTATTTAGTTGTATGCGTCTAAGAATGCGGATTTGCGTGGTAGTGAGAGATTTATCAGGAAGAGGTAGTGTACGGAGTGTTTCTCCCTGTACATACGTCCCTGTACATACGTCCACGGAGCGCCTATACTCTACGGGGCTGTTCTCGCCCCTGGGAGACCTCATACAACAACATCGCGACCGGCAAATGGCACGTCTCTCTAGCACCAAACAAGGACATTGGATACTACAGCAGGTTGCACTCAAACCTATAGACCTCCCTATAATTACCCTTCCTTCTTCGCTCCCGGATAACCTCAGAATAATCCCCATTCCAAAAAACGTTGCACCCGACACTAACACAGGCAGACGTTCCGCTCGCGTTTCCAACCATGACTTTCACATCTTACTTTCGTTGTTGTTGTTGTTGTGGCTGTAGGAAGAAGGAAAAGAAAATGCACAGGCCTGCTACTGGCTCTGTAGCTGAGCCACCTCCGCTGCCTCGTGCGGACAGAAGAGAGAAAGTAGAGAAGAAAGAAAAAGAAGAGGGAGAAAAAGACTCATGCCGCCATAACTGTCGTCCACCGCCAGCGGTGGCGTGTGCAATGACGGCCTACAACAGATAAAAATTCGGTGCCAGGCCAGCCCCCGCCGCAAGCAGCGGTGACCCACCTGCACCAGCCCAATCAGGGCAGAGCTGTTCAGGTGTCCAGAGAGCAAGTGTGACAGATACTGCGCCTTTCCCTTCCTGTGAACCAATTATGTATTATTATGCCGCGGCGTGCACAGTTACTCCACCTAGTGCCGCCCACGCCTTTCCGGTTGTAGCGCAGGCCACATATGCGCTTAGGTAAATAACTGTTAGTAGAGTGTTTCTTGAAGAAGGGATATGCGTGAAAAAAAGTTGTCTGTAATTGTACATACATGTCTTGCTCGAATTATTTGCTTCAATCTATAGAAAAGCTGAATCAGCTGATGAGATGCGCCTAAATTTCGAATTAGGAAGTAACGTTATTGTCGGCATTTTTTTTTTTAATTTTAAAGGCACAAGGTTTATCTTCTTTTTCTAAAGTCATCTTCTGACAGAAAAAAACAATTTTGGCTCTCTTTGTGCGTGTTGAGTTGCTTGGTTTGTTCTACTCACCACTGTTATTTCTGCGAATTTTACTATTTAGTTCCTGAGACCATCACATCTTTCAAAATCAGTGACATGACAACGAGCATTGACATTTCCGTGGTCGCGTCTTCCTAGGTTCTTCCAATCTGTTCATGGTGCATTGTGCATTTCATTTCTTTTGTCTTAAGTTCATTTTGTTCGCATCCAAAGGTTATGTTGTTTCCTAAAGAAGTTTAGATATCAAATTTTCAAGCTATGCAGCCAAGTACTGCACGTAAAAAACGCTTGAAATATGTTAAATTCGGCTCCAAAGTCTAGTTAAATACATTTTCTCCCGAAGGACTTTAATTAATAACTTAAGGAGCTGGAAATGATATCAGTGAGTACTAATGACGTCATAGCTCAGCAACATTGCATGCTATCAACGGCGAACGGGTGTACGACAATGACCAGCCGCTGAGATAGAAGGTGGTGGGCTTATCGGCAGGTGTTGCAGCTGATGCACCAGCATCGGCCTGCGAGGGAAACATTCGTGCGGGTGAGACTACGACTTGACTAGCTTCTCTTTCTATTTTATTCGAACTACATATAATTGATACAAGACTATAATTCATACATTCACATCTCGGGACTCAGCGAAAAAGAGAAAAACAAAAATGCAGCATTTCAGCATATTTAAGCGTTTCAGTAGATTAAGCATTTATCACGAAGCTTCTCAGCTGAGCTAAAAATGTGCATCTAAAACCTAATACCAGCAAATAAAAACTGTTCTGTGAGCTTTAAGTGCTCTTTCCTACTTAGAAACAGTCGTCTGTCGATGTCTAAGATTACCAGAAATTTTCGAGGGTGTTTAAGGACATCATACTGATGTTTGTGTTTTTCCTATTTTCTATGGCTGCGAAAACGACGGGGAAAAAGTATTTTTTGTGTTCCTTTTTTGAGCCCTTTCATCTATAAGGACAAGCATCATTTTTTTCGCGTTTATCAGAAGAATAAAATGTATAGAGGCCAGTTCTTCTCCACCTTTCAGGGTATGACACGATACATAAAATGGCTCCCGTCTGCAGCACCATTTGCGGTTTCTCGCGGCGTACATGGCGTCCCTGCTTTATTAACAATCGATCTCTTAATCTGTACTTCTAATATGTCCTACATTCTTATTAGCATGCAGTCTTAAGTAACCAAATCATCCTGGCAGCCGTCGTAAGCGACCTGCAGATATAGATATAAAGCCCTGCGCACGAATCTGACTGCGTGGCATTAGAAAAACGTACGTGATTCGGCATCCGAGAACCATGGATTGTTAATTACCACCCCGCCCTTCGACCTGAAATGAGCAACGCTATTAGGCTGCCACTTTGTTTCTTGTATATACCGTGTGGTCTCGTCACTTCACACAACCCATCGACGAATCAGTGCTGAGCCACATCATCTGCAATTTATCACCTGCCAGAGATATGATCTAGATTCATTCGCTCGCAACGTCGACAACGATGACAATGCCAGATTTTGTTTAGGACGCGGCCAACGCCATCGCATTAAAATGTGCGATTGTAGTCAACTTGACATCATAGAGAAGCAGGTTGCTTGGTATTGATGACACTGTCATTGATTCAATCCAGTTTTTCTTATATAGGCTGTTATATAGGCGCATATATAGGCTGTTTGAAATTTCGTTTTAGAAGTGACCTCCACGAGATCCTTGACTTCCTTTAAAGTTCAAACAGTATTCACAAATTCCACTGACATGATCATGTTTATCTGTTCTTGGGCGCTTCTTTTAGACTCCGATCAGAATGCTGTGTCTTCATCAGGGTTCGCTTCGGAAAGGACAGAGCGAACGAAGAGCGCAGCGGAAGATGAGGGAGAGCAAAACGCGGGGCACTGATGAGGATGGAAGCACGGCGGCATTAAAGCGAATGAGAGGACGTGAAGAAGGACAGCACAGAAAAAGTATAAGAAGGAGAGCGAAAGGATGAGGGTACGGCGCCAGTAGGCATGCGAGCAAGAAGGAAAGTCAAGAATGAGGTCAGAATGTAAGCAGCAGGTTGTCAAGCCCATTCGGCGGCGAACCAAGCCCGAAACCTGAACCAAAAAGCGCCGCCTGCCCGACAGAAACTCATATTGCGGGTTTTCTGTCTATGTGTGTGTTTCTTGCTTTTTAATCATGTACAATTTCGCAGAAGCCTTAACAGCCGTAATACCATATTAAGAAGCCTTATAACAACGTAAGCTTCTAGTTTATCGAAGTGACAACTCGGTGCTTGCAGGAGAGGGCGATCGAACACAGGACGAAATATGATTTCACGTGTCTACCCAAAGTTATAGAGGAATCGCAAATGTTGGGTCAGGTATAACTAGTCCGTAGCTAATCATCCTATTAAAAGGCTACGTAAGCCTGCTAAGGTAAAATGATACAATGAGTGGAGCTCCTGGGCGTTTACAGCAACTCGGGTTAATTCGGAATTCGCTGCTTATGCGTGGCTAGTCACTGGCTGTAACCAATTCCAGCTGGAGGCATTTGGGTTACTGATGCTGAGATCTCGAAACGCCACATGTCTGCTTATCCTTACACAGTTACCTCACACAGATTTTCTAAAGCGCAACAGATTGCTTTTTGATGGCAGTCTTAACGATTCGCTATGACCGCAGAAAATAAATTTAGCAGCAAATATTTCCAATAAGCCGGGTGCTTAGGCCACTACAATTTTGTTCATTTATTTAATTTATTTACTCAATACAGCAGGCCTGAGCCCAAGCAGGAGGGGCATACACGACAGAAATGAGTTGACAGCGATCATTTACAACCGCGCAAAAAACCCTTGCCTTGGAATGAAATATGAAGCATGCAGAAATTATACAGTAGTTATGACACAGGGAGTACACAGAATAGGCAGGAAAACGCTATGAAAGAGCTTGAAAATTATAAGCAGTATAAAATAAAAATAAATAAAAAATACATTACAATGAAACTATGTACTGTTCAGAATGTACGCTTGAATCATGTTCAAAGACTGAATGCAGGTATTGGGTTGTTGTCGTTGTTGTGGTTGTAGGAAGAAGGAAAAGAAAATGCACGGACCTTCTATGGCTCTGTAGCTTAGCCACCTCCGCTGCCTCGTGCAGACAGAAGAGATTGATTGATTTATATAAAGGGAAAGGCTCGGTAACTGTCTCACTTGTTTGCTGTGGACACCTTAAACTCGCTACAAAAATTACTGCCGGCAAGCTAACATTTCTACTGACGTCAGCTGGCGCTCTGTTATTCCTACCAAAATCGAACGCTGCCGCCAAACGAGCGTCCATCCAAGCCTCACTTATTTGCGAAATCGAATGTCTAAGAAAAAATTGAAAGTGCTCCATCACAAACAGTTTGGCCTGGCGAAGAACTCTGGCCGATGCAAGGCTTTTAAACATGGACAAGGAGTTTTCTCTCGTTTCAGTGATGGATTCTCGGCATCACGTGCTTTTAGCTCATGATGACGAGAAGCCATCTATTGACGCTCTTACCTATATTATTCTGTACTTTATACCAGCCATATCAATTGGTCTAGATTTCGCTTTGAAATGTGTAGGGTATTTTTGTGTTGTGTTGCCTGCACGCAGAATAATCACCAGCAGTAACTATCATTATTGGCTGAACGTGCGCGATTGCTCAGTGAATTTGCCGGGTGTTGGTTTTTGTTTGATTGTTCTCACTTAGAGAAACGTAATACATTGCATTTGACAGGGAGTGCATTCTCTTGTCATTGAAGGCGTTGCATGTCGGTGTTGCAGCTCTATTTGAACTGGGGCAGTATCTGATTCGCGTAGCTCTGGCTATCTGCGCTGGTGCGAATGGGATGGAAAAACCATGCCCGCGTATAGTCTCAAACTTCATGCGTGAAAAAAGAACTAATGTGTTGATATACTTGCAGAAGAAAATAAATACACTATCAGAACGCATCAAGGGCCAGTTTGGCTACCTGTTGTGGCAGCGCTCTGGTCATCAGCCGCCTCTTCAGTGTAGGCATTATAACCTGCTTTGATAATAATGCAGTAAGCCTATGATACCTTTAGCAGACATAACCCCCATCTCAGCTTCAAGCTTAGCAGTAACCCTAAACCGGAAGTGTTTTTTCTGTACTGCTTTCAACAACTCCCATCATTTTTCTCCATCTCTCCCGTGTGCAGAGGGACGCGGAGTTCGAAGAAAGGCGGCGCCTGTGCATCGGCCTCTTGTTCCCGACAATACCGGAGGAGCAGCTAGAAGAACATCTCTGCAAAGAATATAAGATGGACGACAACGAGGACGTGCAGAAGATGCGCAACGTGATGTTTTTTCTAGCTCACTGCCTTAGGGCGCTTCTTTGCGGTTGCTGCTAGCACTATTTTGTCGCGCACTGCCAGCGGAGCTTTCAATAGACTTCGCAGAGACGACCGTCACAGGCCAAGTTCAGGCAACAATCTGTCGGGACTGGATGTTGCAAGGTCCAGAGTCACATAATCTAAGGGATTTCAGTGGGGGATAATATCAAGTACCGGTGATTGGTTGGTTGGGTTGTCGGGTTTAGCGCCCCAAAGCGACTCAGGCTATGAGAGACGCCGTAATGGAGGACCAGAGATTTCGACCACCTGGGGTTAAAGAACCCCAAGTGGTCGAAATTTCCGGAGTCCTTCACTACGGCGTCTCTCATAGCCTGAGTCGCTTTGGATTCGTATAACATCAAATATAATCGAGACATAATTTTTAAAATCTATATGTACTACCTTTACGTACTACAGTCATTTCCAAAATGTGGCCTCGTAATGGGCTTGAGTAAACTCTTTTGTCCCCTCCACCAACCCTTTTTGCGCCGGTTTTATTTTTGCGCAGATAACAGCCTGTCTTCGAAAAGGTCATGACACGTTCGGGAAGGTGAGCGAATTTCAGTGTTTTGCATACGCAAACAGCAGGTGTATGCGAATCTTTATTTCAGCCAGAAAAGCAAAATATACAGATACTCCTTCCCAAAACAGGCTTAGCTGCGATTTGTAGTTGAGCGCTTTCCAATTAAGTTGTTTGGTATAGCTATGCAGAAATTCACTTTCTGTGGTAGTCTAAAAATGTCCTCAAGCTTCATTCACGAAATCTTGGGTTGTTAATGCATCATAACGTTAATAAGACAAAGCGTATGCTACAGTGCGGGCGTTATAGCTTAATGCGGTCACTTCCGAGTGTAACTATTTTGTAGTTTATTAGTTCCAAGGCAAGATTTTCAAACAACCTTCTCACGTATCTTCCGATAAAGCAGGAATTTCATCATTTAGCAGTAAGGAGATATCATGTTTCAGTAACATGTTGGTTCGGCCTAGTTAGTGCAGTACCTAGACATCGTATAGTTCCGCGAACAGAGACACACACAAGACAGGGTACAGGACGAGCGAAAACTGCCAACTGCTTATTGGAAGGAAAAAGGAACGTATATTTAAACCCTCGGCCACTCTGGCGTTCATAGCCCCAATCGCACTCACCCCACCCGGTATCAAAATTCATCAATGACAAGCCTAAGCATGTATGACTAAAGTAAACAAAGTTAAGGATAAATTATTTATTTTATTTATTTACCAAATACTGCAGGCCCTAACTGGGCCCTAGCAGGAGGGGCGAAAAGAATACAATGCAATAAAATATGAATTCATCAAAACTAACATACTAAACACAAGTGACAAGCAAATTACGATAAGACATGTTGAACACTAACAAGAAAATATACACCAATATGAAACACAACTATGGTTAGTACGCCAGCAATTTATCAATAGATTCAATGGACATTGTTACATCAGAAGGCAGCTTGTTCCATTCTTCAACAGTACGAGGGAAAAAAGAATACTTAAATGCATTGATTTTGGCTTGATACGGAGTTACACATTGTGCATGATGATGTCTTGTTGGACGTGTTGTAAGGGGCGTAAGGTAAGGTTCAGGGCTCATAGCAAGTTTGTTGTTTTTTAGCAAAAATAGATACTTCAGTCTCTGAATTTTTCTTCGTATTTGCAATTGTGGGATGGAGTTCTCATTCATTAAAATGGAGGGAGAGTCAGATGTGCGGTACTTTGAAAATATGAAGCGTACGGCTTTCCGCTGGATAGCCTCCAATGCCACAATATTCTTGGTGTAAGGATCCCAGACTGTACAAGCATACTCTAGTTTGGGTCTGATGAGGCTGTAGTATGCTAACTGCTTTACCTTGGAAGGGACATTTTTAAGTTTGTGGCGAAGAAGGCCAAGTTTTCTGTAGGAGGATGAGCATGTATTGGCAATATGACTGTTCCAACTTAGATTGTTAGTTATGGTAACACCAAGGTATTTATATTCTGTAACTTCTACAAGAGGATGCGATGGGAGGGTGTATGGAAATGAATGTACTAGTTTTTTGTTGGTTATTTTCATAAAAACAGATTTTGCGGCATTAAGCTGCATATCCCAACTACTGCACCATGTGTGAATTTTCTGGAGGTTAGAGTTGAGGAGAATTTGATCTTTAGGGCTATTTATTTCGTTGAACAAAATGCAATCATCAGCAAAGAGCCTGATTTGGACTGGTTCAGATATGGCAGTAACGATATCATTTATATAAATGAGAAATAGCAACGGCCCTAGTACACTTCCTTGTGGAACGCCTGAAGTAATTGGTAATGGATTTGAGTGATAACCATCAACGTTAACAAACTGTACACGGTTGGTGAGATATGACGAAACCCACGTGACTACAAATTTAGGTAGACCAATTAGTTCAAGTTTATAGATTAGTTTTGCATGTGGTACAACATCAAAAGCTTTTTGAAAATCTAAAAAAAATGGCATCGACCTGCCCTGAGCGGTTAAGGACTGTTGCAAAGCTGTGGATAACCGATATTGGTTGGGTCACAGTGGATAAACCTTTCCTAAAACCATGTTGAGCAGGAGAGAGTACACCATTGTCATCAAGAAATTTGGTTATATAATTAGCTAAAATATGCTCTGCCAATTTACAACATGTGGAAGTGAGTGAAATGGGAAGATAGTTAGCAACAAATGCCATGTCACCCTTTTTAGGAACAGGCACAACGCAAGCTGCTCTCCAGTCGGGAGGTAGCCTTCCTGTGGCAAATGAGGTGCGAAATATTATTGCAAGAAATTTAGAAATAATTTCTGCATAACGACGCAGAAAGATGTTGGGGATTTTATCCGGACCAGGAGAAGATTTAGTCTTGAGATTCAACAACAGTGAAGTTAATCCTTGCAAAGATACTATGTCTGGATCAGGGAAACAAAATGCATCACTGCGCAATCTACATGGATTTGGAATTGAAAATACACTATGGAAGTGTCTGTTAAAGTGTTCAGCGATGTTAGTTTTGTCAACAAGAATTGCACCCTCATGTATAATACGGTTAATAGGCTTTTTCTTTTCTGCTAGATAATTCCAAAACTTTTGAGGGGAGTCATGAATAAATCCTGGTAGTGTGTGCTCAAAATAGTACCGTTTTGCTTTCTGAATTTCTTCAGTGAGGTTCAATTTGAGAGTTTGAATTATAGGTAAGCAGGCTCCTCTCCGTTTCAACCGTTTAATTTTCCTCGTAAGATGCACTATGTTTCGATTGATCCAAGGATTTGTTTTACGTATTTTCTTCATTTTCGTCGGAACAAAATTGTCTATGCAGTGGAAACATATTTTTTTAAACGTGTTTATCTTTAACCTTGCTGTGTTTAGGCATACATGCTTAGGCTTGTCATTGATGAATTTTGATACCGGGTGGGGTGAGTGCGATTGGGGCTATGAACGCCAGAGTGGCCGAGGGTTTAAATTTACGCTCCTTTTTCCTTCCAATAAGCAGTTGGCAGTTTTCGCTCGTCCTGTAAACTGTCTTGAGTGTGTCTCTGTTCGCGGAACTATAAGATGTCTGAAGAGTTACCATGTGGCTTTCTGGACTTTGTGCATGTTATGAGCGCAAATACAATGAATAAAAAACACGTAGTAACGTTTACTGTGCAACTTTTACCTGATATCGTAATATGATACATGTGTCGTATCATGTTTTTTTTTCTGAGACGTCATCGGGCCAGCAAACATGTTATAGTTGGCGGTGAAAACGCTCAGTTATGTCAGATGTGTGTTTCTGCAACGCTTCCATTTCAAGAGATTTTTCGATTTGGAATGTTGACATACTGCAATGTTGGTCAGGCGCGGACAGCACTTCACATGTAAAGCCGACCCGAGCTCTTAACGGGAACCGGGATTCGCACACTAGCATCGCCTAATGTAATTGTTGTTGCGACTGTAGGAACAAGGAAAAGAAAATGAACCGGCCTACTATTGGCTCTGTAGCTGAGCCACCTCCGCTGCCTCAGGCGACCAGAGGAGAAAATAGAAAAGAAAGAAAGAAAACCAGGGAGAGAGAAATGCGCGTGTTGCAACAGCCGTTGTCCGCCACGGAAGCGGTGGCGTGTGCAATGACGGCTTGTGACCACCTGTTGCAGAGTAGCCCCCGCCGCAAATGGCGGGGACCTATCTGTCTCAGCCCTTTAGGGACAGGAACAGCCACCTCTCCTGCACCCGCAGAATGTAAGTCGGTACGCTTTAGGCCAAGCCACCTGACGGCATGGACGGCGATCCCACAACACCGCAGCAACGTCACCCCC
>JAJIZL010022849.1:81989-114713 GCA_023969395.1 Amblyomma maculatum | reverse complement strand
CCCCCCCCCCCCCCCCCCCGAAAAAAAAAAATGTGGCGAGAATAGCATTTAGCAGTGGAGGTTAAGACGATGACCGATCCGCAGACCTATGGCCTTGCGAAACTCAGTTCATCTCCCTCCCTTGTCTATGGCACCTCCACCTCCCTCCATACATATTAAAATGGTGGCCGATATCACTTAATCGCTTTGATTCTGATTGGCGGCCCACTGACCTGAGTTTGGTCCGTCCTCAGCATGGATGTGCACAAGCCATGTAAATGTGTTAGTCGCGCTGTCCTCTCAGTTGCTGCCGTGGATGCCCTTACCCACCAACATCTGACTTATTTGATGTAAACTCTCCCACATGGTGTTAATTGTCATGTAGCTTTCCTTGGCTACGATCTAGGCCACTAAGGGCACTATGTCTTTTGGAGCGTTGCCTTTTCTAGGTCTCATCCTTGGCTTGAGCGTCGTTTAAAGTTGCTGATGCAAGTTTGATAACTACGATATGATTGAATATGTAACACGAGAAGAGGTTGGCACTGACGTCGCTGAGGTTGCCACTCAAACGTGTCAAGGCGACGTGCAAAGGTTAATGGTACGAAGCCAGTGAAATCACGTGTGGGGTTGTTCCTCTTTTGCGTACAGCTCATATACCGCTTCTGTGACGACCTCTCGGAACGCATGCATAAATGTGCCTTCCAGAACCACATATTTCTTCCTTTTAGCACCTATAAACCACTTCTTGTCGCTGCTAAGGTCACAAGGTACGTGACTCTCAAGGAGCAGTGATATTTGAAGAGCAACCAAGTGTGGAAAATTGAATCAGCTGCGTGTAACTGTATACCTAACTGCCAGCTCTTTTTATATCAATTCGCCGCGAAATGAAATGCTCCGCGTGCTGTCGCCTGACAATCCTGCGAACTTTCTTCTGCCTCCGCACGTGGCCAGGACGAGCGGCAGATGCTTGAGCTGCGGGCGTCGCGCATCGAGTGCATGCAGCGCTTCTTCGGCGACTCCCCGAGTGGAATCCGGGACCGCAAGTACTCCCGCCTAGCACAGCGTGTGCGCGACCTCGCCGACTCTGCCCTGGACACGCAGCACCAGGCGAGTAACACGCATATCCACGCTCAACAGACAATTGTACTGAAGCGCATATTTTATCACTGCGTTGTCAGGACCTTGCTTTAGTTTGGTTTGTAGGGTTTCACGTCCGAAAGCGACTCAGGATACGAGAGAAGCCGTAGTGGACGGCTCCGGAGGTTTCGATCACCTAGGGTTCGAGCACTCACATTGCACACACACGGGCGCCTTTCTTTACACCTTCATCGAAAAGCGACCGCCGCGGTTGGGATTAGATCCCACATTCTTCGGCTCAGTAGTCTAGAGTCATAACAACTGAACCACCAAGGCGGGGCAGACCTTGGAGCGCTCTTTTGACCCTGACTATAACGAAAAGTGTGAGAATGAACAGGCGTATGTTGCCGTGAATTCACACTTCTATTTTATCAAGCGAAAGCCCTGATAGGAAGAGGTACTGCAAATCTTTTGCTTCAACTGGCTGATAATTCAAAGGCAATGACGATTGGATAAGGGAACGCTCCCTAACATAAAGATTTTTCTTGCACGTCACCACAGCCCAGCTGGAACGCCAATTTTTCAGCACCGCATCTACTCTCATAGTCACGTGAAGCCAAGTAGAACCCCACTTTCAAACGCAACGAACCTAGTGCGGTGAAAACTCAGCGTGTACGTGGTTGTAGGCTTTATCCTTGTCTCAGCGGAGAAGCAAAACGCACCCTACTCGTCTGTTGACCTTTAGCCGAATATTAGACATGTCTAAATGGTAGAAATCTATCTTCACTCTTTCACCCCTTTAAGGCCCGTATGGAATGTATAACAAGGTTTTCCTTAGAATCTTTTTTATTATAATCGGAGCCTCTGAAACTAATGACTGTCAAGCATGTTGTATAAATGCACCCAATTTTGTTTCGTTGGCTCCCGGCACCCCTGGATACTTCTCCACTTCAATAGGTCGCCTGATTTTGAGCTGCTAATGCCATGGACCAAGAGCTGCAGCCGGCTGCTAGTATACTCCCCTAGTTTTCCCCTGGGTTTTTATAACCCAATGTTTAAGTTCCGGTGCTGATTTTCCGATGTCGCCTGCTTATAAAACAGCTGTTTATGGGCCTGATGCCAGAAATTAGTAGAATTTGAAATTAAAGATAAGCAGTGTGGATGGCACCGCAGCTGTTTAGGTGAAGAAAATTTTCTTGCAATGCATACTGAACTATAATTGCATTCTGGCGGTGTCTCATGGGGATTCTTGAATACATTTCTTGTATTCTCCTTACAAGTTTGATAGGTAATATGCCAGACCAGTAATGATGTTGATTATGTTGTCAATAGAAGCGAAAATTGCTTTGGCCGCTCTATCCATCTCTCGGGACGGACATACGAAAGGAACCAACCGTCTTAACAACAACAAAAGCGTAGCGATATTTTTGTGTTGCTGGTCAAGGTGTACTTTAAGAGCCTAATATTTATTTGGCTGAAAATAATCGGTTAGAAAGTGGCAGAAAAATCATCCTCATTCTGCTGTTTGAATGTGAACCCATTATTACTGAGTTTTGCGTCCAGTGCTGTACCAACTAAGCTATGGCTGCAGGATGCTCTATCTTCTATATCTCGTATAGGTGTTTATTGTGTGTAAACTATCATTAAGTGCTCGCTAAGGACGACATCGTCTGTATTTAAGTGAGTGTAACGTGAGTGTAACGTGGTCGCTGAGGGTAACAAACTAGATTCCAAGGGAAGGAAAGCGTAGCAGGGGGCGGCAGAAAGTTAGGTGGGCGGATGAGATTAAGAAGTTCGCAGGGGTCAAGTGGATGCAGCTAGCACAGGACCGGGTTAAGTGGAGAAATATGGGAGAGGCCTTCGCCCTGCAGTGGGTATAATCAGGCTGATGATGATGATGATGAACGTGGGGGATAATCTCACAGGCAAGGCGGGAGCTGTGGACCATCCCGCTTACGGTATCTTTGGCATGAAGGCTGACAGACTTCAGTCCTTGTAATTATATTCAGCAGGTAAGTATTCGAACTCACACAAAAAGGGCACAATCGAAGTCACAGTCGAACGACGCGAAGCAGGCGACAGAATAGCTGTACTGGCGTTGGGCAGTGTTGTAGAACTGCTTTGCTACGACACGTGGCCTAGCTCTCAACAACGGGTCTCCGACGCCGCTCTGATAGAGTAAAAAGCCCCCGCCAGGGGAGCGTTGGGTGGTGTCATCACCATCAACAACAGCCTGTCTACAACCACTGCAGGGTACGAGCTGTTCCCATATTCCTCTATTTAAAAACTGCTCCCGGGCCAGCTGCATCATCAGCGTTGGAGTAAGGGTCCAATATCCGCCCTTACTGCAGCATCTTGCTTTCAGTCCGGTTGGCACGCGATTCCCAACCGAAAAAAAAAAAAACATATCCACAGCTGGACGCTGTCGACCCGATCTAATAATTAAAAAATATCAGCAGCTCGAGGCTGTCGAACGCGGATATTGAGGTTAGCTCAGGATGCTCTACTGCTGATATCACGGCCATGCATCTGCAATGCATCTTCGTTGCAACCGGGGTTGCATGTTCGGCATGTTCGAAGTCATGCGTTATGTATGCGTCATCGTTATAAACGATGCCACAATTTCGTTATATCGAGTCAAGCGTCAATCCAGGAATAGCGCGAAATTCATACTCAATACATGCACCCCAGCAAGCACTTAGTAATGGCCACATTTTTTTCTCCCTCTACTTTTTTCTTTTAGTTTGCACACTTTTTTTTTCGTTTTCCGCTCCGAATTCTCTTTCTAAGCATAGTAGCATGTCAGTGAACTTATCGGACAAATTCGCTGATTTTTATTAGAGTCTTTGTCTCTCTCTCTTTTTCTCTTTCTCACAAATAAACGTCGTAAAGCTAATGCTGTAAAAGCCGCTTTTCGATGGTAGCGCATACCAGTCTGGGATGTAGTTTGACTATAGTCACCGCTTCTGGAGCCACATTTAGTCAGGTGAACAATGTTTGGCCATCCTTGTGTAGTAATGGGCACCACCTCTGATATGACTCGAAATGTGTACGCACATTTTATCAGAATGATCGCTGATGCGTACCAGTGGTCATATTAGGATTCCGAAATGTAGATCAGGCTCTTACTGTCGCAGCTGCTCCGATGTGGGTAGTTAAGTTTTATTTACGCCCATACTGCTCCAAATATGAAATAAATAAATAAAATGATTTGAATTTCCAGTAACATATTAAACCGTGGTATAGAATCCTTTAGGCACTTTCTCACAGCAGGCCAGGGAATTGAAATTTTCATTTGTGCATTTAGAGGAGGCTTCATTACTAATGTTGATACCATCTGGTGTCACCATTTGATATTGTTAGCGCCCTGCTCTGAACTTTATGTGTTATTGCCTGCAGACGCTGGAGATTGTGACTAAGTTTGAAGGCTTATAACACTGAATACTGATGCGCGTTCAATTTTATTTAATGAGCCCCACCCCCCTTATTTCGTCTCTGTCAGTCAAAACTCAGCACTAAGCAAACCAGCATGTCAGCTCTTTTTAAGCACTGATGGAAAGACACGTTTTTTTGTGAAAGTATTCTCTCTTCGTAGTTGTCCACTATGGTGAGGGTGGAGGGGGCTAGAGATAGCGGAAGTCAATGCTTTTGCCTGTACGCAACAGCAAGCCGATACAAGGCGATAGAAGGATGCGGATATGGTCAGTCGCCTCAATTTCGGCCGTTAAAAAAGGGGGCAATGACTGGGAAGACGCTGAAATCATCGTTCTAATAAGCGCAGAAAGCTGGGCTAGTTGGTTTTTAATACTACTGTGAGACATTATTCTAGCTCACGTAAAACACATGGACAAAGGTAGAGGAGACGTCATAAACGCTAGTCTACACTGAGGTTTGTTCTACAAAAATGAGTTTAAGTACAAAGGGGGCGCATGGACATAAAGTATTCCGCGACCAGATAACGATGACGCAAACTCACACAGCAGGCACGAGTACCACGTCGCTCGCTTTTAACACATTAGCGTACCTTCTATCGCCTACCTGGCTGATGCAACACGGACGTTTATGTCCTTGTGCTCCATCTGTTCATAAAAACCTATTTGGGGAATAAATTTAAGCTGAAATACAGACGTTCGAGGTGTCTCCTTTGTCTTCGTCCGTGTGTTTTTATTTCGCTGGATTAATGTCTCGCAGCTGTAAGGATCGTGCCTTGCATTGCTTTCACAATGCTGCGAAATTCAACGCGTGCTGATCGGTACTGTCACTCATCTAGAAATGTTTGTATAGTATTATACATGTATATTTCCCAGAACTAGGTTACGTCTTTTTCAGATCGCCTTCTGCATGCAGCAGTACCAAGCGCCCGAAGAAGTAAGCACTTCTGTGTTCATTTGAGTATTTGGGAAGCATAAGAAATATGCAATGGTCATGGTGTTATTTAAAACGCTAAATGTAAAATATTACTTCTTATCATGTATATCTGTCATTAATATAGCGCAAATAATACAGCTAAGAGATGCAGATAAAAAAAGTTTAACATGGGCTGGTGAGCTAGACAGTGCCCGGTGGGGACGACATACCATGAGTTGTCTCCTCTCTTTCGCACTTGTTTCTTGCGCTGTGTTGGATCACTTGAACACCAACTGACCTTCTAGATCACCCTAGCACTATTTTTCTTGATAACATCAACACACAGGAATAAGTTTGCACTCAACATTTCCTAATGCATGCTAAAAGGCTGTCGGTAGCCTATGAAAATTTCCAATGGGATATTTAAAAAGAAGGGTCAAATGGTATCGAACCAAAGAACGTACTGCATGCAGTCGAACGATTTCGGCATAAATTTGTGCACGAATAAGCTTGAGTTCTGGCTTTTCGAAGGATCACAACATCTTATTATGTAGTGTTTTGCCGTGGCCCATCCATGCTTTTAGGAGCAGCGGGAGAGGAATAAAGCGAAGTCATCTTGCATGAGGCGCCTTCTACCGGATGTGCCGGAAGACAGGCTCGAATCGGTATTTCTTGAGCACCTAAGAAACAGGAGCAGCATGCTGGATAATGCGGTGAGTGTGTTCTGTATGAAGGCGAGCTCTGCCTCATTTTGACTAGACCTTCTTTCTGCTTGAAAGGAATTTAGAGCGGACGGGGTATGTACTATAGCACCTCTTATTGCGCCCTAGACTGCTTTCTTTCGGCGTTTTCTTCATAGGACGGAACGACGAAACACGCTGAGAGGTGAGTTAAGAGAGCAGAGAAACATACATGCGCGCATGTGTCTTCCCTCTCGTCTCGTTTGTGAATGCTGTTTCGCAGTCGAGCCGAACTTGAAACAACCAGCCCAACTCAGTCCTCTTCTTGGATTAATTTTGTCTCTTTTTTGCTCAAAGGCTCCGAAGTGCAACGGCATAAGGTGTTTATTCATTTTCAGTGTTTGTTTGGTACGTCTTATTACTGGAAACGAATGGGCACCCCTGGCACTTTCTCAGGCATAGCATGCAACCCGGATTTTGCGAGTTAAATGCTGGCATTTTAAGAGGTAAATAATGAAACGCTGTTGCAGAAAGGCGTACGCATACTGCGCGTTCATGCCTCCGAGCGAGCGGCCCAGCTTTCGCAAGCGACAGACAGAAGGCACACTGTTTCGTTCGCTCAAAAACACTTAAGCTGCAAAAGTGGTGAGCAGAAAAAATGTTTAAGCATACGCTAGCGACAAAGAATGCCTTTATTCTACAGCTGCATCTTTGTGAGAATACCTGCCGGCCCTTTTATATGTACGCGTGGTTAAAGCGTACCGGAGCAACGCTCGGCACCAGCCTTGTGATCAAAGACGCTGCTCTTGTTTTTCTCTCAGCTTTGGATTGCCATGAAGTTTGGTGCCGAAGGTAGATGCTGAGTAGTTTGCTATATATTTCCTTTTTGGTTCGCTGTAGACCGCACTTATACGTTTTTTTCCCTTCGACAAGACTTCCTTTTATTTTTCGTGCAAAGTCTAACTGTGTCGCCGTGTCCTTAGACCCACTGCTTACATTGGTGCTCTTATCGTTATTACAGCTCATCTTCTGCACATTCATGGAGACGCCGACGGGAAAAGTAAGTTAAGAGGCCATACCTGATTTGTTTTCACTCTAGGCCTTTATGAGAGCAGCACTTCTGATAGTTGCCCCGAATTTCTCGACTTGAAACCTAGAACATACGCAGTGACGTCAAGGATTCGAGGAGACTGATGTTCGGAGAGAGAATATTAAAAAATTTTAGGTCAGCCTGATGGGCCCATAGTCTGTAAATGGCAGGTTAAACTAGGGGTCATCGATCTGTGCAATTTGATTCTCCTCTGCTGAATTCCAATTTTTTTGCGATGTTTATTGTCTCGGGGCCTAAAAGGATATGTTATGATGGATCAGTGGTGTGCTCAAATAAATAAAAAACGGTTGGCGGTTGCAATGAAGTCCAGGAGGGAACGATCACGCGGTCCCTGCGTCCAAGCGGCGTATGACGATAAACTGTGGGGGGAGAGACCAACTGCCATCAGGTGCCGGAACCGCGTCGGCTTCAGCGCTGGACATTCCCACAGCAGGTGGTGGATATTGGCTTCAGCATCTCGGGACTTGCGGACGGGACACCCAGTGTGGAGGTACAGATCTTGAAACTGAGGCTACATGAGTCACTGCAGGTGTTAGTGCAACCCCAACTCGGATCCTATGAAGCACAATCTCCCCTGCACGGGTTGGACCGCGGGGAAGGCTTACCGTACACGGAGGTATAAGAGAACGTGTGCGGCGTCGAAAGTGCTCTTTTTTTGTGAAATGTAGGGCAGCATTATTCGGTTTCAGGAGTTTTGGCAATTACGAGGTTGGGGTGGAAAGGTGTGTCCCAAAATCCGCACGGCTTTTGTAACTCACAAGGTCACGCGGAAACCATTCAATACAAATTGGCTGCGGTATGCGTGCCGTTAGACAGTGTATGTTTTTGCAGATTTCTGGGCTGCTACTGACGCATCTAAGTAGATTTGTCACCTGGAGGGTATTCGTGAGCTTACCGTACACGCAGGTATGAGAGCACGTGTGCGGTGGCCACGGAGCGAAACGCCTCTTGTATAGCAAGTAGCTCAGCATAAAAAGAAGATGGAAGTTCCGGAAATGGAAACATTGTTGTCTTATTCAGTGTAGACTCACAAGGGCAGTAAACTGCAGTTGTCAATTCGCAGACCGGGATACTTTCATCAACGTCATTTATGAGGGAACCTTGTGGCAAGCGGGCATCATGTACGTACCATAATTCAGTCGCGAATTCACGTCGCCACTTTGTTTCTTGGTCGTCGTATATCCATTGGCGTGTTGTCACTCAGCTGCAAGGAGGGAGAACTACCGGAGGCGGTAGTAGAATGAAATGCAATACAGGTTAAGCCTAAGTGCACGTTGCGTGAGAGAATCTGGACTCATGCCTGCGAGCATCACGTCGTTGCTGCATCAGCTCATCTATCGTGTTCAGCTGTGCGTTTGCTTGGAGCGCCACGAAGGCAAGTGATGACCTTCACTGCCTCTCGACTTGCAGCTTGACGGCGATCGCATTGTGTCATTGTCAAATGTTGGAATTGGGCTTGATAAAAAAGGCGCTTTTGTACTACTGCCCGTACGAACTGTCGTGCAACATTTGAGCGGGACCTGCGAATTTTAGGACGGCATTGCTATTCTGCCGGAAAACTGGAATGCTACACGCCTGCACTACTCGCTTATGATGACGATTCTGACGAGTTTCGGGCAATGTCAGTGTTGTGAAATTAAAGAGATAATGGGAAAACGCCCCTTAATATTAAAAGAAAGATTTTAGCTTGCGTATAAAAACCGCACACATGCTACCGTGGTTTGCGCAGTGGGCCAACGAAGAGCTGAACATTCACTACAGCTGCTTCCGAGAGGTGCTGCCTCACCTGCCCAGCCGCGCCCGCTCGGCGCTCTCTTTTCGCCTGGGTCTGGACGTTCAACATGAAGCTATGGACAAGGTAAGCCATTCTCGATGATCTGGATACCGCATGGCCACCATATTGTAGCTGTGTAGACGCACAAATATAATCTTTTATGTTTAAGATTCAGCGTAGAACAAGATGAAAGAGAACTGAACAAGGGTTGAAGGCGGAGACAGTCCACAGAAGAAGATAAGTCCGCTTGCCGAAACGTTGGCTTGCCTTGCGAACTGAGGCTCCCCCTTAACCCTTGTTCAATGCTTTCTCATACTGTTACGTTTAAGTGATATCTTAGATTGTGGAGCAATCTATTTACTCATAAACATAAAAATGATCTGAATCATGCGCAGAGACGGAGTTTGGACGCTGACAGACTGTGAAGCCTCGCATGGCAATACGTGGCAATTGGAATGCTTGCTCATTATGCTTCCGCTCACAGTATCTCCTGTGGTTTAGCTGCTAGGATTTCGTTACATTATCCACGTACCCCATGGCCAGCTGCTCTCAGTGTGGTTCAGCAGATAACTGAAATGTTGGACAGGGAACACACCGCCCCGTCAAAAGCTGCGCAGCAGCAGCCGTAATGTGCATGTCTAGTTTTGTGACCAGGTCCTGATACGCCCAATATCAGTCCTCATTGATAAGCGTAACAGTAGTGAGCACAAGAACCTGTACTAGTTGTCATCCTTTCAAAGGAAAAGAGCATATCAAAGCTTTCCACGGCTTATCGCTGCAGATTTCAAGCAATGACTGCCACGTTACTTTGTTATTAGCGGTACTTAATCGCAAGTGAAATATTGAGTATCAGCCATATAGCCATTATTTTGCCCATGACTGCTGTGTAATTTTGGGCCGTTGATAACCTGTAGCCTCTTCTCCGTCAATTAAAATCTTAGTACTGCGGTATGTTCGCCTAAATGTACTCAACAAATTCAACAGCCAGGGCGCAGTAGCCACCATAGCGCAGGTATCGCCGACACTTGCGCTGCTTACGTCCCCATAACGGCACAGGGCTGCCAGCTGATGCGCTTAACTTTTACCGTCGAGTGTCGGCACTGCTCGAACGATTGTCCAGCGCACACCTGTCAGTGCATACTCCGCGCAACAGCTTCCCATCTCCCTGTCGGCTGAATGGATAATTATTTTATTCAATTTAACGAAAGTAGAGCTTTATTACTTTTATATATGAGGAAAATGTAGCCCGCGCCGAGGGCAGTTAAACTCATCTAGCTGCTCTAAGCACCACGTGATGACCCTTCGCTAAATGAAAAGTTTTCGGAGGAAATCTCAGTCCACTACGCAGGTAAATAATTGGAGACCTGTTGACGCAGCAGGCGCTTTCACGTGGCGCCCTATCACCGTTTTTTGCGCATCGTGCTTTTGCTAGTTCGTTGGTCGCAGCCCGTTGTGTCAGTCACTCAGCGGCAGGTCTAGTGCGCTCGTTCAAAAAACGCATGCATGATTAATGCGATCGTTGCTGTCAGTTTTCGGTGTTTATCTCGGACGGAGCAAGTAATGCCGCTGCTTGGTTCAAGCTCTACGTGCGAATCGCGTGATGCAATCCTTCCATCATCTTGTGACATGCAGTCGCGATACAATCCACAAATCAAAGTGCGACAACCCGTACGCTTTGTATTCACTGTGTCATGCGTCATCCGTCACCACAACCTTTCTCTCTTTCCGTCTCCTCACCCCTTTTGCAAGTTTGCCGCCTTGCAACTGAGACCACTGAGACATAATACAAACGACGTTATTCCGCTAGGGAATGACAGTATGCCCAAATAAAAAAAATAAAAAAATTAGGCACGTAATTAAAATCAGAAGTTAAAAACAAATAAGAAAAAGTAAGATAATATATAAAAATAAGAAGCACAACTTTAGGAAAATGATAACTACGAAATAAAAGATATAAACGTACTGTTAAAATATAAGTAAATATATTAAGTGAAGTAAGCGTAAAATTATACCCGTAGGAGGTGCAATGAGATGCAGTACGACCTTATAATGGCACTGTGCCATGACGTTGCAATGCTTTCGATTTTCCGCGCGTAAGGAGACTTGCGTTTACCCCTTGAATTTCGTTCTATAGCTCATCATGTAGTTCGATTCCTGCTTTTCTAATGCTTATGACATGGTGTCGTTATACCACTTATTGCGTTGTACACTGCAATGTGGCTTCCCTGGAGCTTGAAAAAAGCAAACCACGCTCTGTCTCTTGCAGATGCTGCGCTGCGAATCGAAGGGCGGTACGCCAGTAGCGGTGAGCAATCGGAATTTCATTTTGCCTGCGTTTGCATAAAAATATAACAACATGATTTTCACTAAGAAGTTGTTCATGTGCCGTCTCGCAGCTAGCGTGTGTGGACGAAAAAGATGAAACTTCTGACAATTAAGATTGATTTTCATCATCAACGAGGAGAGCAAAGGAGAGTTTACCCAGAACGGGTGCCGTTACCGTGTTAGGCTCCATTTTTGTGGCAGGCTTAATGTTTGCGTGCATAAGGAAATATTTGCTCACAACAATGACATTTAAGAATGCTCCGATATATGTTGTTCAACATTGGGCC
Organism: Amblyomma maculatum; assembly: GCA_023969395.1. Lineage (NCBI taxonomy): Eukaryota > Metazoa > Arthropoda > Arachnida > Ixodida > Ixodidae > Amblyomma > Amblyomma maculatum. The sequence goes on along the minus strand of JAJIZL010022849.1, from coordinate 103,133 downwards.
AAGAAGAATGGAGTAGATTGAGGACTCAGAAATAAACCATATCTACTCAAGGCGTATCCTTATTGGCGGCCTAATTTCCTGCTCATTATTTCGAAAGCAGCTAAACCTTAATGCTGGCCGAATGCAACGACAGCGCGACATTAAAAGTTGAGCATAAAACTCTGCCCTACCAGCCTTACTGCAATAGCAGTATCAGCGGCAGTTGGCAGAAATGCCCGAATCATTCGTGGACAGCTTGTCGCTGTGTGTTCACCTTTCCGGAAAATGCGAGCAGCCTGCAAGCAGCCGCCGGATGCTCTTCCTAGCTAAAAGGTTGCCATCCATCCACACTAAGGTGAACCCTGCACCCTATCCATCTTTCACATTTCCACTTTTCACCCTCAATAAGGCCTACAACCCTGAGAAGCTCATGCAGCAGCAAATGAAAGAAGTGACGGCAAAGTCGAACTCAAAGATGCGACGGGAACGCGAGCTGCCTTCTAGAAGCACCAGTACCACCGCAAACACCTCCCCACTGCAGCCCTTAGCTGAGGGGAAACCGTCCTCAATGTACAGAAGAAGCACCTACTACTCTCCAGGATAAATTCTGCAGTGATCGTGAAGGCTCGCTTAGTGTAAGAGAATCAAGGTAACCATCGAAGGCAGAACCAACTGCTCTGGCAGTTTTCTCACATCAGGAGTGGTAATTCTACGGCCAATTGTTTCTTGTTGTAATGGCTTGCTACGACTCCTACAATGCGCCCCTAACCGCCTAAAATATTTCTTTCTATAGCGTTCCTATGCCTTTTTAGCTATCATGTTATTTTTGCTCTCCCCTTCACTCTGCCCCGGCTGACCCATAACCTTCCTTCAGGCGTCCACACTTTGTGAGAGACGTCGATAGGAACCGTTGCGGCGCGATTCCATCCTCGCGGTGGTATTTGTCACTTCTAAATTCTAGCACAGATACACGGAAAAAGAGCAAAAAATGTACGAAGGAAACAGAACAGACGGCGTTCACTACTAATTTAAAGCTTGATTTAAAGATGAAGGTCTGTATGCAAAAAGCAATGCGCGTGTGCTGAGTTATTAAAAATGGTATTCATCACAAATCAACGGGAAAACAAAAGTGTTCACAAGCAGCAAGCGGCACAAAAACTGAATTTTCGTTGCCTTAGCCCGGCCCTGATAAATTGTTCACAAGATAACATTTCCCAAAGATGTCGTTTTTCTTCCAAAGTTGGTACGTTCACACCTTGGAAGAACGAAGGGGTAGAAGGTGCCTGCTCAGTGTGAAAGAGAACCCAAGTGTTGAATGGGAGCCTCAGTTCTCAAGCCCACATTTGGATACGGGGATTGCCTGCGTCTTTACAGCGCGATGTACACTTAAATGGTTTATGTACGCCTTTTCTTTCTAAAAAAGGAAAACGAGGGATGAGGGAGGAAGGGGGGGGGGAGGAGCAATGCAAATAACTATAAAATGCCTCCTTGGGCATGAATTCCCTTTTATCGTGGTGCCCAATCTCCCATGACCAGAAATAAGAAAATAAAAAGGCGACGACATTTCCCTGGCTTTTCCGGTTTCGTGATAAGAGAAATTCATAAGAAATGAAGCATTCTTTCAATCGTTCATTGCTACTCCCCCCCCCCCCCCCCGTCCTTTTATCACTAGCGTTTTCTCTTTGGAGGAAACGCCATACATAAATCTGGCTAGTGATCACCGTGCCGCCCAGAGTGAGACAATTCGCCTTGACGAAATTTGACTCGGCTTGCGAACTGAAGCCCCCCTCAACGCTTATTCGGTTCAGTATCATACACTCACCTTATGATAAAACGTCTTTTTATTGGCTTTTTAGGTATTGCTGCTTATTTTGCGCTGTGTTCCATTCTACAGTAACCCAAATCAATTCACCGGCCTTTCTTCTGTGTTAAACTATTCGCATGTGATGCTGATACTGTTGCGGTGGCCTTCTGTCCTACGCTCCAACCCCGTACGCAGTTGGAAGGCATCCAGCGTCCGATGCACATAAGATGCCTAAACGGCATCCGCCGTCGCCCTGCTCAAAGTGCCGAGATCTTCGAGGCCTCTACTATTTACGACAACCCGGATCCCCTACAAAAGGTATGGAACTAGCGCTTTGACCGGTTGTAGAACTTAATCGCGATTCTTTCCGTCATATAAATGATGCTGAAAATCAAAATGATTCCGATTGAGAAGTTGAAGAGTTTAGCGTTCTCTTGGGTTAGAGGCGATAGTTCTATGGATGGCTTCTAGTCCTGCAGGCCAGAGTTCCATATCACGTGACCATAGCTGTTAATATTCACTGGGTAGCAGATAAGAAAGACGATATTTGCTTTTCTTTGCCCGCAGGATATTCACATAATTCTGCCGTGGTGACGTCCTTAGGCTTGCTCAAAGAATGAGCCCCCACAGCAATACTATAAAACTGCGGCAGTAGAAACTCGGGCAACACTTACCTTATGCGTTCGTGTCACGGATTTCAAGAGAATACTGGGGCCGAAAGAGTTAATCAAACGCCAGCTGTACCTACATGGGCGCTCATGTAGTGTACCACACATACATTAAGTTACAAAAAACTAACTTACAAACCCTAGCACCAAAACACAAAGTCTAAATGTATACATGCCACACAGCAGCAATAAAAGGATACAAGCGATCGAAGTTAACACTCACAGTTTGGTGCAGATGACTCGGTGTGTGGCTCCATGCTCGACGTGGGTTTTGAGGTGGCTCTCAACGATCGAAGGTCTTAGAGGCACTCTAGAATGACTGGCCTCACTAGTAGCGTCGGACGACCTCCAGGTTGAGTGCCAGAAGATACGACGTTGATGTAGAAGGGGATCAACTGGGCGAAGCAGGTGGTAGGTGGTAACCGCGTTGATCCCTGGTTCCCCGGGACAGGCTCATGAACAGTATAGGTAGTCTACGATGCGGTGCCATAGGACATGAGACCACCGGAGCGGCACTCGGTGTTGCCGTCTCTCAGCCGAGGCGTCCCTGACATCCAGGAGGACCCGCTTCTCTGCTTAACTTCTGTGCTGCGTCATCCCGTGCACTTTTGTTGTAGGTGTTGTTGTTTACCGAAGAACATGTGGCGCATACCCACACAGTTAGACCGGCGAAGAATTGAGCAGCAGCGAGAGTTTTAGATCTCCAAAAAGAAAATGATTGGAGGGTAAGAGGAACAGAATGAAAAGGGGAAGTAAGTTAAATAAAAAGGAAACATCACACCGAACATGGGTGATGATTGACACTGGTATTTGTAGATCAAGCAATATAAGAAAATTCAGGAAGGTAGACAATTTAATTCCAGCCAGAAATTTTGCATGGTGGTATAAATTGACTTGTGACTGAAGCCAAGGATAATGGCGCCAAATGTTACTAATATCGGGCTACTTAAACGGAGACTAAGCTGTTGCAATGGCTTTCCCAACAACCATCTCCTCAGTGTGGTGAAGCGGCGGCAAAACAATAAAAAGTGATGTAATGATTCCTGTTCATCGCAAAATGCATAGGAGGTAGAAAGTGCCAAACCAGACCTGTGAAGACAGAAATTTAGGGGTAGGATACGGCGGCGCAGTTTTGTTAGAGAGACCTTAAGATGCCATGAACGGCATAATTTTCTACTCTAAAAATATTTCAGATACAGGAAATCATCAGACAGTAAAATATACCCTGTTTTCGAGCTTAGTAAATGTTGCTCCGAAACTTCGCTGCTGTGATGTATACGCTGTAGCCGGGATGATAGGTAACACACGACCATGGGGGACGCTTTCGCCAGCTATCAGCTCATTTAGTCACACTGTTGTGACGAGGTACTCATACCCCTTGTAGAAGTCTCAAATGTTGAGGGAGCAGTGACAGGAAGGTGTTAAGATTTGAAAATCCACTGCCTAAGAGAGTCTTTAATGACAGCAACTGCAGAAAAAGAGGAGCCTAGTTTTTCAGTGCAAATTACCACCTCCAAACACTCCGCTTGAAAAACTGCGTGGAAATTCGTAAGACGCACAAAAAAAGACCAGTCCAGAAGCAGGCAATATATACCCACACCTGCCTTTTGACTGATACGTGCCGGTTGTTATTGTTAAACTAGTTGGAAGGCATCTTAAATTATCTTGTAATATTTCATTTAGAATAAATGGTGATAAATATTTAGCATTATTGGGAAAAATGTCAATTGTAATTTCAACTGACGACTCGCTGGTTTGCACCGGAAGAATGCTAGGAAGGCGAACACTTAAAGGATGAAGGAAATTTTGGACCAGAATTTTTTTGCGGGTCTGGATTTCAGACCCCGCAACAAAGACACAGCGCTGTGTCTGTGTCTCCTTTCGACCTCGTCGTATACGCGCTGCATCGATCATGTCGGAAACCTAAGCCAATGGACACCAAAAAAGGAGGTCGGTTGGCAACAAAAACAGAGATCGGTGAAAATCTAATTCCTGTATCCTCTGGTACGTCGGAGCAGTTACAAATATAAATCTAGATAACAAAAGTAGTATTCGGGCTTCAAAGTTAAGCACGTTGTTGGCCGCAAATTTGGGAAGCCCAAGAATGAAGCAAGAATGAGCGGATGAATTTTGTTAGCTGGCGAATCAGGAAACGACATTTACCACAACTCTAAAATTAGGCGGATGTTCATACGTCATTGAAAAGGCATCACTCTGCACTCCTGACCGGGGATGACTTAATCTGCGCAGCATGCTCATGGCAAGGGCCCCTTTCGTTACGGCAAGGTTAATGTGCTGCTGCCATGTTAAGGTTATCGTCATAAATGGTATCAATATATTTTGAAGACCTAACCAGAGGAGTCAGTTCTTGCTGATATGTTGAAGACAGACTTAAAGGATCTTTTTTTTTTTTTAAATTATAGATGGTGCTCTTGTTCACATTTAATGTAAGTCGCAATCCAAACAATCACTTCTCAAGAGATTTCAGACACGATTACAGGCACACATAGAAGGATTTGATATCTGATGTAGGCGTTGTAAAACAATGCCATCCGCATACACGTAAATGCGGACTTCGTGATTAATTGGAATTGAGCTCAGCAGTACGTTGAAAAGCGCAGGGGAGAGGACTGCTTCTTGAGGAAAGCCTTTGGCTTGGTTGTATCTGCCAGAATGGATGTCATTTGATGCACAAAAAAGCTCTCGGTTTTGAAGGAATGCAGATATCCTCGCTACTAAATAATGTGGAAGCTGAAGAGTGAATAATGTTGGCAATACAATGTTGTGTTCTACACTATTGTAAGCTTTGGCTATATCTAATATCACCAAAACAGCGAGCTTCTTTTTGCGCCGTGCAAGAGAACTCGACTCTCGAGGTCGGCATGCGCATTCCAGATAGAAAACTTTGGACGGAAACTAATTTGACAAGTGGTGAGGATATTATCTTTGCTCACGAAGCCCAAAATATGTAGACGTATGATTCTCTCAATTAATTTTACAGTGTTTGGTGTCAGTGAAATAGGTCTAATATTATCCATAGAGAAGCCATAACCATTGTTTTAAGTAACGGAATCAATTTGGAGAGTTCCCATTCAGGAGGTACTCAAACATGTTTTAGGGAATAATTTACTAGCTCTAATAATGGGTAGGATACTCATGAAAGAGGATATTTATCGTTTTAAAAATTACCCTATCAGGACTAGAAGCAGCTGGTAACCTCATTAGAACAGGAGAAAGCTCTGAAAGGGCAATTTGAGGGTCATGCCTAACTAGATCCACTGACACTACAAGAGAATGAGCGTTAAGAAAGTACAGACAAGAAATGCTTCTCCAGTCCTTTGGCAATTGTTTAAGTCGTGTCTAGTTCTTCATGAGAAGTCAAAAAAAAAAAATGCAGATTTTGTGCAGCCGGAATATTTCTCAACTACCATAAAAACACTAAATGTGCACTTCGGTGCCAGATGCAGAAAGAGAATCTAGATGTTTAGCGCCATACATGTCTTTCACTATTGCGATTCTAAGTTTGAAAGTAGCGGTGATGTACTTATAATCAGGCCAGGTTTTTCGGCGCTAATTGTAAAGGAGCTTCTTCCATACAGCCTTTCTGCATCTGTAATCCCGGGTAAGACCAGCATTCCACCAAACAGCTAAGTATTCCGTTTTGAACTGCGCATTAAGAACTCACTTCTTACGGGAATCCTGAATCACTGAGCATAAGCGCTTTGATTTTTGTTGCTCATCAGGGCTAATTACTGACCCAAAGTAGAGTGCGAAGATAGCTGAAAAGAAGATAACTGCGAAGATAACGAAGATAATTGAGATGTCGCGGGAGCTAAGCGGCAATTAATATATAAAAATGATTTATACGGGGTCACTAGAGTTGCCGCAGTCAATTGTAGATCAGTTATTGGCGGAAACGCTGGGAGAGGCAAAATTTAAATCTAACAAAAATTTCGTGTGTGTTCGTATGAAAGTGGGAAAATCCGAATTTCTACGGGAAAAGTTATGTTAACCAATCGCAAAGGCGCTTACTGCACATCATGCAAATTAAGGTTGCCAGCCAAGAGATCTGGGTTCCGGCAATTAACTAATGGAAGATATAAAGGTCTACTATCCTGTACACCTCAAGGCAAATAATCATTCACTAAAGAAAACGGACAACACCCTGGAATTACAAAATTCAGAGGCAATAACTCACAATCTGCAGATAACTGGAAATAAATCTTAACCCCGAGACAAAATTTCGAAGAAACGAATGGAATTAAGCCTCCTCATTTTGACTGGCGATCTTGTACGTTTATAACCGTGGCATTTATAGGCATCATCCTTGTCGTGGTCGTCTTCTCTCCTCCGCCGATCCCCACTTGCCTCGTCTTTTTTAACCTTCACTGTACACGTCATCTTTATTGACGCCGACGTTTTCTTTTCTCCATGCAAACTCTATTTCTTCTTTTTGGCCCAATATATGTCACTATTCCTTGACAGAAAAAATATGCGCTTTGTTTGTTGGGCACAGAATTCAAAACACTTTGGCTAAAACTGACAGTACCGCAGAATGCTATTTATTGTGGCCGCCATATGAAGTGCTCATCGCCAACATCGCTATATCCTGTTATCACTGCAAAGTTGACATTTTTCCTTGATATTTCGCACATTTCGCCGGCTCTCCCAGCTAATTAGGGTACTCGCTAACGCTCACTATTTCACTTGTCATGTAATAAAAATTTTCCTAGTTCTCCCGAAAACGTATGCCGGTACGTTGATAAGGAATATATTTAAAATTTTGTGCGTAGCGGACCTAGGCTGAGACTGTTCTACACTTCACGGCCACATAACATTTAGAAAACCAGTTCCTGTGACATTGCCCATCAGTGGCTTTTTGCTGTCACGCCGACAGTGCTGAAATTTACAACGCGGGCTACTTATCTTTGCTTGTCCATTTATTTCTACGCTTGCATGGTTTGCTTGTGTATTATGCATACTTGCCAAATGTTTTAAAAGCAGAGGTGATTAACCTTCCGGGCTCGGCAATTGCTCCTAAATAACGACTAAATTATTAAAGGAAACGATAAATATATGGAAGAAAATATCCGATCAGAAGAATTATTGAATGAATGAATAAATAAACTAATTAATTATTGAACATATGATGACCTCAAGGAGAATATGAATCTGAGTAAATAAAAAATAGTTAATGAATAATTATGTCATAGGTTTAATTTAATTTAAGAACGAGTGCCTCTCCGGTAGTCATCCGGACACGAAGTGCAATTCTTTAATAAACATTTTTCGAAGTCTCTGGTGAGGCACACCGTGTGAATAATGTAAGCCGTTCGACAGTTTAGGGCTGCTCAGGCTACCAAAATACTTGCTAGAATTCTAGAATGATCATAATTTATGTCTGTGCTAGTTCAACCCTCACGCGCAATACTGTGCAGCTGTGGTCGAAAATCACAGCTGCCAGGACGGTCACAATGACCATTTATTACGGGTGCCAGTCCTCGGCCACAGTGTAACGACTACCATAGCTCGTTTAGCGGCATATATCGGGCATTATTGGCAGCCGTGAGGCTGTGAACAACTCGATCAATCATCTCGACCATCACGTATGTCCCTTTATACGAAAATAATGCCTAGCCCTTAGCAAGCTGAAACCCAGGAGTTCTGGGCATATTTTGGGAACCGACGGCGTAACCGGTAGGCAGCTATAGAGTGGTTCACGGGGCCAGCCTGGGGCACAAGGGTTTGCTCGGCCTCCCATACATAGACATGGCAGCGTTGAGATACTGAGTGACCCATATACGCTACCGCATCCTGCACATAAAGACGAAGCTGAAGTGCAGCCGGGGACGGGGGCCCCAGGTGGCCACCTTATCACAGGTGGCAAAGGCCAGCCTGAGGTGCAATTTACTGCTTTTAGAGCGCACAATTTAGGCGCAAATTTCAGGATTACGCGTTATCGCTACTGTCCGCATTACCGGCCGCGAGCCAGCCGTAGCAGCATCTGGCAAAGTGTAGAGCTGTTTATCTCTTTCTCACATTTAGGGAGATGATAACCGGCAACGAATGGCTTAGTGGCTTATTGGCGTGGCGAGAGTTGATGCATGCGCAACCAGAAGCTGGTTGCTAGAAGAAGAATTTGAAGGGGGCTGGCTACGGTGGAAAGAGAAGGCCAATACTAGTTCCCAATGACGAGAGGAATTCGAAGTGTAATTACCGCAAAAACAGTTTGAGATGAGAGTAAAGGAAGGGTGTAACATGATGATTAGAATGAAAGGGAGAGGAAGGGGATGTGGCGGTAGAAAGATTTGTTGTTTGTGGGGTGTAACACCCCAAAGTTACTCAGGCTATGAGGGATGCTCTATTTGAGGGCTACGGAAATTTCGACCACCTGGGGTTCTTTTAACATGCACTGACATCGCACAGTACAGGGGAGTCTCGCTTTTAGCCTCTATGGAAAAGCGGCCCCCTAGGTTGGGATTCGATCCCGCATCCTTGGGCACACTATTCGAGAACCCTAACCACTGCACCATCACGACGGGGCGCGGCTGTAAAACGAGGAAATCCGCTGCAATAGAGAGGAAGGTGGAATCGTAGATGGAAAGTAGAGGAGAGCAGTTCAGCAGGGGTAGGCGAAAGGGGTTGCGTATAGTTTGCGCCGTGGTGAAATATGAGTGCGCAAAAGAGGAACAGTTTTATTTTGTTCTCCAGAAACAAACGAGCATAATAATAAAAAAGAAGCAACATTCACCAGCAATGTATTATCGAGCTCAGAACCAATTAGGCAAGAAACGGTGCAAAACGTCAAAAAATAAATAAAAAACACGATTAAGTAAAAAAATAACATAGTTCGAGTCCCAAAGAGGTTAACGCATGCCTCCGAGTGGCAGCAACCACAACTGCAAAAGAGAAATGCAGGAAAGAAACAGAAGAAAATAACAGCATCAATAGGATTAAATGACAAAAACAATAACAAAAACGTACGCGGAGAGAGACGGACATATGGCACACAGATATATGAGATGAAAGAGGCACTGCAATGAGATATTAGACTAGAAAACTATAAGAAAGGTTACCAATCGTGCAGCAAAACAGTGTACGTAGAAAAAAAAAACAGTTAACAGAGAAAAGGAATATTAAATATGGTAATAAAAAGCAGGCATTCGCAAATCATATACAAACTTTTCGTATGTTTAGAGGACTAAGAATGGGCGAACAGGAGGGGCAGGAAATCAAGCGAGCCAATCTACGGCTCTGTGGAAGTAGGACTGCGAAGAAAGTATGAAGAAAAAGACTACAAGGAGGAGAAAAAAAGACAGAGAGCGACAGAAGGCGCTACCAATTAAAAAAAATGATTGAAAAAACGCAGACGAGACAGATAAAAAAGAGATAACAATCGAGGACATAAAGATAGAAGAGGCTTTCATCACTACACCGTGTTTACACCATAGCCGAAGAGACGCGGTAAGTAGGCAAAATTGAATAATATGTGGAAAATATGAAGAAAACACCGCTTTACCCAACAGGAGACGCATAAAAGACAAAAAAAAAAAAACAAAAAACAAAACGAGTACACTTGTAAGTCACATAATAGACGCTATAGAAGAAAAGGAAAAAATCCATATATGCCTGTATGTATATAAAACGTATGAGAAAGTTTGCCAAATGAGAAAGTAAAATCATTAAAGAAACAAAAACTCCATAGTTCATGTCTGGAAAACATCGAAGAAGGTGTAAATTTTCCTAAGTGGAAGCTATGAACAAAAGAGGAAATCAATATTTACTAAGGGACGTGCTGATTGCGCCGATACTGACGGATTCTACTGACACCGACGACTTAAGTGCACCGCAAAGAAGTCATGAAAAGATTAGATTCAGTTCGCGTAAGTCTGCATGCACCGATACGCCGTCCGAGACAATCTCGACAAGATGCGGCGTCTACTCGCGCTTTTGTGCCTACTTCACGCAACTCATGCATAGACGTCATCGTTCAGGTCCAGGCTTGCGTAAATTACATGATTATATTATGTTGCCGTGGCACAGATCACGAGGCTTTCCGTATACAGCCATCAAGAACTGAAAAAAAAAAAAAAAAAAAGAGGATCTCTCAGATGTCTCTTAAGAGAACTGCGAGAGCCCACCCTTCCTCTCCTATCATTTGCTTCTAATCATTTGCCTCAGTTGCGGTCATTTCAAGTCGTTATTTGACATGTTAGTCGTTTCGTAGTTGTGTTGAGTCATGCCTTGTCATTGCAATTATTATCACTCATAGCTAAACATTTTTACTCAGTTCCAATCAGTTACAAGTCGTCGTTTGACATATTGATCATTTCGTAGTCATTAGCGGTCATGATGGATCATCCCTTATCATTATAGTCATTACCACTCATCACTAGGCATTTTACTCATTTCCAATCAATTGCGGTCATTAAAAGTCGTAGTTTGACATATTGGTCATTAAAGGTCATTTTCAGTCATTATTGTTCATCATTATTAGTGATTAGCCTTACTCATTATGTCTATCGATGCCTATAATTTTCATTCCTTAACTATCACCATCAATTGTTTTCGTTATTAATCGTCTCCTCTCATGACCGCTATTTGTGAGGGACACATTAGCGCACAGACGCGACGCACAGCTCCCGCGCAGAGATTTTCGCTTCATGAACCCACAAATGTTTTTGCAGACACTTAAGCTGAGCCTTAAGGGCATGACGCGATAGCAGCATTTGGCCCGCGGGGGTGCTTTCGAATTGAGAAATAGAAGTAGATTAGGAAACTGCATTTCAAACGCTCTTTCCAACATGAAACGCGGAGTCCTCATCTGTCTTGGCAGAGACGTTCTGATGGAGGTCCGGTGCACGGTGGCAGCTGCATACCGGCGCCACACAAAGTATTCAGACGCACACCAATTGTAAGGTTACAGCGACGCCTTTTAGACTGAACAAGTTCTATGCGCTTTTGCGTAATAATTCAGTAGAGACACTCAGCACCGCTTAAGTAATGAAGGCGAAAGGAAGGCTTCTCGCGCGATGTGCTGCCGTGACACTCAACTCCGACGATTCATCCTGCGACGCGCGCCTCTAGTTGACCGCTAATGCGACGCCCTCTGTAGACTTAATGGTTGTCTGTTGACACCCTCTATACCAATCCACCTCTTCTGACGGCGTCCTCTTAATGCTCTTCCTCTGAAAACGACAAAGCCGCTAAGTCACGAGGTGTAGTGGGGTGATTAAGGTATGTAATTAGAGATATATATGTCGTCGTTTTAAATCCCAGGTGGAAACTAGACTAGGATATCTAGGAAGCGGAATGGTACGACATATGTTTGGTTTGGTTTGATTTGTGGGGTTTAACGTCCCAAAGCGACAAAGGCTATGAGCGACGCCGTAGTGGAGTACTCCGGAAATTTCGACCACCAGGGGTTCTATAACGTGCACTGACGTCGCACAGCTCACGGGCGCCTTGCTTTTCGCCTCCATCGAAAAGCGGCTGCCATGGCCGGGATTAGATCCCGCATCTTTGGGAACAGTAGCCGAGTGCAGCTCCACCCCGGCGTGTGGTACGGCATATGTGTGAACGCTGCTTGAAAAACTGCTGCGTCAAAATCTTAATACGAAAGAGAGGATATTTGGTGCCATATGAAGTCCGTTAGTGATGCCGTACAACGAAATGGTGCGCCAGAGGCGATAAGGTTAGGGAGAGGTCCTCCCGCAGGGGTGTTTGTGCCTACAATAAATTTATTTGCAAACTGGGGTGCACGCCGTTGTCCCACTCGCCGCTTAGGTGGCGGCAGGATGACTGGAGCAATAGTTTTTTGTTTTCCTGTTTGGTTACCTCGCAAGGCCACTTTGGTTTTTGTGCCAGTTTCGGTGAACACTTGCTGCCTACGCCTCTCATTGACCACGTAAGGCTGTCGTGAGGGCAGAAAAATTCGAGACTTCTATCTACCGTTACATAATACATTTCTTTCTCAAATTGTTTTTACCTCAGCACACCCCAAAACCAAAATACTTGAAATGCGGCTTTCAAATTTCACTTTGTCAAACCTTAATCGTCTCCCAATTATTAGAAGGTAGCATGTTCACAGAGTATATGACTTCACGATAATAATATATTCGCCACATTTTTGTCGTCCGGCGGATAACTTTTCTGATGATAATTTAAAAAAACGCGCCGCACGTTTTTTTTTCTTTTTCAGTTTGACTTTGTTTTGAGTGCAGGACATATTTAAGCAGCAAAAGTTTGCTACGAGTGAAAAACTTGAACCACTTCTATCTAGATCAAGCTACTTTGGAATTACCCTCCTTACATTGTCGTTCCCAAAGGTAACCGCGATACATTTCGAGAGTTGTTCAACCATTACTCGCCATGATACTATTTATCAAATTTACTATGTATTTTTGGCTTACGGCTGGTTCCGTTCAACTGTCGCACTGTGTTTCTTTGTTTTTGCAGTGGGCCGTTTTCAATTATATTTCTGTGCTATATTTTATAGCATATTTCTCATTTAGCGATTGGCGGTTACTTCTCCTTTCCTGCGCTGTATTTTCGCATGTTAAGCTTTGATGTTATGAACTGTACGTTTAGACTATTTGTGAGCTGTGAATTGATTTTTCTGTCTCTTCGCTTCATTTGTGTCCAATTCTTCTGTTTAACTCTAGTCTGTAAGTTTACTGTAGTTACATCTTTTACACATTCCTCGAACTACTGTGTGTAAAGTATTTTGAAGAAACAAACGTTTTGAAATGCAGAATCCGCCGTAATCTTTTTTCTTATAAACTTATAATGCTACGGGAGCGCATTTGACCACGTCCATCCCCATTTGCGGCTCGTTTCTATCTTGTAGTCCACTTGAAGGGAGATATGGCGTAATATAGGAAATGGTATATCGACATATACAGAGAACGTCAGGTGAATGTGTTTAGCAGCAGTTCTTTTGAGATGAGCATATTCCTGAAATCGAATCCAATCTTTTCGCAGATGAAACTCTGCGTCGCACATAAACGCGCCTCCAGTGAGGTAAGTGCAACATTTCTAACCATAACACTCTTTGGGTGACGTGTTTTTCATCTCTGCTTTCAAAAAACGATCGACAATAAAACTTATTATGATTTCGGTTTAGCGACCTTTGCAGTCGTACGATAAAATGAGGTTGACGCTAGCCGTAATTACTTTCAGTCTTAATCCCGTTCATGTGCTTAATTGATAAAAAATAAGTCAACCCTTTCTTTAAGATTGAACGTCGTGTCACGAAGAAATGGTTGAAGGATTTTTTTATTTAGTGCTAGTTTAATGGAGTGATATAATGAGGGCTTACCAAAATAGAAAAATACGAAACAGAATTTCGAAAAATGATAACGCAAGGGAGCGCGAAAACGTGACGCAGTGGCTGACAGCTTCCGCATTCTATGGATTAAAGTCAACCTAAGTTTGCAGCGCTCGACACATAAAAATTCAAGGTTAGTTTTTAGGCACATATCATCGAGTAGAATATTTATTGATATAATCGGTAGTGAGTTTTTGGAATTACATTTTTTGGCCGGCACGCGACGTTCATGTAGATAACAAAATGAGATGTAAAAACTTCTGTTTACAAATGCTCGTCAAGCAGCATCTTGCTGAACGTGGTTAGGTCTCGAAATTTATTTCATAACTGGAGCCTCATGAGCCAAGGTGGCTTTTCCGAACAAGGAAAAATTCGAGGATACCGGTATGCTGGACGAAAATGTTTCGCCTTACTTAAATTATCCCTACACCACACGTTTGGATTTAGGGCCCTGCCCCGCTGTTTTTTGTCGTTCTTCAGCTGTTCAGATTTGTAGTAAATGAACAGAGCAGTCTTCTCATTACTTCACGGTTAGCATGTACTAAGATTACTAAGGCGCCAGAACAGTACTAGTTATGTAAAGTACTTTCTTAGTCTGTGCTGTAGAATGGTGCCCTTTTAAATAACTTTTATGCTGAGTACTTGCCCGATAGCGTTCCTTTCAACTCTCGTTTCTTTATCGTCTTCCCATTTAACAGGCCTTTATGGAGTACAGACAAAGCCTCAAGACGCAAGAAAAGAAGAAGGCAATGATTGCTGTAAGCAGCACTCTTTATTTTGTTTCACGACCATTTGGCGATTTGCCAAACCCCAGCTAGACTAGCCTGTTAATGCGTACTTTTGACCACTCAGAGTGCGGCACGCATAAGACAAGAGGTTAGTTGGATATCTACAGATTTGCATATTGACATGTAGGCAAAATATGCCCGGAATGACGTCGAGATACATAGAAAAACTTTCATTTGCTCCTTTGGGTTCGTGATTGTAAAATGAAGCGAACTGCATCGTGCAGGAAGTCACAAAAGTGTGGCGCCAAGAGGTTCCAGCTTCGTATGATGAACAAGCGAGAACATCGCAGTCACATAGTTATATGTAATATGCACACAAGACTAACACGAATTAAACATCGCAAACAAAGGGGTGTGGCCTCTGAAACGACGAGGAGAGAGAGAGATATCTATATATTTTAATGGAGAGAGTTTGCCAGCTTGGGCTACCCGTGATGCTGTGGGCAGCTTCACTAAGCCTCTGTATGTAAAAGGCGAAGCTTGTTGCGAATGCTAGCGTCGACGTGCAAACAGAGCAAATTTAAACATAAGTAGTTTAGCAGTGTTACATGATTTTGTTCTATATTTAACACATTTTAGGATCGCGATTTCGCCACTTGACACATGACACATCTTTCGCCGAGATCGGACAGTGAGATTAGAGGACGATAGAACGAATGGCATCGAAGTTAAGGAAATGTTACATTTCCCCATGCTTCATGCAAGCAACGAAGTTTGAGGTGCATGCCCGCAGGCACACCCTCTCAGGCTTGCATCGATCCACACGGCGATGGCCACTGAGAACGTCTTTAATGCCATCTTACCATCACTTACACTTCAGCTGCGTAGTGAGTGCGTGACAGTAACACGCAGGCATCTTTCATTACTTTTAATGTCCGGCCGACAAGTCATAGTACGATGATTGATAAAGAAAGAGGATAAGATCAAAATCTTACTAATGGTCAAATTTCACGAGCAAAGCGAACGGCTGTGGTTTCCGTTGGCCAATAATAATCGGTGGCTGCTTGTGGGGGCAGCTTATTTTGTGTAACAGCGGCTGCCACTAACATAAATGATAGTGACGTTTGGGGAGATCAATGGTCGTTTATCGGAAATCGAAGCGATCTCCCATGAGGGTAAACATGCTTCAGAATATAGTCTAGCAAACCTTTTTAATGACTTCTTCATAAGCCAGTTTTCAACTTTAAGTATTTCTTTAGAAGAAACAGATCCTGCACTACCAGATATTTCACCAATCGAAAGTACCATGTTTTTGTGTCCTACAGATGAAGACGAAGTCGCTTCCACAATGATGAATTTAAATAACAGCAACGTGTGCGGCGCTGACAATTTACAAGTAAAGCCCTTTAAGTACGTGGTTGGAATTATAAAAGCTCCATTAACGCATGTTTTCAATTTAGTCCTGTCTACCGGTGTTTTTCCTAAGTCAATGCAAACTGCTAAAGTGACTCTGGTCTTTAAAGGGGGGGATAGAAACATAATGAAAAACTGCAGGCCTATCTCAATTTTGCCTATCTTTTCCAAGGCATTGGAGAAGCTTATACACTCAAGATTATCTAGCTACTTCACTAAACATTCAGTGCTTCACGATTTCCAGCACGGTTCTCGCAAGTATCGCTCTACCGAGACAGCGCTACTGAAGCAAAAGGAAATAATATTAAAAAGCTTTTTGGAAAATAATTTAACACTTGGAATATACATGGACCTCTCTAAAGCTTTCGATTCCTTGCGACATGAAAATCTCCTTCTTAAGCTAAGATCAGACGGTGTTCGTGGTGTTTCGCATCAGTTACTATCATCTTACTTAAGTCAGCGTAAGCAGTTTGTATCAATTGGCAATTTTGTTTCAGACATTAAAGACATAAAAACAGGAGTTCCTCAGGGAAGTATTCTAGGGCCACTTTTATTCTGCTTGTATGTCAATGATTTGTATTGCTTGTTTCCAAACTCACGGGTTTCATTGATCTGTTATGCTGATGATACAAGTTTATTAATTACAGGAAAAACAACCCAAGACAAAGAAACAGTCAGTAATTAGTCACTACGGCTGTTTGCAGCATGGACGAAGCATAATTCACTGTATGTAAATACAGAAAAAACTAAGGCAGTCCTATTCCGACCGTAAAAACAATGTGTTTCCATATCTAAAATAGCGCTTGATAACACTCCGATTGAAATTTTAGAGAGTATGCAGGTTCTGGGTGTTCATTTTTCTAGTAACCTAACTTGGGATCAACATGTTGATGGCACCTACAAGAAAGTTTGCAGAGCTATTGGTACAATAAACAAATGTAGGCATGTGTTACCTCCGAAGATTAAGCTGTTGCTTTATAATACTCTAATTCTACGCCAAATGACGTATGCCCATTTGGTATGGGGAACGACAACCAAAATGAACTTAAACAAATTATTGTTGTTACAAAAGAAAGTAATAAGAATTATAGCTCACATAAAGTATGATTCCCACACAGAAGAACTTTTTAAACGATTTGCAGTTATTAAGGTTTGTGAATACTATAACTACCGTCTTACCGTATCGTGCACCACAGCTGTAAAAAAGAATAACCTTTTTTACAACAACCTCGCCTCACTGAAGCTAACTGTTCAGAAATACAACACACGTAGCCCAGATGTGTTCTATATACCAACCCCGCCAAACAACTATGCCCAACAGCCATTAACCTTTACTCTGCCAGTTCTCCTCAATAGTTATGCTCATCAGTCCATCGATATAACTACAATGTCTAAAAGATGCTTGAAACATTTGTTCTTGTATAATAATCAAACAATGTGAAATATGAACTCAGCGTGATTTTCCTCTTGATCCGTCATTCCCATGTTCCCTTCTTGTGAAACACTATATGTTGGCTCGTATGACAGTATATTTGTAGCGCTCCATTATTCTGATAGTGAGATTTTTTTCCTTATTATTTTTCCTTTTTTGTGACACTGTATATATTGTCTCGTAATACAGTACATTTGTAACTCTCATTTTGTTATTTTGATAATAGATTGTTCCATATTATGCCTCTGCTGCTGTCATGAGTGGGGGCAGTCGCCTCGTCAAGCTGCTGGTAGCAGTAGCTTTTTGCGGCTGCTCCATCCTTGTACTTTGTGCAAAGGAAAATAAAATTTGATTTGATTTGATTTGATTTATTTCACCTCACCGAGCGCCGAATCACGTTATACGCAGTCACGTACTGAAAGATGTCGTGCTCTTGATTATGGAAGAGATGTGGTGGACCAAGACTCCAATCGGCAGCCTAAATCTAGCGGAGAATACAGTAAGGCTAATAAAAAGTGGTTTGAGTTCGCTTTGAACTTTCCCGCTGATGTGGTTTGATGCTTCATTTTGTTCAACCGTGTTGTTATGATAGCTAGGTTCACTGAGGCCAGGCTGCTGAGGGTTTGTGTATGAGCATATTTTCAGAGGGCTATTAAATTCGTCCATGGCTTTCCTTAAACGACATCATTTTACAGTGGTACGGTTTTCTGCAGAATGAAGGATTTGGTCAAGACGGTTTTTTCAGAAAGAGAGCGTAATTACTGGGAACAACGTGCGCACGACCTGCATTTGAAATATTTTCAGTGATATGGCAGGCCAGATGAGAGATCGCCAATTTTAGGGATGGTTTGTGTGACGATGGGGGGAGGGGGGGGGGTGAGGTGCTCTGAGTTACCGGAAAATTTGACATTATAACTTGTGCGGCTGGTGCACAACTTAATTTCATTTTTTTTTGGCTAATTTTTGTGTTAATTGCATTACGCCCGCCCGCTCCTCTTCCATGCAGAACTGCTACAAACAGTATTTAGGCAGTGCCACTGATGCACCTCCAGTCACAGGCAGCACCGAAAGCGATTCCGGAAGCGACTATAGCAATGACCTGGAGACCGAAGAGGTGACGCTCCCGACACTTACTACCGTCTCTCCAGACCTGACAGAAGTGGAGGTGACCCTCGGTCCCATGACTACCGCAATGGGCGATCTGGAAATCGTCAAAGCTGAATAGTGAGGTGCCATGCTTGCTGTATTCTTAGTTGTGAGCTGGGAATAAAATACAAATATCACTGCAACGTAGGGTCTCGCCGCGGTGCCCATAGACATCTGCGTAACTGGTTATTGCACGCAAAGCTTCGCTCCAGTTTTGGATAGGTATGGTGAATGAAGGAATATATTGAGGAAATAACGAAATCACTTTGTTAGGCTGAACAAACACAGTGTGGGCAATGTGGTGCGCTCAGAAATGTTTTCAAATTGATGTGTACCGAACAAGTTGTATTTCATGTATATACCACTTGGTTTCTGGGCTGGAAATTTACGTTCGTACTATCTTTAAGTCATGACCAATTGTTCAGGCATTTTATCCAATTCAGGCATATTATCGGTACAGTAAAATGGTGTTGATGTCTTGCGTCTCCTATTGCCTTGGTTGTGACATCGTAAAACGGAATAACTGTAGTTTACCCTAACTACAACTGTTCCATTAGTGTATCGAATCTAAGGTCTCAAAATAACCCGGGGCTTCTCTTTACCTAATGCAAAATTGATCGACTTTGTCTTTTTAATAAATTTTATATTCACAGCGATTCAACTTCATCATCCAGCCCTCTTGCCGGACTTTGCAATGTATTAGCCACAAAAACTGTGTTCATCCATGCTTGCCCGTACTACTGCGCATACTTTTTATTTTCTATTCAAGCTACAAAATACTAAGGTGGCCTTCCCACTGATGCCGTGCCTTACCGCAATCCGCGAAATTTTAAAATATTCACCGAGAAAATAATTAATTGACGTCTCAACTTGTGCACAACATGCCATACCGCTATTCCACATGTAGTACTCTGAGGTGTATTGAAAATAATAAATAAATAAACATACGGATATAAGCCACGCTCTTAATCAAGCCGCGTGAATGTACCTGCGTGGCCTCGCGTTTTAGTTTGATTTGACATGTGATACCTGAGTTTGCAGCTCTTGCCAGCTAAATGTTATTGTGAGCTCGTGACGTCACACAACAGGCCGACAAAGCAGCGCCCAGTCATGTCACCTGACCATGTCAAATGCCAGAGTAATAATAAATAATAATAATTGGTTCACAGGAAAGTAAAGGCGCAGTATCTGTCACACTTGTCCCGTGGACACATGACCCACGCCGTAAGGGGAGGGAGTAAGGTGGGAGTGAAAGTGGGAAGAGAAGAAGAGGAGCCATAGTGGAGGGCTCCGGAGTAGTTTCGATATAGTGCCTAGAATATACTGGCTAGTGTGTCGAGCGCGCCGGCTGGGATGGCTCAGAGAGCAATGAAAGCCGCCGGCGGCCGCATAGCGGCGCTGTGGTGCGAGAGGGTGCGAGCCGGTTTCTCGCGCACATTGCGCCGCGCTGCTGAGAGTTAGAAAGGGAGCTGCGCGTTGCTTTGGCTCACGTTTAATACTTTGTTTTAGAGCTCTTTCAGGAGCTTAGGATTGATATAACGTTTTAACATGCTAATGTTAATATCGAATTGCTTTGTGCAGATTGCTCGAACTTGAAAGCTCAATCGGTACGTGAGCCACACGCTAACCCGGTAAACGCACATGAGAGCTTTCGCGTTTGGAGGAATTCAAACTCAAAGAATACAAGTCACGAAACACAGATTCGGTTTAATAGAACGAAGGCAGCATGTTTAATCAAAGGTGACAATGCGAGTGGAAGGCAATGCTGGCATGTTCTTCCCACTTGTCCAGATATCCTAAAAAGTCTTCCAAGAAACGCATGTCTGGGCTACCCGGCTTAAGTGCACGCTTGGTTATCCTGGAGGTCATTACTCGTATCAGGCGATTGATTAGCGTGACGAAGTCTTCTGTTGGTTGCACCCGAGTGTATATAGTCTCCACATGCCGCCATTGCAAAAAAAGTCCTTTAATAACCTCATCTCCAAAAAGTTGGAATGCAATGTCAACCTTCATCTTTTCAAAGTTATTGGGTCTTAAGCATAAGCTAGGCTGTTATCCACGGAAGGTATCCGCATCCATGTAACCGGAATGAGAATGTCCTCAAACGAATGACGGCCTCCGTGGTGGTTAGGTGTCTGCAGTGTAGCCTGGCTGCCACTCTGTTCACCCACAATGCCCGCTTCACTGGAGCCGGAGGAGTCGTTGCAGTCTTGAAAGCCAGCTTCGAGAAAACAGGAGCCCTCGTTGATTTCCGAGCCCGAATCGCCGGGTCCAGTCCCTGCGTCCCGCTTATGGCGTTTACGAGGTGGTTGCTGCTCGCATATGTTTCTTTCCTTCCTTTTTGGTGCCGTCTTGGGCACAAGGTGTGGAGGGTATAATGTTAACGGTTTGAAAATAACGATGTTAAAATAACCATCTTCTACATGCTTCTGTTTCGCACCCCAGTTATGTAACCCCCCTCACATATTACTCCAATCGGAGCCCGTGAGGTATTTGAATAAAAAGAAAAAAAAAAAAACAGCAGAACACAAACGAGGAACCTTTACTTACAGCGGCTAATTAAGGTACATCGCGGCCTGCGATTGCACAAGGTTTTGCCGAAGTCACCATCTTTTGAATGAAGAAGCTGACGAAGTTTTTTTTTT
>JAJIZL010022849.1:0-68488 GCA_023969395.1 Amblyomma maculatum | reverse complement strand
CCACACACACACACACACACACACACACACACACACACACACACACACACACACACACACACACACACACACACACACGCGCGAACCACAAACTGTCTCTCTCTTCTTTTCTATACGCTGGCCTCTTGGTAAATGTCACACACTCACGAGGGGGGTTGGCCAGAGTCCAGGGTGGACAGCCAAATGTACTGCATATACCGGATTAGTGTAATAGGACAAAAATTTCCCGCTCCATTGCATCTTCTACATCCTCAATTAAAAGAAGAAGCAGAATAAAATCTGAAGACACAGAAAAGATGCCAGAAAAACCAGGAAAAAAGAAAACAAAACAAACAGGCGAACACAAAAATAAATAAAATAAAGAAGGAAAAAAGAAAAGAAAGAAAAAAGCACGCAGAGAGAAAACCTAGAGAACGACCCACTCTAACCACAAGAAAGCTTCCTTCTTTTCCAGAGGAGGAATCATGTGCAGTAGAGCCTTTAGTCGTTAGCACAGTGTGAGTGCGCATTTGTGTTTTTGTGTGTGTATTATGCTTTTGTCCAGTTTGTAGACCACTGGTTTTGTTGAAATAAGCGTCGTGTTTCAGGAAACGAAATTGTTCGCCTTGTCTGATACCTTGACTGAAAAGCTCTGATACCTCGGCAATGACATTTTTTGCTAAAGAAAAAATATAGGGGTAAGACTTTGCAAAGAGAAATTATCAGTGTTGATTTTTAGTAAACGGTGCCATAGATATAATAAGGATTTTATCGCGTAAATAGTGATGTAACTAGAGTTCTGGCGCTCCTTCTGCTTCTCTTTTTTCTTCTGTTGCTCTAATAATTGAGACAACCTTGGCCTTCTCTCTCTCTTCCTCTCCCTTGTCAACCCTCTCCGCTCTTTAGCTTCTGCTTTTCTCTTCTCTTTTCCGGAGTCTTCCCTCATCACCTCGCCAGATTCCCTCTCTCCACAAAAGGTGCCAGGTTTCAACCTGAGTGCTAATCCCAACACTTGAAAATCTACCTCTCCAGTTTTGGTCATGTTGCGGGGTTCCATGACGTGACACGCCCCGTCAACCAATAAGCACTTGGCCATGTCACTTGACTCCGCAACGTCATGAGTGAAGGCTCCAGGATTTCAGTGACGAATGACACCGGTCAACTTCCTTTAAAATGTGGGTTCTAACGCTGACGCGTTATAATAAGGCTGGCGTCCCCTGAATGAGTAAGCGTGCGATGGGCATCAGCTCCTGAACTTCTTTAGCCATTTACGCTCTATTTGCGAAATAAGGTTTTCTAAGTAAGCACGTATATATTTTAACACTTTTTTACTCCAGCAGAACGTAATGCGTGTTTGAAGGGAGGACCCGGCGCTGTTTATCGCGTGCCTAAGAGAACCTTCACGTTCTTATTGCTTCTGTAGACATACTTACGGCTGCGCTGTTTGATCGGGAGTACATAGTTCGGAGCTTTTCTTCGTATCGATGAGTCACCTGAGAAACAAGAAAGAAAGCTCTGAATTTCCTGCACGACAGTCCAAGGAAGCTTAGGAAGCGGAAGTGCCATTAAACAAAACACACATAAGTTTCCATTTTAAATATTTATTTTGTTTTATTGAGGTCCTATTGTTAAAATCATGAAAAGGTTTTTGTTTTTGCTCTTGGTTTCTCGCAGCAGTAAATACGTGGACATTGATATTCAAGCAAAGAAAAGCATGTTTTGCCACGAATGTCGACGGGAATCAGATGGGAGGAGTGCCAATTAAAAGCGCGCGTTTCAAAGAGCAGCCAAAAGCTCCTGCTGCTTATGGGGTTGTTCCAGCGCCTGAGAAAATAACATTATTACTTTCCGATTATAGAAAACTCGGAAAAAGAGAGGAGAAATTTAATAAAGACTTCAGATGTTTTCTATTTCAAGATTAAAATACACCAGTGCAAACCTTTGATTTGTATCCGTGGTTAGGAACAAGGACAGATTGACGAAGAACCATATTAATAGTATTGCAGATAATACTACAGCAGTTGCAGCGTTGTCATCTACCATTCCTAAGATACAGAAAGTGACGTCAAGCCACGAGCGTCATATTACGTTACAGCTCAAAGCTTCAACAGCCTCAAAAGTGTCAAAAATAGCAGGCGGCGATAATATGATTAGATATTCTTGCAACGCATGTGCAGGAATCTGCGACATCTTTTAGTTTTGAGGCAAAAGTGGGACATTGTAAGATACTGTTGTGAAGATGTTTATGGCAACGGTGAAACCTCCTCTCCTGGACAATAATTGTCTTTTGAAGTTTTTCCTGCGCTCTCAGAGAGTGCTGAAAAATGGCATAACAAATAGCGAATAGCATTTTTAAAAATAAATCTAGGTAGCCTTTTTAATTATTTTAATTTTTTTTGTAGAATACTGTAATACGGCGACAAACATGTAAAAATAAATGGTCTAAAAATCCGATGCCTAGAAACATTTTGATTCTGAAGTTTGTCCTCTCACAACGAAAATTTAAACTGCTAAGAACAGCCGAAGCGGTCGCGCTTTTGAAAATAATAGGAATAAAAGAATTATAAGCCTGTTGAGGAAGTATCTGCGAATTTAATTATTGATAGTTGTGATGCAGTTATTTAAGCAAATATTTTTCCCAGCTTGTACAACTGCGTCACCACAGTCAGCTTTTAAGGGAAGCTACCCTTAAAAGCTCTTTTCAGAAAATATCCGAGATTTCTGAATGTTAGGGGTCGCGCTGCACGAAGCGCAAAATCGCAACCACTGGGACGTAGGTGCATACGTACTTTACACATTCACTTGAGTGCACGTGTATGTAAATGCTTAACCATTTGCAAAGACAGTTTCTGAGCTCATTCCCTCTAGTGTGTGCCAGCTGCCACACTATTCTTCATGTGCTAGCGGTGTAGTGGATGAACGTTTATTGGTTGCAGTTGCCGAATAACTCAACTAGGGATGAACCAATGTGAAGCTTTTGATTTCGTTTCAATGCATGGCTCACGGACTGCACAACTGGGATAGCATTGTATCACCAGTCATTAGCTGGCAATGAAGAAAAAGCCACGTCTCATATTACAGCTGCACGGTATAATACACTTAAATGAAGCATAGCGAGAATATGACGGCGAAGTGTGGGAGAAAAGTGTTAGCTTCATTTTTACACCAAGCAACCTTTCTCTGATTTGCACACACACAAAACAAAAAACAAAACACTTGGGTGATGGCAAAAGTCGGGTTCTTGTACTTTTCTTGCTTCTTGGTTTGCTGAATGTAGGCCGCAAATAAAAACAAAAGCGAAGGAAAGTTTTCCTTATGTGGTGTATGGCGTTCATTATTCTCCTGCACGAAAGCTCGATGCCGTAGGTCGATATAAAGAAGCACTCGGGAGTAACACCTGACACAAAATTCGATATTGTTATGTTTTTTTTTTTCAGAGCTTCGTACTGATAACGCATGACGAAGTCACTTTAATTAACTTGCATATATCGGACACAACTACGACTAAGGACTAAGACATTTTGTGATAGAGGCTCTGCAGATTTGTTTCCTTTCGTGAGGGACTCCCCTTTCGTAGAGGTGAAACGTCAACAACACGTTCATTTGGATTCATTGCATGTGTAAGATCACCACTTGGGCGAAGTTTTCTGATGCCTCAAAGCCCAGAGCATTCATGTACGCATAGGTGATCGATCAACCGATCATTCCCCAAAGTAAGTCAATTATATTTTTGCCAAAGGGAATCACTGCGCCAAGTAACCTATGCATTCCGCGTCAACTCGGCAATAGAGGCAGATTTTGACAACGGAGAGGCTGTAAATAAGATAAAAAAAATATGCTGAGTGAAACAGAGGAAACAATTCACAGGCGATCAATGAGATTAAAATGACATATACAGCAGAGCGTTACTTTTCTACAGCTTGCTATATGATTGTGTTATCGCCTATGCCCATTTTCTGAATGATTTATTGTGCAAACACAATTTCCTTTTAGGAGGCCTAGACTGCATGGCGTGTCATTTAGCCTTGGATTTTTGTTTCAGGCGAACTTTTAGGGGTCGATGTTGCCAGAGAGAGAAGGTAATTTAATGAAGTAAAAAGTGGAGGTCAGACGGCTCTAAAGTCACCATGTTTAGCGATTCCATATTGTGGTGAGAAAACTAGATACTTCCAAGCCACCTCCCAGTAGCATACTCGTAATTTTTCGAGGCGACGGGGCTTCAACGTGGGGTGAGAGAGTCCCATGTATTCGATTCCCATCTTACTCTTTCATACGAAAGAAGTCGAGGTGTCCGAGTGTGAAGCCCCTTCCAGCTGGACATGGCCATGAGTCAGGTCTCCTCTAGTGTCGTCTAGCGCAACTCTGATGAGCTTGGTGTCGCACATTATGCATGACAAAAACAGCTTGATTCCTGCCAAGAGCACTCCCGAAAAAAATTCCGCGATGAATCCCGGTGACTGGCTTTCCCAGCTAAAATGTGTGGAGTTCCGCAGCTCCATTTATTTCGAGCCATGCAGGAAAGCAGCTATAAGCTATGCGACATCGTTCTTTTTTTTTTCTTTTTTTTTTTGAAGCGAAAAGCTTCACTAGGCTAGTCAACTCCGAGTCTCGCGTGTGCTCCATCGTTAGAAAAAGCCACAGCAGCGCATGCGCAAATCACGTGACGTCACAGGAGAGGCGCAAGTGGTCGGAGCCGCCGATGCCGCCACAAGCCGCCGCGACTCCGCCGGTTGACCTCTAGTCGGTGCCGCGCGCTTCTGCGCATGCGCGGCTGGGGTCGAAGCTGCGGCTACTCTGTCGGTATATATATATATAGGAGCGCTCTGAGAGGAACGTATGATGCATTCGGTATGGAAGACGATGCTGAAATGGCGGCTTAGAAATTGGCTGAGAGGCACCACCAAGTGTAAAGTCTGAATACTGTGTTAAAACTGCGGAAACAGCTGCATGTTACTATACGAATCACCGGGCTGTGTTTATGTCTATAGAGAAGTTTAATGGTGATGATGATGTGGAATCGGAATAAAGGATAATCTTATGTGATGCACGGCTTTAATCAATGTTTCACCGTGATGATAAGCCATGTAATATCTATAAGGTGCAACCGTGAACACCATGGTAATCCACAATTACGCAAAGGAACCACGAGCTAAGCCATGGCTTCGCCGAAGCTTTTCGCTTTTGATATGCGGGCTTAACCAATCTAAGCCACCATTTTTTTTTGGTAGTCTGGTAACTGTGTACTGAGCTATAGAGCCCTAGAGCTTAATACTAATGGCGAAACAATTGATTAATTAAAACCTTAGGTAAAAGGCAAAACGGTCATTACTCAGAAGAAACAACTAAAGCTTCCACTCTTGTGTGATACAGTGCTATTTCTCTCTTTGTTTTATCCTGCAGTGGTCCGCGCATGCAAAACAAAATATGTGAGCGATAATTTGAAGAAAGCTCCGGCAGTCGTACGACAGGCAAAGTATTGTACTGGTGCCTCGAAGAAAACCTTTTTCGGCCATTGGGATGCCCTGCACTGTGAGAGAAAACTAGCCCCGAGTTCTATAGTTTTGCGAGGACCAGCCGGGACCAGAAAGTCGAGGTCTTTCTGTGGGGCAAGGAGAGCTTGTAGGCCATATTTCGTTTCAGGAGATATTCCTAGATGGACATTTCAATGCGCAGGTAGCTGCAGTAAAGGCGGTCAGAGGGGTAAGGTAATGTTCAAAGAACAGAAAACGAGAAATCTTAAAGGTATGCGGCAAACCCTTCATGTGCTCAATCCGAAGATATTCTTTAACGAGAAAAACGTTTCGCTTAACTCTCGGCAAGTAATAACGATTTTCATTATTGAATTGGAGCTGGGCGCTCGGACCGGAATATAGCGGCCTAATCTCTGCAGAATGAATAAGCTTTGGTAAGACAGCGGAACATGCAGAGCGTGCAGCTGAAGTAATGCTCAACTGGAAGTTGAAGTCGCATGCTAGCCCCAAAATGTTTTGCGATAGATAAATTGGCGTAAATACGGCACTCTGCAACTTGCGTTCGCACATTTTAAACGCTGTAGATGTTCTGATCGACGCACTTTGATATATGCGCGCAAAAAAAAAAAAAAATACAACTGATTCCCAGTGTCCTCTGCCGATATCTTTGAAACTACTCAGAACAGAAAAAAGTATCCCGCAATCTCCGGAAGTGACAACATCACCTACTAGAACTTTCGGCAAGGTCTGACTCTCGGCTGCGGATCTAGCTGGAGTGACGGAGTACATCCAAACAACAAGCTGAATACACGCAACCTCTTGGTCGACTAGTGTATTTCGAAATCATCATCCTGCAGCAAGAAAACCTGCTCCGGAGCGACCATTGGAAATCGCCACAAGAGATCAAAATTGCACTGTCATATATGCAAGTATTTATGGAGAAACGCAGTGCCCCTTCCTGGATAGATCTTACGCACGATGTTTTACGAGGGGCTCAGAAACAATGCAAAGGGGCTCTTGGAATGCGCTTCTAGGACTCAAGTGGGAGGTTTTACTTCTTACTGGACACACCTCGTTTTACAACGCCTGGTGTATCTTATTGCGCAGTAAAAGAGCCCTACAGTAACACTTAAGTAAAGTAACGTAACAGAGGACTTGAGGGGCGGAAAGGCAGAGCATTTCTCCAAGTGGGTGCCACTGCGGGTTTTTGAGAACGATCGTGTCCCTAATTTTCGCTGTCTAGAGTAAAGACGTCAGAGAGTGTTGCAACAGCAGTAAATAAAAACAAAAGACAGAAATGAACCAACATTTTATAAAGCTATCTCCGAGTAAAGCGTATCGAAGACAATGAAAGCGTTTCGAAATATGGGCATGCAAAGTTCAAAATAAAACAAAAAACGTGAGAGTTCCGTTGAGGATAATGACCATGATTTAATGATGGCTGGCTCCTTTACAAGCAGTGCCCACAAACGATGTCTCGTGGTCTCAATAAATAGATATTACATAAAAAGGAAAGACAAACAGGGAGGGAAAAGAACGAAAGAGAGAAGGAACACCTCATGGGCTACTGGAAACCAAGGTTTCTACTAGCCCAGCTGGTTTTTACTAAAAGAAGGTTCAAACTTCAGGCATGTAGAACGTCACCCGCAAACTTCGCGCTGTGAGCTCATAAATAAAGGTATCTTGTCGCAACATTGTATGCTATTGGATAAAACTGCACCTGCAGGATCAAAAAACGAAGTTCTTAGAGCCTGATAGGTTCACTGCAGCGACAACATTAAGACTCCCGTTTCGTAGAAAGACCGGCGTTGCCTCGTCGCACTGAGAGAGTTCTCATCGGCTGAGAGGGTTATGACGTCGCAGCCACAAGGCCCTTTGCTCTGGAATTTCGAACTTACCGCGACACTCATGTGAAACGAAACGTCATGCTTGTTATGAAGGTAAGTGTGTTTATAGGCTTGCAATTTTGGTGCTTTTTAACTTTGCTTTCTGAACTAGATGAATAAATAAATAAATAAATAAATAAATAAATAAATAAATAAATAAATAAATAAATAAATAAATAAATAAATAAATTAAGCACAAATAAATAAACTAAATAGACAGCCCCTGTGTCTTTGTCTCCCTTCGTGTTTCGTCCCGTTCGTTGCGCTGTTTTATTTCATTATGCAGTACCAACTAGCCCGGCATCTTGCACTTCTAAATAATATTTATTGAGTACTGAATATCTTCATATATCTAAAATTAATTTTTATAAAACGAACCATGTATCTTAAACGCAATGGGCACAGGTTTATGGTTTCAGGCGTGCTTTGAGCCCACTACCTTTGACATGCTAGACGGACCCGTTACCGACTGCATCACGCAAGACCTTTTTGCTTTGTTAAGGCCTCGCAAGGGTCACTCGTACGGCTCGCGAACAAATGAATATTTATATGTATCTCGTGAAGTATTACTTAACTTAAGGTTGCATTGAAATGAGCTTGTTCTCATTAAACTCTGCCATAGACCACTGTCGTGCCATACCCTTGAGCAGGAATCAAGTGTTCCTCTAGGCTTTTATGAATACGTGCAGATTTTGATCGATGAAACGTATTCGCTACTTGGCGTGCAAAGAAAAAGAAAGTGAATTATGCGCGGCGTGCTGGACATTAAAACAATTAATGACCTACCTCATGACCCAGGATTTCACCAGTATCTATAATAATTCATCCTTTAGGGAAGTAATTGCAATAAGTACCCCAAAATCTGTGTGTTTGTGCAGAAGAAAACAAAGCTGTGCATCCCAGGGTTTTTTAAAGCTATGGTGTATACTTCTGGCTTCTCGGGAAAAGCTTAATTCATTAATAGAGACAAGATATCCTTATTTTGAAGGCTACAAAAGCTTTACTTACGTAATTAAGGCATGCCTAATCACAGCATAACTACCATACTGGGACACCTAGTGTGAGAAAATGACCACTAGGGTGTTCGGAACTGACTGTTCGGAAGTAAATTTTCTCGCATGGGCAGCGCCTCTTAAATTTGTGGTGCATTTATTAATTATGTCCTGTGCCGACACGGTTATCATCATCGTACTGAACGTAGAGCCTTTACCAACTGAGACCAGCAAGGAAATGAAGAGGAGGAAGAAGGAGGTGATCGGTGGGCCTCTGGCTGCAAGCAAGCCGCCTCAGCCCACCAGCCGCAGTCTCAGAGCCCCGATCATGCCGGGGCCACCGTGAGTTGTTGCTAGCTGGTGTCCCTTCATACAACGAGGACGAGCCTGCAGCCACAACGCGGGGTATTCCCGCTGGCAGCTGAGCGTTGCTCCGATGCTCAAGTGGTCCAGGAATGACCAGCAACGCCGGCACGCGCCTCCAGAGGCTACTACCAGCTCTCAGGGGAGCCATTCATCCTCCACTCAAGAAAGCAGCGAACACCGTCAGAAGCGCCGGCGGGCAACGAGACGCTCCACCACCACGGAAGAAGACTTGTCCCGCAATTCTTCCACACTGGTAACTGATGTGCACAAACTAGACTACATCCGAAACGTCATCGCGAGTGACAGGACTCCTTTTTGGCCGTACGCCAGCGGTGCTGCGGGCTATGGATTCGGGCTGGGAGCGCGGTATGATACTAGAGGCGGCAGCGCCGGCCAAAGTGGTGGCACCGGTGGATTCTCGGCACGCACGTCTTCGGATGCGGAAACGCTTTGCTACGGCGACGAAGACCGCAGCCGCAATACCACGTGTGAATGGGAAGACAGTGATATGGCCCGCAAATCAAATAGTAATGCTGAAACCGTAGCAGAGAGTTTACCGGAGTCAGCATTGGGCAGCGTTGCTGGAAGTATGACCGACAGCAGCGCAGGCAGTGAACACGGAGACTCGAAAAAGAGACTACCAAAGGCAGGCAAAAACCCCTCGCAAGCTGCAGTGTTTATATTCATTGGCAGCACGTTTGTTGTGGCTGCGGTGTTCGGGCTGGCGGCTTTCTTCTACTCGAGTGGAGAGCTTGCACAGAAGTCTTCTACAGAGGGAAGCGATCAGGGTACATATGAGGGTGAATCGAACAATCCTGTTGTCTTCCACGCAGCCGGCAATGTGCAAGCAAGGAGCAGGAAAAGCACACTTGCAGAAGCCCCAGCTCCTGTCGCTGCTCGGCCAAGCGTGTTTATCAACAACGAAAACAGAGGATCTGGCTTGGAGGATAGCTTGGCGCAACCGGTGTTGAACGATGATGAGCCAACCAAACCATCGACAGAAAAGCCCCGTCGCCGCAAGAAGATTGCCGTGTGGGAAGGCAAGCGGATCTACAACGCTGGGGGCAGTCAAGCCACGAGCACCCCAAAGCAGGCGGCTAGTAGCATGAGTCACGAAATGGAATCGCCCAGCTCGGCAGCTACTAGCACTAAGCGAGTCCAGAGGCACGTGACCAAGAGCGGCAGCGGCGCAGCTCGAGAGATAAGCAGAAGGAACTCCGTACAAAGAACCGCTCCTCGGCGGGTGACTGTTCCCACCGTGAAGCGTCGTCCTCGGCCTCCTGTGACTCTGAGTGGCCACAATACCCGCTTCTGCGAGACGAGAGTGTGCGAGCGCGAGTCGGTCTACCTAACAAGTTACCTGGACTGGGGAGTTTCACCGTGCGATGATTTCTACAGCTTTGTGTGCAACCGCTGGAAGAACCTTCATCCCGAGGTGGCAACGTCAATCGACTCGTTGCTGGTGCAGAAGGTCGAAGACGACATCTACCACGCAATGACATCGCAGAAGAGGCCCAGCAATAAGGTGCTCAAAGCGCAGTCACTAGTCGGCGCTTGTATTCACAAGCCTTTCACCGAGAATCACCGCACAGCTCTCGTAGATTTCATGGGGGAACTGGGTCTCCGTGGATGGCCCTTCCAGAGGGACACCAAGACGCTCACGGACGTCTGGAAGAGCGCCAGCTTGTTGCTTCGGAACTTGGGACTTGCCGCTCTCGTTTCGGTGAAGGTGAGGCCGGCACAACTTCTGTACTATCCTAGCTTTGTTTTGCTCTAGCGTGCATGAAATGTTTCGTATGCTGTCAACTGGGCTACACGATGATGCAGCAAAGACGAAACCCTAATTTCCAAAGGGTCTTATATATTACTGATTGATATTTCAGTTTATTCTTTCTTCCCCTTTATATTGAGCAGTTCTTGTGGCGCCGTAGTTGATAACCCGGCAGTTGTAGTTAGCAGCCGCCATATTAAAAAGAGGATTGAGCAAACGCAAGCATGCAGATAGATGGAACCAGCGCTGAATGCTTATAAAGCCCCATATAATTTTTCTTCTTTATCTCGAGCAAGAGCTGCCACCATCGGTTCTGAACACAACTGGCGTCATCTGGTCAGCAGTAACGAAGGCCGCGTAATTCAATGGGACATCCTAAACTTCTGATTTTGAGTGCACATCAGAGTTAAGAGGGAATCTGCGTGAACGTAATTACAATGGCCGACTCATCCGTATGGCTGAAAACTCTCGCCTATATAAAATACTTCCTTCGCTCACAATATGTCTTTCTGACGTCCGTAGAAAATAAATTGGAGGTACCGATCATTCGAAATTTCCGTACTGAGCCCGTGTGTTGAGTGCCATGCAGCACTATAGATAACGGTAATGTGAAGAGTGGGCTATAGTTCATATGTAGTATGCTTAGGGAAGTGCATTAATCTAGGCAGACAAATTTTTCGATAGGGGTTTCAGTAAAAATTTTCAATGT
Organism: Amblyomma maculatum; assembly: GCA_023969395.1. Lineage (NCBI taxonomy): Eukaryota > Metazoa > Arthropoda > Arachnida > Ixodida > Ixodidae > Amblyomma > Amblyomma maculatum. The sequence goes on along the minus strand of JAJIZL010022849.1, from coordinate 57,314 downwards.
GAGACAAATCCACTTCGAACCAGGCAATGTTTTCATTTTCTGGCAATCCCAGCTTTGAACATTTCATTAACCATCGTCTTCTGCGTAAAAGTTTGGCGGTTGTATTTCATAAGAGAACGCGAATATTTCTTTGCAAACTCGTCGTTTTGCGAACGCCCATAACGCAACTAGGCGCAGCGGATTTCATATAATAGCCTCACTAAGATGATGACGGAACTGTACAATTATTTAATTTTTCGCATTAAGTTGATGGTAGTGGCCAGTCAGGCAGTAGCCAGATCTCGGCCGTCCTGAAGCGCTTCCATCTCGGTGCACGAGATAAGGAGTAAGCTCGATCAATCACGCTAGAAAGCAACTTGTGTGTCGTGCTCTGTCTCTTTGGCGAAATGATTTTTTTTTTTCAGAAAGTGGTCAACAATGACCGGTTCCTGTACTACCTGTAGCTGGTTGCTGGCGGCACAAACAATAAGTTCTAGTTACAAAAGAATAAAAAGATGTGCTGAAGTGGGAAACGTATAAGACTTTTCAGCCAGTCTTTATACTTTGACCAGCTATTTGTCTCTGCAATGCTGTTAGTCGAAAACGACGGTTCGAGTTCATGGGAGTCGGGAATCTGCTGCGTGTTTGAAGAAGACATTAGGCCTGCACGTATAATGTCGATGTGCAGCATCGCATAAGGAGCCGTAACACAAACACAGCCCTACAATCCAATAAACACTGCATATAGCTCCGATGAAACTGCCTATCCCCACTAGGGCTCGCAGGCCACGGGACACGCTCACAAAATTGCTGCGACTGCTATTAGTACATGTGTGATATACAATCATCGCCAAAGAGAAACTAGGTGTACGAGATGGTGAGCCTCGCAGCGAGAATATTTAGGCACCCTAACCGTACCATTAGTCGCACAACTAGACAGATTGCCATTCGGTTTAAAGGGACACTAAAGTGAAAACTGAAGTGGGCTTGCATCGATAGAATTCCAATTCCTGACTACAAAAAACCCACTCTTACTGAAAACAGAGCTGTTATAAGGTAGTAAAGAGGAAGAACGGAAATACAGGTATCGCCGCCACAGCCGAAACTCGCAACTACAAATCACGTGACGCGCTAGGGATCCCGGAAGCTGACAAATGCGAATTACGTTGCCCGTTTGAATGTGGTCATAGGTTTTGTCTCGAATATGATAACGTGCTTTTATCATACGTAAACGACGGCGAAAAGACAACGTAAACGTTGCAAGCCAAATACAAAAATATACTTGGAGGCACCACAGATGCCGACTTTAGTTTCGGCTATGTTCGGACTCAGGCACTTCGTGCGTGCTCGGATAGTTTCAAGTTTGGACCTGCAGCGACTGAATTACGAGCTTGGAGCAGCAGATGCGCCCGGCTCGTTCACATTTGAGTATTCGGAGGCGCGAGCGAGCGAAATCCGCTGCCGCCGACACGCTGCTGCTGCTGCAGCGAAAATATTCGGCGCAGTCGGTGACGCCGCAGTGCGATTTCGCACAGCGCTTTTACATGCAGCGAACCCGCGTGCGAATTCGGTGAGAGATACCGTCAGTGGGTGTTTGATGTTTTGTAGGAAACGCGTACGCAGAGCGTGTTTCATTTATATACACATATGTATTTTCAGATTCTAAGCAGTAAATCATGCGTATTAATGAAAACGTGCAGTCTTTCAGCGTACTAAAAGCGTGTTGCTGCACCCAATGAAACCACTGGGACGTGAAAATAGGGGTGTCTCATGGGGGCGCACGTTCTCCTTCGATACTGGGCTTGCCAGCCCGTTGCATGGCACCGTACATGACATTACGTCGCGACGCTCCTCGGCTCCTCATTGGTCAGTCGCATAACGACAGCGCCGACGCTGTGACTGAATTCCAACCTGTTGGAAACGCCTCTGCGTCTGTAGCGATGCTCGCTCTGCGGCTAGACCGGCGAGAATCGCAGCGTCGCAGGGCGAAAATCGCATCATGTGAAACGGGCTTGAGCCAGCCCGTCGCCGTCGCTACATCGACTGCGAGCTCCCGTTAACTCTGACTTGACCACTCGACTGCAGCTACGTACGCCACGAAAATCAAACATATGCTAAGGGCCGGAGGAAAAACGCATTATCATTCAATTGTTCACTACATCATGGCTCATCTGAGCCACATACTGTGGCAACAAGATCTTCAACGTGCTATTTGCAGGCGTCGTAAACAAAAGGGGCATACTTGCCGCTCATTCGAAGGAGAGCGTCGATATATTGCGCTCGTCGCCCGGCGAAAAAAAGGGCCTCGGGTAAAAAGTAAAAACTAAAAATAACGAAGCACCACAAACACACTAAAGAATGTAAAAAAAAAACAATTTGTAGAAACAAAGCACCACCGCCAGCTGGATTCGAACTCACCACTGCTTGCTCCGTAAAGTTCGGCGATAGGAAGCCGACAAATAGTTCTGCGTTTTATGTCACTGCCGTGTTTATAATGGAACACGTTTCGAGGTGTACAGGCCATTGCTGCCGGCATGAAAATTACAACTTCTTGACCATCTTAGCATGCTGCCTGCTCTCACGACTTGGAACTAATGTTCTGAATGCCTATGCGCACTATATTGTGCACTGGAATAATTTTAACATGTGGAATTTCACAGCGCTGGCAAATTTAGGGGCGCCGGCTCTTCGGTCATGCTCTGCTACCGTGGTAAGAATTTTCGATGAACACGGAGCTGTAGCACTAACCTTGAAGGAAAAAAGTTCTACAAAGCTTCAAAACTGACAAGCGCAGCAGCGAGGACACTATTTTGCTGGTAACTAAATCTTATTTGTATGTAAACATTTCTGAAAGCGTTCCGATGACCGAGGGCTCGGTTTATACGTAGTGCAAGAAGGAGCGCAAAAAACTTGAGAAACACGTAATGTATTGTACATTAGAAGCGCTCTATGTTCTTTTTTCTTTTTTTTATGGGCCCATTGCTCGGCTAATTATTCTCTTCATCGTTTTATTTATTTCGGCTGTGGCCGTCACTTATTGTGAGCCGATGATCGATTGCGAGTACGCAGTTGCCAAGCTGGCCCCTGAGGGATGCGACGCCGCGGGCCGCGCCGGCTGGCTAGCAATCACGGAGTCTCCACTTAAGTCATAGTGTGCGTCAATCTACCCTACTACGTAGTCGGAGGAAACAGTTTGAATTCGACCAGCGGGAAGAAGAAAAAACCTAAACTTCTTATCGCAATATCTCAGCAATTATTCGATTTTTTGCAGCCGGATATACGTCGACAGTGTCACCAAATGTAGTTTATTAGATTTTCATAGCATCTTTCGGTGTCTTTAGTGTCCCTTTCATCTAGACCCAACAACTTAGAGCATACATCACATAGAACGTATACTAGACATTTATATTCATCCATGCAATTACCAATCGCAAGAGTCGTGAAAACAAGACGTTCACTCCAATTCAAAGATACCAATGCCAAACGCTAAGAGCCTGTCGGCGCTGGCAACAGGTGGAGCCTGACCCTGAAAACGACGAGCGGTACGTGATTGCCCTTGGCGATCCGGACTTGTTGATTGGTCAGTATGGCAGCCAAGAAAGCGCCCTGCCGGACTGGTATGCCATGGCCGTCACAAGCTGTTTCAAGGTGTTCACCAGCGGCAAGTACGTCGACATAGCGCGGAGAGTCCGCGAGTTCTCGGCCCGACTGGCCGAGGCCGCCACGGACCGCGGCATCGAGGCTTTCGCCGCCAGCCGATTCAAAATGGTCCAGCTGAAGCACCACGCCAACCTGATCCAGCTCCTGACTTTCCTCTTTAGCAACATCACGGTCGTCCACAGCCGCATGAAGGTAATACAACTATATAAACCCGGACTTGTAGCCTTCACTCAGTCGTTGAATGCACGTATCAACGTTTATGGCGCGTACAGTCTCGGTGAAAAGTTTTTAGGCCGCAGAGTTTTCTTCCTTCCAGCGTACGTAGAATGATAGTGAAACCGTACAACGAAGCCCTTCTGGCGTCCAGTGAAGTTGTACAAAAGGTTCCGTTTCGTTTTGTAACGTTAAAACTTGAAATATTTCAGTTCCCACCTACGCTACTGCGAGGCAAACCATGCGGCCTGAAGACTTTTTGTAGGTGGTGTATATGGTACCGTACTATGAGACGATGAGGGACTCGGTTCATGGACGCTACATTTAGCAAAGAAAAGGTACAGCATCGCATGACAGAGGTATGACTCGCGTAATTCATGTTACGCAGAGTTTTCGCTTTAGCCAATATAAAGGCTCGTTTGTTGAGTGGTAACCCTGGCTCCGGAGGAAATACAGAACAGGGAGAACTTAGCCATGTATTTTAGAGACGGTCTTTGCATTGCAGCACTGCACGCATACTTCTTACTATGATTCTGCGCATGCAGCTTTCGCAAGGCTTCATGACAAGGTGTCGCAAATAGGTGTGGAGCAGTAACTGCGCTGAAAATAGGGCACACTTGAATTGTTTCTGCAAGGAGAATGATCCTTAAATGACGACCTTTAATAAAATACTTTTGGGACCAAATGTATGAGGTAACATTTTGAAATCGCCTGAAACAAGAAAGCTTGCTCTACTGCGGTCTATTCTGCAATTGCGCAAAGGAATTGTACAAAACAAAAATAACACAGGTGGTAGTGCAAGTTTTTAGAGAGGACTAAGGGTGTCTGCAAGTTTCCTTAGAAACATTCCAAGCGATTGTATTTCGTCCTCCCTCGCCCAGGTGCTGGTGAAGACGGAGCAGTACTTCCGAGACTTGCGCACCGTGATGCACGTGAGCAAGGGCGTCGACGTGCTTAACTACCTGGGCTTCCGTGCACTGCTGCACATCTCACCGCTACTGCCCGACCAGGCGCTCGAGATGGCCTCGCTGCAGATGAGGCAGCTCACCGGGACGCGCCGTCTAAGCTGGCCCCGGTGGCGGCGGTGCGTGCGTATGTTCGAGAGGGTGGCGCCGGCGGTGTTCCTACACGCGTATGCCGAAGTGCACCGGAATCTGCCCAATAAGGACAAGGCAAGTTTTTTAGAGTCGCTTGCTTGGAAGTGGACATATATTAATTAGGACCGTGTTCCTTGAGTGAACGTTTGTTAGAGATGTCTGTGGCTTCACAAGGACCATAGGCGTTCAATTTCAAATACTGTAGATAGAATAGTAAGCTACAAGAGCCTTTGTAGTGTGGGAGGGCTGCCCTGTTGATACCAGTAGAGTGGAGTAGCTTCTTTCTCTCTCGTGTTTCTTTGCTAATCTAGCAGACGAGGGTGTATGGACAAGTGAGGCGTTTGTTATGACGTACTTATGAAACATAGGGGACTGTTTCTACGTTTTAAATTGTACTGTTGATTGAAAATAATGCTGTAACTAGTTTAAGGCAGAAAGATGAATTATTGGAAGGAATAAAAAATGTCCCCGTTTCTTATGGGGTCGGAAACAACGACATTCGAGCTTCGCGTATGTGCCTTACCAAGCTAATTACAGAGGCGCCTCTTCAGTCTTCTACATTGTTCAGTATTTACTTTGAATTACTGAGTTTCGAGTATGTTCGCTGGTGCAACCCCTATACATGAGGGGGGATGTAGTATGGTGGGGAATGTATGATGTTATGTATTAATGCGGGCGTAACGTCGAGCGCGGTCAAACAGGGAAGTTGGGAGCTGTGCGAGAACACACGCTACTTCTGGCACCCAGATTGTGTAAACACAACCGAGGCATCCGTTAAGCTATTGAACAGACAGGAGTAGGAAAATGAAATACATATGAGATACACATGGAGAAAGTTAGCAAATGCGAGCTCAGAAAAGCAACAGTAAGCGATACTAAGAGCCATGTAGGGAAATATTTATATGTTTGATTATTTCGTAGTGTTGATTTATGGCAGTTTAGTAATTATACGAAGATAATAAAACTTAGGTTCTGTTCTCACACGTGATAGTGCGTTTCTGCGTTTTCTTTTTTGGTCTTGGGGGGGGGGGGGGGGGCGAGGGTTAAAAATGAAACGGGGAAATAATTTTGAAAGCATTTGTGGTGCGCAGCGGGAGCTTTAATGCTGGTTATGAGGGTACCGAGGGTAATATTTAAAGGGCCACTGTCCAGGGAAGGGCCTTTTAAGCAAAGGAGTCCAGTGTTTCGATAAGTTGTCGGAGATAGTCTGTGCAAAATGTTACAGTGACACGCGCGCCGCAAAGCAACGAAAATACAAATCAAAGCTCTCTTATGTTCTCCTTCGGGAAGCCAGCTTTCCCCTTCCCTGCGCTGGCCCGTCGAGCTGCAGCTATGACGTCTTAGTCGAAAACGACATCCATTGGTCCATCTCGCTGTCTGAGGGTGAAGGATGGGTGTCTACGGCTCGCTGTGCGCTTTCCCTCGCCACGACTAGACTGAATCCAGCGGCGCGCGCTCCCGCGCCTGTTTTTTTTTTTTTTTTTTTTTTTTTCGTGCACGTGGAGTGCCACGCTCCACCTCCCGCCAAACGCGGAGGAGAAAGGGGGATTTGTCTTGCGGAGGCTAGACGACCGGGCAGGAGAAGGAAAAACCTTTGCGAGGGAACTTGAGGAGAGGAGCACGACAGAATCGGGTGATTGCGGTGGCTGTAACTGCGTTGTTAGTTACTCTTTTCAAAAACATTTTGCGGCCTTGAGGAATGCCTCAAGGATCTGTCCTCTCCCTGCTATTCTTCAATTTTGCAGTCAAAGATCTCTTCATTCGTCTTAATGAGATAGAGGGCATCAAACATAGCATCTATGCAGACGATACAACAATCTGGACCGATGGAGGCTCCAGCGCCAATATATCGCATAGGCTGCAGGAAGCGGCGTATGTAGTTGAAAACTATATACGCCGGCGAGAGTCGGTGGCGTCGTTCCCTACGTCTCCCGTTCGCTGCAGCGTCAAGGCAGAAAAGATAGCTGGCAAGCTTCTGACTAACCGATCTGGATGACGTTTTCGTGTTCGAAGCGTAGTTTCTGGCTGTTCTTTATGCTCAGTTACTTGCTTCAATGTTTAAGTAGAGAGGGCAAAGAAAATGCTTTCTTTTTTTGCTACTAATAGCGGCCCTCATAGACTGTGTCAAAAATATAAGCGGGAAAATGACAGGTGATAACATATCTCTGTCTTTTGCATTTCATTTTAGTTGCAAGGAGTTTCGGTAGAGCGTTCGTTTAAAGCGTGCGTGGGTCATTTGTTGACGGCAATTGTAGAGCCTCTTCTTTAGTTCCAATTGACTGCTGAAGTTTTTTACCTCAAGACAACTTGTTTTTCAAAAGAGTCTGGCATGCGGAAAAGGCCTTTGCAACCATACGTGGCAGAGCCTATTCTGTCCTCGCTGGGCTACGCAGACGTTCCTGTATGCGGTAGCAAACCGAGCGATTTATGTTTGACCCCATAAGGAGCAATGCTATCAAGTCTTATTTGACACATTTTTTTTGGAAGTTCACTATCTCCGTACATAGGTGAGGAACAACATACGAAATGTTAGTGAAAAAACGCCAGCGCCTCGCCGAAAAATCACTTTGCACCACCTCAGACGACCATATGCAACACGGAACGTCGCGAAGCTATTTGGAAACTGGCAAGGTTTATATTCAGATGCGAAAGCAATGTTTAATAGCCTGGTTTTCGTAACACCAATTTTACATTGGAGGAAGCCTTTTATAAAGGAACCACAACTGGAAGCCTCATATAGAGAATCCACAGAAAAGGGGAGTGGGGAGGCGGAGGGTAGGGTCATTTACGCCGTAAATAATGTCACAATATGCACTATATGTGCGCGATGTGTTCGACAGATGTGGAGCCTGCTGAACGACATCCAGGCGAGCTTCGTGCTGGCCATAAATAGTGCACCCTGGATGAGCATCGACGACAAGCTGATGCTGCGTGACCGCCTCTCGCGCATCAAGATCGAGGTGTTCCATAAGTTCGTGGCCAAGCGCAGCCACAAGCACACGCCGGCAGAGTTCGTCCCCGATGTTAAACCGGGCAACGTCATCAGCGTCTACAGGTATAGGCACATGCTTAGTACTTCTACGCTGCACTGTTTAACGCAGGAGCAGCTTTTAAAGCGGAAGTAAACCGTATATCAACCAAGGTCAACCAGTTCGGCCACTTGACCTTCAAGAAAGCGGAGTGACCTTAACCTGATTAAGTGTAGGTGTCCACCGAAAATAAAACTGCACCTTGATGTACCTAAAACTTAAAAAAATATATGACGGCCAACGGCCGCGTTTAATGGGGGTGAAACGGAGAGGCATCCGTGTTCTGTGCGATGTCAGTGCACATTAAAGATCCCCACGCAGGTGGTCGAAAATACACTGCAACCCTCCACCACGGCACCCTTTTTTCCCTTTCTGCTTTCACTGCCACCTTCGTGCTTTCCCTTACGACACGGATCAGATGTCCATCGAGAAATCTGGCACATATACTAAACATATATCTCCTATAAACACAAAAATGAGAAGAAATGTTAACAAAAAAAAATTGCAAATGAAAAAAGTGGTTTTAAAGGGGCTATCGCGGCTACTCACAAGGCTTACGCTTTAGTGTCCCCATAATTCAAACCGCCAAACCATGCATAACCATGCTTAGAACAACATTCACTCATATCACTAGGTTGCACCTAGGCTCTCCCCTCCCCTTCGCCCAATTTTGCCTATTATTGAAGCGGACTGTACGGAAAAGCTGAGCTTAGTTTATGAGCCCGTTATGCGCTATCTGACTTTTATGCACAAAACAATTCAAGAAACTATCGGTAAGTTCTTGAAGATACAGCTGCCTATCCGGTATTGACAAATTTTAAAATGTTCTCCTTAATTGAATCATTAAGATGTAACAAATTATCAAATTTTATTGCATGAAGCCTGTAGAGGGCACTCTTACCCTCCGTGTACCTGTGTGGGAGGCTGGCTACAGGCTGCTCGGCTGATGAATCGTTTATTCAATTTGTTAATACCTGGGTATCTATATAGCGCTAAAACATTTGCTAAGCAACAAACATGGTAATTGAATTGCATCGTGTAGTTGATCATGAGTGAATATATCTAAGGCACGGCTCGCAATGTATGAAGACGTGTATTAACTGTTATTGTACAATTTGCATGGGTTTGGTCGAGTCCTGGATACAAAGTGACGACCTTTTGTTCCACCAGCTAACGGGTTGTGGCTTCTTTTTTACAAAAAGCAAATCTAGTAGATTTTGGCTGTTAAAAGAAAAAAAATATGGTTTACCTAAGTTAATCATAAGATATCATGCAGCAGCAGGGCGTTTTGACAGGATCGCGTATGCTGTGTCTGAATTAATAAACGTTGCTGTGTTAATCAGGTGGCCGTGCTTCCAGATATTACATTAACGCTTTTATTAGCGTTGGCGCTGGATACCAATCGCACTTTGCACTATATTTTGGCAAACCCAGAATGTGCAGTGGAGGAATGCGAATGCCTGAGCGTTGCTGCTGCGCACGAAACATCGTGCGCCTCGTGCCTAACTCAACGCATCAAAGTTCACGGGCATTCTGTAATTGGTTCACAGGAAACGAAAGGCGCAGTATCTGTCAGATTTGTTTTTGTGGGCGCCTGAATTCTCTCGCAAAGGTCAAAGTCGGCTTCAAACATTGGGTTTTGAAGCGAAAAGCTTCACTACGAGGGTGAGAGCCGAGCTTCGCATATGCCGTATGCCGTATGCGGTGTGCCGCGACCGAGTGACGCCGCAACCAAGGCCAGCTGCGCAGCCCCCTTGCCAAGCTCTGCCGGCGTTGCAGATGCCCACAGGAACCCATGCACTTGGAGGTCATCGTAACTATCACTATTCCTTACTACTTAAGGGGTGTTTAACTAACACTAATCACACCTAACTAGTACTCAGAAGGTGCAGGTCAGGGTTAACTATCACTAACCAATAGTAATGGTTAGACGTTTCGAGACGTCCATAGCCGTCACATGGCGACGTCATCGTCACGTATAATAACTGGAAGTGATAATGACGTCACATTCGGCCATGACGTCATGATTGGTGGTGACGTCATCAGGAGATTCACGCATGTACGGAGCTGACCCCGCCAGGCGTCCCATCCCTGTGCCAGTGCGGCGCCTTTAATTTGGCGCTTCCTCGAACGCTGCACCACAGAGCATATATAGAAATAGACTAAAAAATTGTTGTCACTGAATTAAGATGATGCCAAGCATGTGACGTCCCCCATCTGCTTCAGCTATGAGGACCAAGCGGGAACGAGTCGCTCCAACGCCGCAGGGGCGCTTCTTACCTTCCGCGAGTGAAAGATGCTGCGCCTTACCTTTCCTGTATACAAATTATAGAACACCAGTGAACTTACAGGCGCTTGACATGGAAGCCAATGAGAGTTTAGCTGCTGGCGAATGGCGCAGAAGACTGGAGAAATTAACTTCTGATCCCGAGGTAGCCACTGTTTTCGCTACGTATATCCAGGCATGACAGAGCTAAGCCATCTTTCATTCTTTCTAGAGAATGCGGGTAGTCGTTATTTGCAGCACCAAAACTAAAAAAAATGGTACGCTAACTTACCCACCTAATGTTGCTGATAGTCTGTGTGCATATGCAGAAATTTTGACATTTTCTAGTTTTACGTGGCTTCAAAGTGAGAATTGACCTGAGAACTTATTAGAAGAATCGATTGAAATATAGGCCTACGTGTCGAATCAGAGTTAAAAGCCTTCTCCGCTTGCCAAAAGCTTTCACACTACAAAAAACAAAAAAAAATTGCAACAAAATAACACACACAAAAAAAAAACGAACCATTAGGTGTCTCATTGCTCGGGATGTCATCAATGTTAGGCTGGGCTCTGTACTCTGCGTCGCTGGCACGGCCTAAGTGTTACCAGCGATGGTTCATCCTGGGGAACCAGGATCGTCACTGAATTATTCCGCATGTCGCAAAAAATATGTGAGCTTTATGTAGATTCCTGCAGCGGCTTTCTGTCTTGGCTTTATGTTTGCCTGCAAGTTGAATTTATTTTTGCCATGCTCTTTAGTCTTTAGTCATATACCGTCATAAGAGGGCAGAAAAGGACTGCCTCTCTCACTGAACGCATTTCTAGAGCTACGCGATTTTGAGATGACACTGAACGCATTGGCTGTGCTCCCGCAGAACGCTGGCCAGACAGCTCATGGAGCGGCGGCTAGGGCGCATCAAGGCGCGTCGTGATCCGACCGCAGTCAAGTGGAAGGGCTCCGTCTTCGACACGTGGCCCGTATTCGACCGAGATACGGACAGCATTTTTGTGCCAGTGGCGATGTTTGACCCTGCCTACATGAGCGACCCGGAGTCGATGCTCCTTCAGGTAAGTGACGTTTAACTTATTTGAGTACAGGATGGAGACCTGTGGTCCGATCGAGCAGCTATTACGGAATCTTGAAGTGAGTCATAGAAAAACGCAGGTTTGTCCAGCAACTCATAATTGCTGTGTCATCATCAATAATAATCATTGCTCTGTCATCCCCTCTTCAACATCGGCTTTTTAAGCGCGTGTAACAAATCATCTTCAATGTTAAATAATCATTACTGTTTGCATTTTTAAGTGTATTTCCACCCCTTATGTAACACTCCCTGAAAAGGGGGCCTTTAAAGAATAAAACTGAAATGAACTACAGAAAAAGAGAAAAATAACAGTAGCACTGAGCACATCCAGTCTCATTGTCTTATGTTTGTGTCGTATCCTGCCACAAAGAAGTGTTTTGATCGGCTAAGAACGTTACTTTCAATGAACAATTTGTAACATTCAATAAGCAATGTGTAGCTGGCCCTCGCAATGGCATTCTCAAAGAATACATCGAATGATGCCTTCTTGTCAGCCTGATGAAGGGTAAACCCGCATTTTCTAAACGATCAGGACTACAGTCGCACAAAAGAAATGACTATATATATTTCATGCCGTTTTGAAGCCGTCCTGAACAACCCTTTCTTCGTTTTGTATCATTAAGCACTGGGTCTGTTACGAAGTGTGCTCCACGAGAACCGAAAGAAAGAGATGAACAATGCAGCGCGTGTCACGGACCCTTGTTATTTCGTTCAAAATATTCAATATCTGCATGAGAAACCATGTATGCCAATTTTTAACGCTTCAAGAGCATTTTCATGCAAATCCGAGATTTACCGACTAGTAAAATGAAATTCCGACGAGTACTCGACAGCTCGCATGTGGGCATCGCACTGAGAACAGCAACGCTGTTTTTGCGTTGAATCGGAGGCATACGAAATTGTGCTTTGCCCTTCCGGTAGGTTTACTCAACCAGCCGTCATAGTGCAGCGAGGGATAGTTTTGTTTGTTGAAAAGCGCTGATTTGCCTTCATTGGTGTTATCTTTGCATATGTAATATATTATCCTCATTTTTCAACGGCAATAAAACTATTGCATAATCAACATTATCGGATTAGCACCTACATTTTAAAGTTATTAACGTTTGTGATAGGTAACTTGAGGATTAAGCAATGCTACTTTCATTAAATTTGTTTTGATATAGGGATACAGGATCACCTTGTCCTAAGGAATAGTGCAGTTGAGATTTGGAACAGAAACTCAAGATATGGCCTAGCTAGCATGTATGTCTGTTTACTTGTTGGCTATGGGAATGCATAATATTTTGGCGGAACTGATGGAGCCGGTATATGTCTCGCAGCTAGAAAGGCTCAGCACCACAATGGTCGGAAGAGTATTTTGGAAAAAGCGGGGGTGAATCCGGTTAGAAGAAGGAGCATGTAATGCACCATAGGATGGAATGCACAAGAGAGTATTCGAGTCCCCCCCCCCCCCCCCCATTCCCCGCACCCCCTATTGCAGAGAAACGCACCCGGAATACAATAAAGAGAGAAGGCAGAAAAGGCCCGAGGCATATATTCAAAGAAGCCGACGGAGCAGGTCGCATTTGTAGATGCGGTGGGCGGAAAAAAGGGGGAAGGCACCTTAGCGATAGTGGTTGAAGGGCGGGGTGCTCGATCTCGGCCCTATCGATTAAGAGTGATGATATTGATGTGACAGTGGAGGTTGCAATCGCTCTTGCTTGCGTCGGCATAAAGACCCCGTATGTGTCGAGCGACAATAAAACTGCAATTCAAAATTTTGGTAGTCGGAGGATATCTCCCATCATCATAATCATTATCATCCTCAGCTATAGACTATACCCACTGTAGGGCGAAGGCCTCTCCCATATTCTCAAATTACCCGACCCTGCATCTCCCATGACTATCTCCTGGCTGTCGATATACCCAAAGCCTTTGACAATGTTCGCCATGAGGTTATCCTGGAGGAACTCGCCAAACGCTTTCCTAGTAATCGTGCCCAAATCTGGATCCGCAATTTTTTGACATCTAGACCCATTCAGCTACATGGCAAAGCTCCGGGATGGGTGCCCAAAACCTATTACTTGGATAGGGGTGTACTTCAGGGCTCCATTCTCGGACCCGTATTGTTCAACTTGGCCATGACACGCGTCGACGAGAACCTGGAACTCGCCACAAGCGCAAGATTCGCTATATATGTCGATGATATAACCGTGTGGACAGAGGCAGCGGATTATGTAGACAAATATTCTTTGCAGACTGAACTTCAGGCGGCCCTTCTTTGTCTTGAAGATACACTAACCAAAATTGGCCTCGAACTCGCACCACATAAAACAGAATTGATTAGTATCGACGGAAAACATAAAACTAACACCAGTATGCAGATCCATCTTCATATCGGAGGCAACACCATCCCCTCCTCAAATGGGCAAATACGCATTCTTGGCCTGCCCATCTCAAGCTGCAACAGTCCCCAGAAATGGGTTCATCAGCTACAACGCCTTTGGCCAGCACTGCTACATACTATTCGTCGCCTGTCCAACCGGCAGGGCGGTGCGCGACAACATGCCAGCCATGCGATGGTCCCAGCAGCGGCGGTCGGAAAAATCATCTATGGCACACCCGTCCTCCAACTGTCGAAGACTGACTTCGCTAAGGTCGACCGTATTCATCGCGCAACTCTACGCACTATTACCGGTCTACCTAAGCACACTCCTATAGCCGAACTTGAGCGCTTGGCCGCTCTTCCACCACTCGCTAGCATCGTTTCCGAGTCACAGACGCGTCATCAAATACGTCTAGAGAACACTGTCCAAGGGCGTCACCTGCTGGCCTGGGATGAACAGTGTAACGATAAAACACCAGCCCTATATATATGCATCTCTTCCTCCTTGGGAGATGCCAGTAGTGTCACACGCCTCCATCGCCGACCTCTAAACCGCGATTTGGTCATTCCCCGGGAGCTCCTCGCTGCCCATCACCGACAAGAGCGAATTCCTGATACGACTGAAATATACACCGATGCATCAATTACAAGCGAAATTGCATCTATGGGCTGGGTATGCGGTGACAACCCTTCCCTTTCAGGCGCTTATGCCTGCCACCTACCTCAGGTACCCCTCTTCATGCTGAACGCCTCGCGATTTGGGGAGCCTTGTCAGGAGTGCCTTGCACCGGAACTGGTTCAATACGTATTCTTACTGATTCCTATGAAGCTTACAAGGAAATCGCTACTCCGGGTTCACAAGATGCAACTGCTACGGCCATACAGCGCCTCCTTAAACGCCACCAACTCACTCGGACGAATCAGGGGCCAATGCGGCGGCACACGCCGCGGCTGTCTTGGCAGGTGGGATGTCCCCATTTACTTCCCCATCTCCCTTGCTTCATCGTTACTTGACCTTGGGCAGGCAACACACCCCTTCTCTTGCCCTTATGCACTATACTCGGACCAGTCTTCGTAGCCTCAGTCAGCATAGCATGCAGGTGGCCACACCAGACCCACCTTTTACGCAAAAAACCCCACCTCACCCGAAGTCAATAAGTCTTTTTGAACCAGCTCATCGCGCATGCGGCTTACACGCCGCGTATTATGGCCTGCTGGCGTCAGTATACAGAGGAAATGATTACGTGCACCCACTGTGCGAGTCTAACGGGCAGCGGCATATCTCATCTACTCTGGGATTGTCCTGCTTTTTCTACTGGACGCTCCGAGATAAAACCGTACTACCTGAACTACCGTTCCCTTCCAGAAAAAAGATGCTAACACACAGATGATATTTGGCATTTATGGCTTGCTTAGTGGCCTGATTAGAGCAATGTGATTTGAGTGACGACCTAAACAATGAAGATTCTGTCTACTCCCCTTTACCCCCCATAGCCATGAGTCTTCCCATTCAATAGATGACATTCAATCAATCAATCAATCTCCCATGACACTTCAAATTCTAAGACAAAAAGAATTGGATATCACAATCTGATTTGGACCTCGGCGCACGAATCTGTTAGTGCAATGAGGCTGCTCACAACCTGGCTCGAGATTAGTGCCGAGCAGGTCAGAATGAGCAAGCTGATGACGACTACAACCGAGAAGGGTGTCTGCTGTCGTATTATGATGTGACGCAATATTACAGAAGGCAGCGTCTGAAACTACCCCATCCAGACAAGGCTTGAGAGGAAAACTGGTGACGGCATGGAGGCGTCTGCAGGCAGATGTTTATCCAAATCCGGTCTTAAATACATATTTCCAGCCCCGCCGGGGTGGTACAGTGGTAAGACGCCCGACTACTGTCCGGAATTCCCGGTTTCGAACCCGACCTCGGCGGCTGCGTTTCGATGGAGGCGAAACGAAGAGGCGTCCGTGTGCTGTGCGATGTCAGCGCACGTTAAAGATCCCCAGGTGGTCGAAATTACTCCGTAGCCCTCCACTACGACTCCTCTTCCTCCCTTTCCACTTTCACTCCCACCTTCCTCCCTTCCCTCACGGCGCGGTTCAGGTGTCCACAGAAACAAGTGTGACAGATACTGCGCCTTTCCTTTCCTGTGAACCAATTATTATTATTATTATTATTAATACATATTTCCAGATTTTGAAGCTGGGAGCTGCAAGGTTTGCGGGCAGAGGGTACCCTGAGCTACATAATATGGGAGTGTTTGCATTCCACAGACAGGGTAAAGAACATTGATAGTAAAGAAGAGTGGGAGGCTTTGCTGGAAAGCCCTTCCTCGGGACGCCACCTGCTAGCGGTTCGACTGGCTGATGAGGCCGCTGAGATCCAAGAAATTGTCTGGAGCGGAGCATCTGGAGCATATGAAGCGGGTTCCCACCTGCCTAAGCCGCCTCTTTTCTAGAGGGGAGAACCTGGGCTAGGAAAGAGCCCTTTACTGTCGGACAATAAAGCTGATTCACTCACTCACTCACTCTAAGCTAATGTCTAAAGTGAGAAAAATGTCAAGCACTTGTTCATCTTGGCGCACGTGCGCATGCAGTGAAGTCTCAAAGTTCTTTTTTGCTCCAAATAATGGTTTGGTTTATGGGGTTTTATAATATAATAATTGGTTAACAGGAAGGGAAAGGCGCAGTACCTGTCACATGTGTTTCTGTGGAGACCTGGCCATGCCATAAGGAGAGGGAGGAAGATGAGATCGAAAATGAAAAGAAAGAAAATGCTGACGATTACGATACTTCCTAATGCGAAATTTGAGCGCAGCTCATCAACTGTTTCAGCTTTTTGATAGATTGAGCCAAAGAATTCGACCAAGATATGCATGTATAATTGCAGACAATTTTTAGGCAGGCGGTTCGCAGTTGCGAACAGCGGCGGCTATGCATTTCGGCTCGGGCGGTGCACATATCGAGATCCGCCGCCACCGATTCGGCGCTCTGATTACCGCCGCACAGGGGTGGCATTGGAGGAGGAGCGAAGAAAGCAATTAAGTTATCGGCAGGTCGCAGGAGGCAGCGCGTGGACTCATAGGAACGTTGCGCGTCGAAGAGATAGTAGCGACTGGAGCGAAGTAGTGAAGCAGCGATAGCAGAGAACAGATAGCAGCGACGGCAGGAGAACACGAAAAGGAGGGGAGGGGGGGGGGGGACAGAGCGCGCTGCCTTGGCTTCGGAGCTGGTTACGATGGACAACGGCGACTGCGATGCCGATCGCGACGACGACGCGAAACGCAGGAACGGTCGCCAAAGAGCTGTGCTCTAAAGAAGCCGTACTGTGGGGCTGGCGGAAACGACTTATGTTGCGAGAAACGCTGTAGTGGAGGGCGCAGGAAATTTCGACCTTTTGACAGCGCGTGTCATATGTTATGTACATGTGTACATAAAAGTACTGAATGCAAACGCGTCGTTGTTGGCAGTAGCCCCACTGCGCACAGCATCGTTATTGAGTTCACTTTTCTCGTGCAGATTCCTCGCGTCGCGACGAAGGTGATCAGTGCCCTGTTCGCCGGCATCCACCAGGGCAACTTCCCGCGGGGAAAGCTTCACTGGTCGGTGGACACCGAGCTGGGCTACCACGACGTGCAAAAGTGTCTGGAACGTCACTACGCAGTTTCGGACGCTGACGCCTCCGCGTCGCCTGGCGGTGTCAGGCTTCGCACCGAGAAGACGGCCCAGTTAGACGTGCTCGACAGCATGGCTCTGCTGCCGGCCTTCAAGCTGTTTCTGAAGCACGTCAACCAGGTGAGGCAACGCAGAACGACAGTTTCTCCACACATTTAGGTTAATTGGACGCGGGCTTGGAAAAATTTAACAAAATGATTACTAGTTCGGACAATTGTGATGACGCCATTTCGACGCTGTGTGCTTGTTTGAAAGACAGTTTCAGAGGTAGATGGCGGTATTTGCATCCTTGTTTACTGTTGTACAATGACCTGGACAATAAGTTTAGAGTGTTATTTATATATGAGAACATCGTCTTTTTTCTGTGACTGCGCTTTTAAAAAATTACAATGGTGATGCTTTTCTTGTGACGCACATTTAGCTCTGAGTATATAGTTTTGGCGGTGTTTAATCCTGCGGGCTCACTTTCGCTTTTCAAATTGTACGGCCTGTTCTGAGCCTTTTACTCATGATGAATGCTGTGGTTTCATAGTTAGGGTACCCAAGGAAGGAAAGACACACAACAAAAACGTAACTCAGTTTGTACCTGAAGCGCCACACAAGAACAAAACAAAAGTGAATCATTGGTTTTCGGCGTCCCTTTTTTTACCTGGCACGTTCTCTGCAGGCACTTTAAGCAAGATAAAATCGGCAAATAAAGTAAGCCGGAGTTATGCATTCATAATATATTTTGGAGATTTAGTCTTTTTTCGTGCAAAGAAGTAACACCGACATGACATATACTTTCCACACATTAGGAGCAGCGACAGCCTCATCCATATGTATCACATTCACAGAAGCTACAACATTATTATGGACATCACAAGTTTCGAAATGACGCAACATTCTTCTCAAAAAGATAAGGCGTTTTACCTCAGTGTGAATTTAAGGTTAAAATCAGTTACAAAAATATTGCCGCGAAACCTTCAAAACAGTATTTGTTGTTTTTTAGCAGCCAAAATAAACAGCCCAAATAAACAGTTTCTTTAGTGCAGTCACCGACCCTTCAATTGTGTCGTCGACCTCGTGACCACTACGTGACAATATTGTGACGGCGGCAACCGTAGATTCGTCTTTTGGCCGCGTATGCAACCTCTGCGGATGCCACCGAAAATGGCTTGGACTCATCGGGAATGTCTAATAACGCTTTCAATGTCCGACGGGCTTGCGGTTCGCTTAAAGCAAAGTGACCTAAATCTGGCCCATATGGCGCGCCCAGGTGAATATCGAAGATTACGGGCTCCTGACCGGACTAAACATCACGGTCAAGCAGCTCTTCTACATTCTCTACACCAAAGGACTGTGCGAGACGACGGACGCGTCCAGGCAGCGCGAGCTGGCGGAGGAGGCGCTGCGGCGCCCACCCCCCGAGAGAGCAAACGGACCCTTGCGTAACTCCTTCCGCTTCCCCACATTTTGGGAGTGCGCCAGTGATTCACCCATGAACCCGAACCAGAAGTGCACCATATGGACGTCATAGCCATTTACTGTTCCCTCCATTAAATGTTCACTCCTTCTTTTTCTGCCTCCACTGACCTTGATGGCGTCTTTGAGCTTCGCAAGGCGTACTCTACGATGGGAGTTCGTGTGGAAATCAGATTGGGAACACTACATGGTATGAAAGAAAATAATGGAGATTCGTACACATGTTGTAAACCAAAAGAAGGAGAAGCCTTTTATCGCTGCTTTGGAGGTTCATGCGCACAATTAACTCTCCACTGCAGGCGATAGATTGCAAGGTGACAGCATATATCTAATTCATTGTCATCTGGGCAGTAACACCTGACAGACATGCCAAAGGTTCTGCCCAGCAATGCGATCCCAATTAAGCACATGCGCTTACGCTGAGCCTGGCATGCGTGACCGTGTTGGATGTTTTAGCTTCTCTAGCTGCTATAGCTTCGCTGCCGGCCGACAGTCACGTAGATTAGGGAACGCATGGGGGCGTGGGGTTCATTTTGATTGCGGCCCTGCTGTGGCTTTTCGAACTAGTCCTTTGAATACGTAAAGTAGAATCCTTGCTTAACGCAGGGAGACGTGCTGTACGCGTGGGTATTGGTTCGTGATAGCAGGCATAGCACAAAAAGAGCAGACACGTGAAGAAGGCACACTCGACATTAGATAACGGAAAAGCAAACCGGCTCCCGAGAGGGAGGCAAAAACTGTTTGCAACAGCTGTTTATTTTTTTCTTGTAAGCATGTCAGAGGTGTGTAAAATGTGATGCAAATCGGGGGTATTGTGTTGCTTTTTGTGCAGCCTTACATATATCCCTCACCTGATGTGGAGTGGCTCACCAGGAACAAAAGCTTACGCACGGTTGATGCTGTACACATAGTGTCTTTCATTGTCAGGCATAGTCGATTTGCACAGAGATCTCGCACCCCAAGCAGATAGCTGAAAAACCTGAATCGAAGCTATGCCTACGAAGGAAATACCCCTTCGCAAACTTTGATAAACTCGAGCGCCCAGCTGAGAACATCATGCAGAACTATCATACAGATTATACTTCTCGAAAAGTGTTGACCGGTCATCTTAATGATCATCACCAGCCGGACTACATCCACTGCTGGCCGAAAGCCTCTGCCATATACCTCCAATCAACCCGGCCCTCTGTCACCTGCATCCACTTGACCCCTGCGAACGTCTTCAACGCCTCCGCCCACCTGCCCTCTGCTACGTTTTCCTTGCTTTGGTATGGAATCTGCTACCCTAAGTGACCGCTGGCTTTTCTTTGGACTTGATGTCCCGCCCATGCCTAGTTCTTCTTGATGTCCAACAGAATATCATTAACCCGAGTTCTTTCTGTGACCCACCCTGCACGTTTCCTATTTCTTAACGTTAGCCCTACCATTTTTCTTTCGATAGCCCTCTGCCTTATCCCCTAATTAAGTAGAACCCGTTTGGCCAGCCGGCATGTTTCCGCCCCATAGGTGAGTACCGGTAAGATGCAGTTCCTATATACTTTCCTCTTGAGTCATACCGGTAAGTTTCTGGTCTAACCTCATAAAAAGTTAACTTACTCAATTTAAATTTTCTTTCGCGCTTCTTAACTGTACGTTCCTTATATCAGTGCGCCAGGTCCGAGCGTACGCCCTACAAACGAGAAGCCACATACACATACTGTAAGGTCTTACCAATATTGAAATGTCAGCGCTACGCACGGTAACGACCTCCTGCTTCAAACGCTACGATTGAGCAAGCAGAGAAGGGAAATTTAAGGTGGTTCTCTAAAGTTGTGATGCTTAAGCGATCACTTTGAAGTTGAATACTTTTTGCTGCGTATCACAGTAGTAACCTAAGTGGGCTGCTAACATAAGCATCAAGCAAGAATAACAACAAGATGTGCAGAGTGATCAACAGGAAACTTTAATATATATCGTTTACGTTGTTTAAGCATGTTATGAGCCAAAACAAGCATTTCATGTTCAGTGCAAAAAAGGATGCTGCTCTACGTTAACTTCCTCTAAAAATAACCTAAAGAAATTCTTATTTTGAAATGTTTTTAAGAAAATTATAGCCGCGGAGCTAAGTTTAATTCCCGAATTACTGAATGAATTTCTCATTAGGCCTTAAAACATGAAGGATCTTCAAATATGAGGGGTAAACTGGCACCTACATATTTCACGAGAGGCAATACGGGGATCCTCATCAAGGTGCTGATTCAAAGATACGGCTGCTTGTAACGTAACTTGAAAATTAAAACGTATTTCAAGCAGCGATAAAACACCAACAAAAGCTACAAGGAATCAGATTAGAAAGTGATAGAAAGTGGCCTCAATTTCGACATTGGTATCTACACCCTGGTTGCCCCGTCTGAAAATCCAGGAATATAGAAGCTGACATCCATTACCTACTGTGGGAATGTCCAGCGCTGAAGCCAACGCGGATCCAGCACCTGGTGGCAGCTGTCCTTCCCCCCCCCCCCCCTCCCATAATGCGCAGTCTTATGCCGCTTGGACGCAGGGACCACATCATCGTTTACTCCTGGACTTCAATGCATCAGCCAGACTTTTTCATTTATTTGATCACGCCCTCCATCCTTCATAACATTTTTATGCCCTGAGTCAATAAACTTAGCAAAAAAAAAAAAATTAAGACTTTCGGCACCACGTGTGCAGCATATTGGGTAAAGTTATGCATAGGAATTAAGTGTTTGGAACGCATGATGAAAGGGCACAGTGTAAATAGAGCCTTTTTGTTTCATCCTAGTAGCCAAGCGCAATTTTTGTTCCAGATTTCTAAGAAAGTAAGCAAGTGTGGATTGCAGTGTTCGAAGTTTTCAATTTCCAACACACATTTAATGCTGCGAACGCGAAAAATCTGCAAATCTGCATGGTTTTGAAAGCGCGATGGTTGATCAGAGGCGTATTGAGGAATGACATGCAAGTTTGATAGTATCCTAGATGGCGCATGGCTTTTTAGAAATATTTACGTATACACTGTTTCAAGATAAGGAAGACTTTTTATTCTGAGCAATACTCAAGTTTTCGTTTCAGTTTGGCTGTCACTAAGGCTTTGGTTGAAATCTTGTTTGTCTGCCTATGTTGTACAGCTAGCCAGACCTGTCACGCAAGATTTGCTCCTTGCGACTGAACGCCTGTGGTGAGGTAATTATACAGTAATTCTGCCTCATGTCTTCGCCCGCAGTTTAAGAGCAACAAAATTTATTTATATACCCAAAGGCTCCCCTAGGCGTAAAGTATTACATTATGTGTGGGCTTTGAACACTGTTTCCGTATGTGGGAGGCTGGATGGGCGACTTGAAATGAACCGGACTTATGGACACGGAGGTGCTTGTGGAAATATTGTTTCATACCTGTGCTAGCTTGGCTTTCGAAAAATAATGAAAAGTGCTGTATATGCTGCGACAATGAAGTCCACTGCTTCCCTTTACAGGTCAAGCAAACTGGTGTAGAGCTGTAAATGTTTCAGAATTGAGCTTTTTCAGCTGGCACGTCACTTGAAAACTACTCGGTTCTTTTTCTTTCCTTTCTGATTACTTTCATCGCACAGAGTATGCATGAAATCTTCGTACCCAAGGCACAGCAGCAAGTTGACCAAAACGCTATATAGGCAGCTTAAAATATCCACGCAACAACCCCCCCCCCCCCCCCTCCTTCGATCTTTTTTGTTTGTTTAGCAGCATTTGTTATAAACGCATTATTCATTAAATCGTCCAGTGCGCGTAGAAATTACACCACAAACGCGACCACATGACCGCCAAAGACAGAGAACGGGAGCAGCTATATATGGCAAGCAACCTTGACGTGCGCGAAAGTAGCGCTTGCCGTACGCAGCGGGATCGGAGGAACTGCATGTGGCGAGTCATGTGTAAAATTTTCAATGCATGTGGAACCGCTTGCATGATAGCATGGTCAAGCGAGAGAATTATTTGGTATAATTCTACGATAGCACAATGTTTTTCCCATGGGCTCATCCCCAAAATGACCATCCTGTAACAAAGCCCCAAAAATGAGAAACAGGAGCGTCTCAAAGATATGCTGGCCATAGCTGATGTATTCACATTACGTAGCAAGGGTAAATATGAGTGGTATCGTGAGAAAGCGAAGCACTACACATAGGAGTGCAAGCTGACTTTCTGGTTGCTGAGAAAATTGTGGTAATCAGCGACAACCAGCGTGAACTCCATATTTGCTTTAATATATACATACTGCTTTTTATTAAAAAACCATGCCTGTCTTAGCCTCTTCCGTCATTTTAGTTAAGTTGGAGCTTTCATATGCTGAGGGTAAACCTTATAGTTTGAATGTTCTTTTGTAATGCATAAGTAATAGTCAGAGTAGCTTTGAGTACTACTGCCTAGATAAGATAAACTTTAGGGATTTATTAAGCTTGCCTCGATTTTGTGTTTCTCTCCTCAAATTGGTCATCAAATATTATTGTTCGAGAATCCACCAGCGGCTTCTTATGTTTTGCCGTTCAGACATCTTTGAAACTTGTCTAATAGTTTTATTTAAAATAAATGTTTTTCTTATTGCTGAAAACCTTCGATGAACACATGTGACCTGCGACTTTTCCAAGGAAATTAGTTATTTTATTACGGACGATTTTTGCTTTATGACGTTTTTTACTTTTTTCTTTTTGCCATTTTTATGCATGCGTAAAAGGGAGCGCCCCAAAGTTGGGCCACCTTACCTCAGTCACCGTTGAGCGCCTCCGAATGCACTCTCCAACCTAATGTGAAAAAAAGAGAGGAGCGTTGCATCGCTGAAATATTTTGGAAGAGGCAGCAGTAAAAATAGTTGCGAGAAAAACATGTTTCAGAGTGAAGGAAATATGACGGCAGGCGGAACTATTAGGGTAATGAGTTGGTCCTGGTCGTAAGTGAAGGCCTAGCGGGGCCTCTCCTGCCCTGAACTATCTATTTGTTCCTGTAGACATGCGAGGCTCTGAGATTAAGGCAAGGAAAATTTTTCCACTGTCCCGAACTTTCGTGTGGTGCAATCACAGTTACCGTGCGCAGGCAGGCATTTCGAAAACGAGGTGGTCTTCATCCTATTTAGAAAGCCGTTCCTTAGGTTTAAGTGCGCTATAAAGAGGATATTGGTTTTAACTTTCAAATATGGGGTGTTCTTAGAGGGTGGATCAGCCCCACTTTGAAAATGCGATACCTGCAATACAAATAGAGTAAAAAAAGTTGAAGAGAAGCTAGTCATTTAAGTACGAGGCCCTCACCTGCAAATGCTTACGACAACACACGCAGCACTATTGTCTTAGCGTTGACAGTGTGCTGCTTCGTAATTTTGAGTAGCTTGCAAGATAGGAGCACTAGGAGATGATAGTTTAAGTTTCAAGCCAGTTAAAAATGACAGCTTACATAACCAAATCTATTCACCAACCGTTTCATAATTTGCATTTTTTTGTAAGCGACTGCCCCGTAGAGAATGGCCTATAGACAAGCGTAAAACCAAGAAACCAGCACCAGCAGTGTGACTGTCACTGAGCTTTGCGCTGTGACTGCTACCACAGCCATTTTGTTTTACTTTTTGTATAAAAAGCGCTTTAGCACGTTTATGGAGAAACTTCTATCGTCTACGTCGGAATTTCGCGTACTAAGAAGCAGTGACGCTGCTTAGAACTGAGATTTGTATGTTGCGCTAGTATCCCGGTTCCTTTGGTCGTTAATGTGCTCTGGG
This sequence comes from Amblyomma maculatum, assembly GCA_023969395.1. Classification (NCBI taxonomy): domain Eukaryota; kingdom Metazoa; phylum Arthropoda; class Arachnida; order Ixodida; family Ixodidae; genus Amblyomma; species Amblyomma maculatum. The sequence goes on along the minus strand of JAJIZL010022849.1, from coordinate 32,742 downwards.
CTACGCTGAACGTTTAATATGATTGTTTGAATTGCAAAATAACCGTCTAATCTCAGAAGAATGACCCTATGCGGTCACCGAATGTCACGAAATTGACTTATATGAAACTTTCTACAAATGAGTTTATTAAAGAGGCATATATGATGAACTATTATTGCGTAGGATTAGGTCAGAAGGCAAATTCTGCAGTCCTAGCACTTATTTTATTGTCAGCGAAGACATTTCAGGGGTAAATTCGATATCGGACCAACCACATGCCCGAAGTATTCCACACCAGCTGCAGTAGTGGATGTTTGCCACCTGCGGACTTGTGCAGGGACAAGGGCATCAAGGACACAGATTCTGCGCGAAGTGGGACTAACCACATCAAGGAAAGAGGACTTCTCTAAATGGCTCACCGACAACGATAAGAGTGGGAGCCTGCTCCGGTTCCTTACAGAAAATAATTTACACGAGTTTCTATAATATGCCTTATGGCAAGCTTGCGTAAAAAAAAAAAAAAAATCGATATCTGCTACGTTAAATAACTTGCACAACCAATGGCGCTCAAGGAGAGCGTTGTCAAAATAACTTGCAAGACATTTTGAGGAAAAGAGAATGCAAAACAAGATTCCCCTCTATATTTTTGAAACTTCAAGGAATGAGCAGTTATGGTTGCTACTAAGCAATATTACATAATCCTATGCTTCATCTTGTTACCATCTCCTGGACTCTATATTTATGAAAAGAAATCTAGTAAGTTAAGCTGATATCTCAGTAAGGTTCCGCCCCGTCGTCACCTCTTAGGTGTTCTGCGTTGCGACTCCCATTTAGCTCTTCTTGTGGGCCATTTCTTTATATCTGGCGCCGTGGAACAACGAGCTACCTAAGCGGCAGCGGCTTGCGTTGACACCGTCTGATCGATTGTTTGTATCACCCTAGTTATCGTATGTATAATTGGTTGTACATGATATTGTGGCACTTTGCAGAAAGACATGACAACTTATAATTATGGTCATCGTGGGTCTCACGCTTTCTAAACTGAAATGTTTCAGTATGCGTTCTTTTTTTACCCCTGCATCATTTTGGAGTCTCTCGAATACAGCAAAGACACAAGACCGCGTATCTAAGGGACATGACTTCCCGCCGATGCAGTTGAGAAAGTCGAGAAATGGGAAGTATGGGGAGCACTTAGTACTTAATTATTGTAATTTTCACAGAACTTCACACTACTGATATTAAACTCTAGTATTCCCCATCATTTTTGGGTGCCCTGGACTTTGGACACGTAAATAAGACAGACGTTTTAGCAAGGCTTAGCTGTGTATGACTTTCATTGATTCGCTTAAAGCACAGACACGGGCCCATGGCAATGCTCCTGATTACTTGCTTCTCTATCAGAGCGAGAACAAAACAATTGTTATGAGTAATACACAAAACGTGATTGACTAAATAATAACTAGTTCAAATAACCGCCCTCAATAGGAGAAGAATGGCATTTGTTCTTAACCTGAACCTGCATCGCGATAATAACATGGTGCGGAAGAGGAAATATTTGCGTCCTTTTGTTGTCTATTATAGATCTCGTCCATAAACAAGAGCTGATTCGTCCTAAAAGAAGTTTTCCTCGTTTCTATCAGATCAATGGTGTTCCAAATTCGATGGCTTGATAATGCGCTTTAATTGAAAATTATACATTTATTAGGCATTCCCTAACCGACCTTTGTTTTCACTCGGTATCACTGGTTAGTATTTTCGTCAGAAATAACGCAGCATGTAAACACAAACGCTTCATTCCTCAAGAAAAAATGCCGCCTATCAAGGCATCGTGTTTTCCAACGTACTACCCAAATATTTTTATAAGCATACACATTCAGAGCTACTTGAACTGCATTTCAATGACCTCTTCAAGAAGCAGCAACATACCTGACGGACCACCACGTTGCGCATCCGAAGCGCCTCAGTGTCTTGGTACTTCTTCGGTCCGTGACCCCCAAGAGCAGGGGAGCGGCAAGAGACCATCATTTCCCCACTCTCGTTCTGCGAACGTCAACATATCCTGCGGTAAGTCAAGATGATCAAACAGAAAGAGAAACACAGCTGTCCGCGATCCCGTTTATAGACGCGTATTTTGACAAGGCCACCTCGTAAGAGCAATGTTTTTTGAGCTTCCTTTATCAAGATAGATAAACAGAGGAAATGTTTGGTGTTGATTTTATGGCTATAACGTCCAATAGCGACTCATTGTGTGAGGAACGGCATAGGGGAGGGCAGCTCCGAATATATGTAGGTATTATACTCTTATATATTGTCCACAAGGGAGCAAAACAGTGGGAACAAACACTTTCCACAAGGGAGCAAAACAGTGGGAACAAACACTTTCCACAATTCGGTGTCATTCGGGGCCAGTTCGCTCCACAATGACATAAAGAAGGTTTGCATGAAAGAAGCTTCATGTTGTTAGCGAACGTTTTAGATACGTCGTAAATTTTTATCCAGTCTAACCTAACCCTAAGCTACACATTCCTTCATCATGAAAGCGAACTGTTTGTGAGAATTGCATCCATGAATACCACGTAGTTGTGCGTGCTAGTGATACTTTTTTTCGGCTTTCACAACTGTTTTTACTCTTATGCAAAATATAGGAAAGTCATCTCAAATTTAGGTGCAGAATAAGTAAATATTACTGCTTCCTCCAAACGAGAATTTGCTTATTTTACGCAGAATTTGGGTCGCTTTGTTTCACTGGCTTCCGAACAAGAGGGGAACGTAGTTTGCAGCACTGCCTAGCAGCGACATGCAGTAGTGGGACAAATGGTGGGAAATTTAGGTTTATTCACTCTTTTTTCTGTTTTATGCAATACAATTCGTGCGCAACCGCAATAGAAAAGGAAACGGAACAATGTTTGCCTTATAATAAACACAAATTGTCTACAAATCAACTCCCATTTGTTCCCACAGAAAACTTATTTATGAAGCGCTATCTTCATTGCTTAAAGGTATCAGTAAAATACGCGTTGTTAAAACTCCTCATTCTACAACTCAAAAAATAAATTAGCGTGACATCGTACCGCGCTACAATTAGAAGAATAAATTTGCATAGCCGCGTACCAAAGTCAGTACTTCGCATGCAAGCACTTGCTACTGATCACCGTCTGCTAACGAGACACAAGCTGTCGATGAAGTTGTAAAGATCGTGTGGTCTATACTCCCCATTCCCTTTCCATTGCTTTTGAAGCAAGTACCTGCAACACATCAACGACATTATTGCAGGGAGGCAATTATAGGACAATATGCGATTTAGGCATAAATGAACATGTCACAAAACAAAGTCAGAAATCTAAGCGCTGCACAGTTGTTAAAAGCTAGGAAGTAAGAAAATACTCAACACCGATAAGTCATCTCGACGGCAACGGTCGTCAAGGCACCGCGGTGCAAAAAAATTACAACAGAGTAAATGGAGAGGGTACGCTATGAATGAAGCACACTGCCGGTTGAAACGTAATCTAAACTGAAAAATAAACAACGTGCATCTATGGCAGGTTGTGACAAATCAAATTTCAAGTGCTAAATTCTCGCTGCTGGCATTTTTTTCCCTTGAACGATACGCAAACCCTACCCAAAGATTCCCAATTTAAATTACCTCGGCAGACTTGGCTGGCCACTTCAAAGGCCCACCCTCTTTCTGTGACGATTTTGCTCACCTAAATTCCGCCTGTAAGGTTAAAGGGCTACAAAATTAGCGGTTTGTGTCTACGGCTATCCTTGAAGATCCCTGTTAGCGTCAATACTTTGTCACTCGCTTAATCATTAGTTCTTTAACTTCTTCCTCTACTGTCTCAGGTATGCTTATAAACCTTTTTTCATTTTTTTTATTTATTAGAACCTCAAGGGCCCCCAGATGGGACATTACATGAGGGGTAAGTTGTTAGCGACCACAACATGTTAAAGGCCATAAGACGTAAAGCTGCATTCGAACCAAGCCATAAAAACGTGACTGCATGGTCGGGAATAAGCGTGCATGGCTCGGGATCCATAGGTCCTGGAGGACTGATTCCCATCTCACTCTCAGATATCAAAGTAAAGGCATCTCAAAGACCAGAGTTGGCAGCGCATGTCGACTGGACCATGTAATGCGATCTCGTGATGTAGAGAAACCCAATTCTCAACGAGTGTCAACCATGTCATCGTTATACTACCACTTGCTAGCAGCATGCACAGATGATTCATCAGAGGTGCAGTTGACGAAGAATGCGAGAAGTCTCTATCTTGCAATGAACCTGGCTGGGATCATAAAGGAGGAGATTCGTGATGGTGGACCACTGGACGTTGAACGTACAAAGGACGTGTAACTAGAGACACCACAAAAACGCTTTTGTTTTTCATTGCGGTTTGAGACGTCAAGAAAGCTGATTCGTCTCCACGTACAAGTTCGAACTGATCTCTATAGCTTAACAAGGCGTTCACTCAGTCTTTAACCCACATGACTGCCCCCCCCCCCCCCTTCTCATTTTGAGAGTTACGATGCAATGTGTTACTGTGCTCACCTTTTTTACATCCGGGTAGAGGCGCCTGGCGTGGCAAGCGAGAATCTACAATAATGGAAGAGGAATAAAATTGTTAACATATAGACACTGCAACTGTACAATATGCGTGTAAACATAAATAAGGGACACAAAGGATCACATTGCAAACGACGAAAATACGAGCAAGTTGGTCCGGATAAAAAAATGCCGTATAAATAATGCATGATGAAATAAAATTATTCAAAGAAATCAAGCTGAAAAATTAAACGCTATTTTAATGAATTCGTACGGGGTCCGCGCTTTTTTCGTTACCGCATTTGTTTCGTCATAACGGTACGCAGCATTGTTTGCAACTGCTTTATGCATCTCTTGGAAGAAGGCAGCAGAGCAGGTAACAACGCAAAGCGTAAGAGGCACACACACGCACACAAGGAGAACGCTGCACTGACAACTCTGCTGCCTTCTTCCAGGAGATGTGCGACCAACTAGCTCAGCGTTCGACTCTATTAATGCTTTATGCCACAGATGAAAACATAGCTGGCATTTGCGTTCCGTCGATGTATACTTTACTAAAGCTTTCAACACGTAAAAAGAATCCAAACGGCATGACCGAGTATGATTTCATCAGCCAAATACACTAGCCTTAACAAAGCGCGCCTCTGCGTTCTGTTGCCCTCGTAGGATTCAAAGGTTCGCAAATACTGGCCGCTAGACGTCCGGCGGCGACTGAGCGACAAATACCTCATTCATTCGCTTTATATACACATTTTCTTTTTTTTTACTTCGAAGGCTTTCCATGTGGCATAGGACGGGGCAGTAACCGGAGTAAGCTCCGGATCTTAACGTTGTCCAAGTGCAGGTTTTTTTCTCTTGTAGCCGACAGCCCAACCTCTCGAGTCGTCTTGTTCTTGATGTTTGCTCTTTCGGCCGAAGAGAAAGCCAGCCACAATTTAATTAATAATTATGACAGGGGTGTCTTCCAAAAAATGTGTATGCCAAACCAAATGTTCTGAGGATAACCGCCTTCTAGTGAGCCTTCTATGAAGTATACTAAGGATACTGGCAAAAGGCTTCAGCTATGCGTCCATGATGCCAAAGCTAAAACTAAGCTCCACATAGAATCAGAAAGGCAGAACGCGCTCGACGCAGACTGTTTGCAGCACAAATTATGAAGAACATTGGAATCAAAATTTGGACATCGAAAAGCTACACAAATATCAGCCACTACCACAAATTTACTAATTAAGCGCAGCTAAATACAAAAACCTAGTGAAGTTTATTGCATGTTTGTTGAATTCCGTCTGAAAATCAAAGATCAACAATAAATACTTAGCGCATAATGTATTGCTTATTCCATCACTATATCCGATACATTGTTATAAACTGTACCGCTATATGGAGGCCGTGCAGCATAACACTGACCAAGGAAATGTTCGTTCTTCACTCTCAACAAAATCGCGCTGTGCTTAATGCGTAATTTAGATTCAATAATTTACGATTTACGATATTTTTGAATCCGTATAGATTTTCGATGAAAACATTCTGCATGCAAAAGCCAATGCATATATAAGTGATTTAAAGAAGAAAAGCAGTCAATAGGGTCGCTGGCGCAGACCTTCTCGATGGTTTTGTTGTCCATGTACTTCTCGTACTCGACCAGCAACTGCGTCTTCATTGCTTCGCTGGTCGCATTGTCAAATACCTCTTGGGCGCAGGCCTGGACTACGTGGAAATTCTGTAGCTCCCACTGGTGGCGATGAAAAATTATAAGGTAAAATCATAAAATTCCAGACAACATGCATATTATTTCGTTTCTCATTATCTTGACAGCTGAGAACAGCCCATCACGCCGTGGAGAGCCGGAAATTACTCCAAGTCTACATTCAGTTCAGTCGTTCAGTCGGGGTCGACTCTTCGTGGCCCTGTACACCATATCAAGCCAAGCTGTTCGGTCGCCCACTACCTTTCGAATGTCATCATCATCATCAACATGATTATACTCACTGCAGAGCGACGGCCTACCCCATATTTCTCCAATTAACCCGGTTCTGTGCTAGCGGCATCCTCTTGACCCCTGCGAACTTCTTAACCTCATCCGCCCACGTAACTTTCTGCCGCACCCTGCTACGCTTTCCTTCCCTTAGAATCCAGTTTGTTACCATAAGTAACCATCGGTTATCCTCCCTTCGTACTACATGCCCTGCCCATGCCCATTTCATCTTCCGAATATCACACAGATTCATCTGCAATGCCTCGAAGATACCATCTAACTATCGTGTTTGCTGCCTACGCATTCTCATGTGTGCCTTCCCTTTCTACACTTGTGGCATCGAAGCGAAAGTAGAAGATGAACGCAGCGAAAAAGATCCAAAATAAAAATAAACCACGTATTATGGCTTCCTTCTTCATTCTGATTGTCGCATCCTCTTTCGCTTCGTTTTTGATGTTTTTGTTCTTAATATTTTCTAGAAAGTAAGGCAATGAATGATAACAATATTTTTGCCATAGCGGAATTTTCAAATTTACCACCTGGTATGATGATTTTATCACATATCACTGCTTCCTCCGTAAAATAATATAGAAAGGAAAGACTTTATTACAATAGATAAATTCGCCTCCTGGTGCTGACAGTCACTAAGCAAAAGCAGCTGCTATCACCTCACGTAGTGTTTTCTTTCTCGAAACCTCAAGTAAACCCAGCCACTCTGTGAGTGCTTGATGTGTTATCACCATGTAGTGAGCCCTTATCTCATGGCTCCTGCTCTTCACTTGCGTCTGTTTTGAGCAAACAACGCTGACCAAATACTGTCTAAATTAACACGTCTGACATGCCTCCATGTAAATAGAGTCGGATAGACGAAGATTGAAAAGGAACTATTCATAAATTTCCTTTCCGAAATATGCTATGTACCCCCGCGGACAAAAGTAAACGGTGAATGCTTTTTCCTTCCATTATTTGTCACGCGTTGCATAATTGAAATTAGCAGTATTGGTATGTGTGATCCGGCACTAGACGCCAGTGCCTTTTCACCTGGACAAATATTGTTTTCTTATCTCCAGTGTAGAAGATAAGACTTTTATGTGAACGGCAAAGCGTGCTCCGTTTACTTATATCCGCACCTGTACATAGGCCAAAATTGTTTTCATGCGTCTAAGTTCAGCTGCGTAACGCGCTAAACTAAGGGAAAGGGTTCGCCGCACTAAGATCTCAGACCTTTTTTTAAAATGTTTGGACCTTTCAGGAAGGCGGCCTATTCAAGATGATAATGCACGCACAGCCACCTTCATGACGCTAGTCACGTGACCGGATTAGTCACCTCACCTCCGGAGAAAATTCTAGACGTGTGCACGTATCTTCACAATGGCGTTTATGTATAAAATTAGACGCTGACATTCTCAAGTTGAAGGTGACAGAAGGCCTTTTAGTATGAAAGGTTTAACGCAACGAATAGACACATGAGCTGCTATTTTGATACCGTATGACTTGCTGCTGATTCACTTGCACTACATTCAGTTCTTTAACGCACGCCAACACTGCAGTCTTTCGGATGATTTTGCGTTGAAGGTCGGTCGAAATACTGCTGCTGCTGCGGTATGCACTCTGCTGCCTTGAGATCAGGAAACCACTGCCATATCTACTGGGCCACCTTGGCACGTTGCAGAAACGAAATAGAGTTCAAAGCCAAGCGCATGCATTGCAGGCAGTAACAGTATTTCTCTACAAAGCGTGATCCTTCTAAAACACGGGAATTCTATGTGCCTTTCTACAAAATCTATCATGATTGAGCTAGTTTAATGCCGGTGCCTATATTCGGGAGGTGCTGATAGATTAAGATTTAAGAGAAAGATCCTACTCAGTGTGAGTACCTGCTCAGTAGATAACTGTATGAAACACCAAGAGTTCTTGGTAAAGCGGCAAAAGCGACACAATCGGCATCACATCACAGGTCCCATGAAGGACCCTTTGTCAGTGTATGCTAAGGCGATAACCATGCAGGATGTGCCAAAAGCTCTCGCTGTAAAGCAGTAATTGATGTGCCTCCAGTACCCTGACAGCAAACATAGCATAACCCCAAATACACTAATTCTACCCCATTTGGTGTTTTGATGTTACTAGCAAGTGGGGTGGACGCTCAGTTGAGTGTTTCCTATATCTGCATGCCACGATCGAACCTTATAAAGAGCGATGCCAAGGTTGTTAGTTATTGGGCTATATCTTCTGGTGGCATTGCAGTGCGCTCATTCGCCAACCTGACATATATTGTGTGCCGTTATTAGTATCGAGCTGAGTGAAATTTTTCAGCTCGAAAACAAACCTAGGCATCTTTAAAAATTATTTGTTCCTCCATTAGTTTTATCCTGACCAAGGGCCTGAACTGGGATCAGGCCCCGTTCGGAGTAGACGCACTCCCAAATTAACTAACCAAGAAACGCGAGGTTCACTTGACAATTATATGAAAGAAAAAACTGCATTTATTTTTTGAATAATTCATAAAGTTCAGAAAGGTAGACTAGATTTCATTCCAAGAAAACCACCTTAGGGGCTGAGGCTAACTATATGGCGCCGACAATGGTTCATGTCCGTACAGGCTTCGAAGCACCCGTCAACAGCCTCCTAATAGATTCAAGGTCAGATTATGCAGATTGTTTAGCTCCCTTAGGTACACTGAACAAAAGATGTCCTGACCAGTGGGCTCCAAGAAGTCAAAATGAAAGCAGTGGTGAAGAGCGGCAGCTAATATGAACTGTTATTGAATCGAAAAAAGGCACACGACTTTAGAACGCTGCCTTCATTGCAAGGTACGAGCTTCAAAGCAACTTTTCAGGCGTCACCCCTGTGGTCACCTAAGGAAAACTGGCGTGATTTCTTGAAAACTATTCTTGTTTCACAAATTTACAGGCGTTTGCTCAGATATAAATGCTTTGATGTCGAATTCATGCAAATAATGCATAAAGTAAAGGAAACGTGCACGACAATGTTCGTTTCACCTGGCCTTTAGTCGTCTCCAGGTATACGCATGTGTGTATCTGAAACAGTAAAGAAAAAGGATACTTTTAGAGCTCTTCTCCCACTGGAGAAGTTGTGAAAAACAACTAGAACTGTCATGGAAGTGATAAAGGTTCGCGTTAACTCACGAAAATGCACAAATTCTGCAGGTCTATTTTGAATCCGAAATCTGCGGTTCAGTACCTACAGCGATGGTGTATGCATGATTTTGTTTTGCACTTCATCTTCTGCGTGGATGTTATAGGAATTAGGCAGTTCGCTGTGGTTTGACTAGTGCAGGTCCAAAACAAATGGCGGATGTTATCTCCGTTAAACAGATAATAGTGCCAACGCACGGGAAGTTGCAATTTGGATGGATGGATGGCAGGATGGAATATAGGAGCGTCCCCTTTGAAACGGGGTGGTAGCAGTAGCTATCATGCTCATTTTTCTTCCTATGTCTTAATTATTGATTTAGAATGGTTAACTAAACAATCATTCTATTTATTAACTTTTGTTCCTACATTACTAACATTATGTCACTTCTCTGCTTTTAAGTCACCAATCTTCAGTCGTTTTTTGCTAGTTTCCACCGACGGTTTATTCACCCGGCCACTGTTATCTCTAAACCCCAGAGCTTCAGGAACAGTGATTGCGCCTGCATCAACTTTCGGATGGATACCATTACATTCGAGTATAATATGGTCAATTGTTTCTATGGAGTTTCCACATACAGCACATGCGTCATCTCAATTGTTAAATTTCTTTTTGTAGCTGCGTGTTCTAAGGCACCCTGATCTAGCTTCAAAAAGTAGGGCACTGCCTCTTGAGTTATCAAAGAAATCCTCCTTCCTGATCTGCATTTTCCACTTTCGGTATAATTCCACACTCTGTTTCTTTTCCATCGAATTTATCCAATTTTTACCTTCTGTGTTTTTCACCTGTTGCTTAATGCTCTTTATTTCTCCGTCCTTGTGACTAGCATACTTACTAGTTAGTTTACTAGTTCTTTTCCTCCATTGTAAGTCAACGCTTTTTAGGTACAGGTATTTAAATACCTTAGCTGCCCATCTGTTACTGTCCAATTTCCTCAGGTGTTCCTCATATAATATTTTACTCTGAGCTTCCCGTACTTCGAAAGATGCCCAGCCCATATCTCCCTGTACCGCCTCATTTGTAGTTTTGCCGTGGGCGCCTAGTGCTAATCGTCCAACAGATCTCTGATTTATTTCTAATGTCGACTCTACCTCTGATTTTAGGCACAAAACCGCATTTCCGAAAGTAAGTCCGGGCACCATAATTCCTTCTGAAACAGTTGTGCATTGAATTTGAGTTGTGCATGCAGCGCCATCTTGTAGCCACTTTCAAACAACGGAGGTTTAGCGGTGGCATCAGCGAACAAGCGCACTATTGCCTCGTAGCTGATCTCAGAGGCCAAGGCTAAATCACCGCCATTTGAAGCGGCTGCTGTCAGACGGCACCATATGTACAGATGGAACGGCAGGTTCCCATATTTTCGCGTTATAAGCGGTTGAACAGAGATAACCCTTTCAAAAAGTTAAGTAGGGCTCATCTGGCTACACCGCACATGATTTATAAGCTCCTCTTTTAAAAGCAACATGAATGCTGCGCCAGGTACTTCCTCACGCTGCTGCAGTCCCTTGCCTTTATTTGCTACCTAATCCATCGGCTTGTATTCTACACGATGAAAAACTATTAAACGAGGCAATAGCTTTCCAGCGCGTCATTGTATTATTCTCCGCACCCAAGTAGCTCAGGCGCCTCACCTGAATATATGGGTTTAAGTCTCCTCTCTCGAGGGATATGTCCAGTTTCTCCTGCACTTCCTTGAGGTCCAGGCCAGGGAAGAGCTTCTTCTGGCATTCGGGGAGCAGTTGTCGGTACTCGCGCTGCTCCTGCACACATTCAAGAACGCTGAGGCGGCACAGATTCCGACCGAGGCACTTCGCGAATGTCGTTTTATACTGAGAACAGCACTCGGTGCGATGGTTGCCAACCACTATTTTCTGAGGCTAAACACTGTTATTTAAATATGGAAGTAAAATAGCACTTGTTGAGTGTGTGCATTGTTGTTAGCTTTCCTGCCCACATAGATTACCTCACGAGTGCTGGCGGTAATACTTTTGTAATATGGCGGCGACTTTAGGTGATGATGGGGCATGTGTCTGCCACCAACAGTGTGTCTTTTAAACGTTTATGCCCGTTCACTAGACGTATCAGTCATCATAAAAAAATGTATGTAGAATGGTTTAAAACTTATTAGGTTCTGTGAAAGAGAGGTTTAAACTGCCAAAAGCAAATGTTAACGGATTTTGCGGGCCTCAGGAATGAAAAAAACCTCGGTAGGGGGTTTCCAGAGCATGCTACCACAGTCATTAGCAGTCAGTAGCTGATGAATGATAGTTGGCGTTTTTTTGTTTGTCTTGCCATTTGTAATAATGTTTTCGACAAATAAATTGTTAGGAACTAACGAAAACAATACATTTGCGAAACAGTAACTGATATATTCTGAATAACAAAAACAACTTTAAAATGTTCTTACTGCCCGTCAATTTCAAAGTAGTGGTGCGAAGCTTGTTAACGACCGAGTAGAAATTCTTTATTTGTAATTTAAGGCTAACTCTAATATTGTTTACAAGTGCAGAAGACTACGTTTGGTTTGTTTGTTGGGGTTCAATTCTCAAAGCGACTAAGGCTATCAGAGACACCGTAGTGAAAGATGAAGGAAAATCCAACCACTTGGGGTTCTTTAACGTGCCCTGACATCGCACAGTACACGGGCAGAAGATTACGTTTGTAGAATAGAAAACCTATCTTGTCATTACGATACTGTTTTTTTCTACTTCATTTGTTGGCATGGTAGTGTCTTCGCAACTAGGTGTTTTCGTCGACATTGCACTGTTTTCTCCAGTTCGCCGTTGGCTTTTGCCGCGGTCTTTTCCGTAACTATTGCCGCGGTAACTCATAATAAATAATACATCCATACAGCCTATGATATGATCAGCACTCTCAATAACTATGAAGTAAAGGATGAAGAGACAATTACGAAGATGGTTATCAAAGAGACGTTTCAACAAAATATAGAGGGCACAGCACCCTGACCGAAGTTTGTAAAACACTTGTCTTGTAGGATATAGGCCCAGTTCTTTGGTGACAGTTACATGTGTTCTTCCATACGAATAGAAGGATACGAGACGGAACGAGTATGCCAAAGGCGCCCTTTTAAAAAAAATATTATTCTGGTGACAGATTGTTCATTGCGCTGCAAATCTGGCCTTCCTTTTTTGCGCGCCTGCTTAATAATGTATTCGGTGCATTGTTTTTATTGCATACTTAGTGAAGTGCGCTTCCTTCGTCCGACTTGCACACCAGCTCCTGTAGTAGGCTTTTGGGAATGAAAGAGCGCCGTAATACTTCATCCAAATGAGTCTAAATAGGTAAATCCGAGCGCATACACTATGTTGCATGTGCCTATTCAACGATTCGCACCACATCGCAACATAAGCTGTGTTCAAGAAAAACAAGTGTTTTAGGTATGAAGGAAACACACAGTCATCAACAAGGGTCAGAAAATATTCACCCGAGACCTTTTAACAAAGAATAATATGCCTGTCCGGTTATCACGTTTTCTTATCATTGTTCTGGAAACCGTTCTAAGTGATAGAGACCGAAGTGGCTAGTAGCTCTACCATTGCACCCTCTTTTTTTTCTTTCCCACAACTTTCTTATAGTGGCTACGTACATTATTTGTGAAAGTTCTTGGTACTCTAAACACTTCTGCCTCAGTTCTTTCGCCCAAGCTACGTGGGAAGTGAGTACATAGGAGCATTGATTATACCACCGATATGGGACAAAGTACATTAGGGAGAGTCAAAGCTCATTAGGGGGCTATTTGCCATCGTCATGCACATGATCCCCTCTCAGGTAAGATGCCATTTTTAGGAAATCGCGTTCTGAATGGAGGCCATTATCATCAAGGAAAAAGGAGAGCAAGTACTTACCACTCAGCCCCACTATCGGGTAAATACAAAACGGCGCAAATATGTACTTGCCTCTATGTGCAACAAGTACTCGTGCATGCAGGTTTCCAGCTGGAAGAAGAAAAGACAAGGTCTGGTTGGCCTTTACGGCAAAGGTTGATCTTTTGAAGGCAGTTACAGAGAGCAGACTTAAGTGTTTGAGTGGAACAGGCTTACTGCGAATTCGATGCATTACGCGCCACAGTGCTCTCCACTCCTCATGTGAAAACTGCAGCTCAGACTGAGAAAAGGCAAATAATCGAAACTAAGCCAAACTTAAGAAGCTATAGGTTACTATTGAGGGTTTTTTTGCTTCACGCAACCAGGTCACCACCAACGAAATGAGCACGGCATTGCACCATCACATCATCATAGCCTCGTGCGAGCACTGGTTGTCTGTCTGAACCGTTCTTGATGCCCATTAATGATTCCCAACAGCGTAATGTCATTGTAATGTTAGGTCCATCTAGTCGCAATAATTACAGGAGTCTGAACATTACGCCATCCTACTGCAAGTACCGTACGTACTGCAAAATATTTCACGACTCTGTTAGTGCGAGCCGTGTAGAGCCTCCGTGTTCAAGGTATTCCGTGAGAGATTGCTTGACGAGGCTTCGCGTCCACTCATTCGCATTACTTAATGCATTACAATGTAACCAAAGCTCGAAATTGTCGACACAAAGCATTCTAGGGATGATTATGATACAATTTAATGCGAATTTTGAGTGCATCTATTTCAGCGGTTTCGCGATATAATGAAAAATAATTAAAAAAAATGCTTGTATATAGGTATGCGCAGTTACAAATCCCTCTTTGTTTTTCTCTGAAACCAAACGCAATTTTTTAGAATAAAATAAAGAACAGCTACGGGACGCATAACTGCTGGCACTTCTTTCTTTTCGTTTGGAAATTTGCATTGGCTCGTGACTTTCATTCGGTTACATCGGCAACGGCGACTCGGCTCAACCGTCGAACAGGCGCATAAATGCTGTGCTTTAGAAACAAGACGGACGGCAGGGCATGCTGGGGGTTGCTTTGCGCTCGCCTTTTGCCTCAAGTCCGTGTGGCGCCGCGTGAGTGCGTTGGCCTCCTGGGTGGCGCTGCGGAAGGCAGCTTCCCTGTCACCTTCCGGGGTGTCTGGAAGCGCCTCGCGGAGACAGAGCGCGCGCTTTGCCTCCAGGTCCAACTTTTCCTGCAAACACGCACTTTTCTTAGTGCGCGCTCACTGCCTGTCACAGTGGGAAAGCGCTGCCCAAAGTACTACTCGAGAGACATCGCTGAGCCGCCTTTTGCTGGAATCTTTTTGAGGTTAACATCGTGATACATTCAGAAAAGGAAGAAACCTCGCGCGTACGTTCTTTTGCAGTTAACAAGATATTTAAGGTTAGCAGTTTGTATTCGATCGCAAAATGGTGAGCCAGATGGGGGCAGGAAATAAATATTACATGTAAACCCCAGGCCCCAAGCATAAAACTAAGAAAGGAGAAATCAAGACGTCAGCATACAATACAGTAATGCATAGTTAAGACGCAACCTAATTTTAGCTCTCTTTCACTTCTCCGTCGAAGGCAGAGCTTTTGAATTCAGCTGAGCTCAGCAGATGACTGCAACCCCATTTTTAGGGCAGCGTCATGAGCCAGGTAGAGAGAGAGAGAGAGAGAGAGCGAGAGAAAGCGAGAAATAACACGCTTGGAGAAGTTTCACTATAGAGACAATTTCTTGTAAAATACAATTTAGATACGTTGGATAGCCTTCAGTCAATAAAGCAATGGAACCGAGAAATCTGTTCCACAGATATTGTGTTTGGAGGCTGTACCACACGAGATACGAATAGCTGTTAATCGGCTCAAAGGCTGCAAAATACTCGTGCCCATTTCCATTTATTGAATATTGTTGGTCATAAATATTTTACAAATTAGGCGTAAACAGATATTCGTACTCAGAATATGCTGGCTAAATATTAATAAGTACAGTTTAAGGACCGGAACAGTGTGTAAGAAATCGAAAAAAGTGAACCGGCGTCTGTAACATGCACTTCTTGCTACACATGAATATGGATATTGAGCGAGGTTGGGAGGGCATTTAAATCCAAGGCTGGATGTTTCCTAAAACGCAGCACGCCTGGCACGCCCGTACAAGTAGTACAGGCGCTATATTCACAACTATTTACACAGGGGATGCGGCTGTTTTTCCGAGAACGTACTACACAAAGCGGCGAATTTCTATCTCTTAGGCTTATTGTTTACCTTTGATATTATTCAATAAACGTGCTCTCATATATCAGCTTTCGCATTCTTCATTTCATATTACTGAAAACGATAAACTGGTATTGGTCGACCTCCATTTTTATGCAGACACATTTTTTCAGAACCTACAATATCACAACTGGTTAAATGTTAAGAGGAATCTCCCAAGGTGGATTAGATTTATAAAAAAGGAGTAACTACTTATTGAATGCCACCCAACTGCAGCCATACGACTACAAAGGAAAGCTATAGAGCTTTTTAGAAACTTCGTAGTTAAAGAAAAAGCTGTATAGCTTTCCTTTGTAACCATATTGCTGTGCTTGAGTGAATGTCAAGAAGTAATTACTTCCTTATTATAAATCTTCTCCACCCGGAGGATTCCCATAAATAATTGACCATCACCATTCCTACACCATGTTATCGAGCAATATGCTCTCGTCCTTCCATCTGTTCTGCTGCCATCCTAGTTAGCTCAGTTAGTAGAGCGACTGCCCTGGAAAGGCGCTAGTTTCGGGCTCGATCCCCGGAACAGGACCAATATTTAACTACGAGATTTGTGGGAAGATATATAGCACTCCTTTGTAGCCGTATGGCTGCGCTTGCATCGATGTCAGTAATTACGCCTTTTTACAATATCATAATAGCAGTTCATTCCCCCATGACTATCTTCAGAACAAAACTTAGTATACGATCAGTCCGGTGTTTATGTGAGGAATCCCTATTTCTTCCCTGTTATCATTTTCTACTATTGCTAGCCCTTGCGCAGAAGTTGACATGTGTCGGTAAAAAATCAACAAAATTTGTTTTATGTTCAAACTCATTTTATTTGGTATTCTTAAATCCCGGATGACTTTTTAGGGGGAGAAGTACCATTCTCCCCCTAACGAAAACGAAAAAGAAATCACCAGAAAGCCACTTTTATGAAAGGAGAGAAATGGGGAGGCAAAACCAACGAAAAGAAAAAGTGCAGAAAATAAAACATGAGAGCAAAATGACCCGTAATCTACCCTATCGTTAAACAAATTTGGAAACGAGATTTCAGGTTGCGACCGAAAGGCTGCTTTTCTGTGGCGTGAGGATAAAAAAGAAAAGTTGAAAGCCTGCACTGTCTTCGTAAATCTGATAGCCGTAAGCCTTTCAGCTACACGTGCACATCCTGCATATAGGGAACTTGCATGAAGCGATGCATGCCGGGTAATCCGCCATGATGATGTCGCTGGCCGCAGACGGGCAGCAGCGCAGCTAGTCTGAATTGAGCAAGTGCCTTGTCTTTTCCGACGGTCCACCGAGCAAATACGCGGCTTTTCTTGCGCTGCCCTTACGTGCGTGCAATTGTCGGCAGATTCCTTAGGAACGTACGCGTCGTCGCTGTGCCCGGAAAACCAGGCGCGCTATGACGAAATGAAAAGCAGTGCGACGCGGTCCTGTTCAAGCTACGCGACAACGGCTGACTGCACTATGCGTCTGGACCTGGCTGCCCGTCGACATCGCCGACATTCATGATTTCTAATTCTGGCAAGTAGGTTGATACTTTTCCGCGGATTGGCGTCGATCTCGCGTCTGTGGCTAGTGCGAGCCATTCGCGTCGACGTTGCTAGAGGAATCATTGGCCTTCTCGCCCTTGTGCAGAAGTGTTTTTGGATACGTGAAGAACCCGAAGTCGGCCTGTCCGATCGCGCCAGCATCGTCTGCGCGCACTACGCGACCACGCAGACGAGGCTGTGTGGCAGTGCCATGCTTCGTCGTCTGCTGCCAACGACAACATCATGGCGGATTACCCAGCATGCATCGCTTCGTGCAAGCTCCCGATACTCTTTGTAATATATATTAATGTTGACGAAAATGTGAATATATTGTGGTGCAAATTCAAACAAATTTGCATTCATTGTATTGCCATGTGTGTTCCTGACAGGGTTAAGAAAAAGAAACAGAACCCCTGGATTACGAGACAGATAACCCACGTGAAAAGAAAGCTTAAGAGAATGAGACGCTCAGGCAGGCCTCGAGACCCTGCTATCAACAGTCTAAGCGCAGGGCTGAAAACTGAGGTTAAACAAGCCAAGGAAAGTTTTTTCAGTTTCACATTAGGCATTTTCCTCAAAGAAGCGCCGGGGAAAGTTTCGAGGTATATGGACGGCAACAAATCCAATAGTATTTTATTAATGGTTGATGGGTCCCCAGTCTCCGAAGCAAAATCAGTTGTCAATGAATTTAACAGCTACTTTCAATCCGTATACGCCTGGAAAGATACTAATCTTGTTACTAAGCCTGAAGGGTACTTTTCATCTATGCCTTAAGGTATTGTGTCCCAGGAATGTATTTTCAACTTGCTGCTTAATCTTGACGATGAAAAAAGCTGACGAACCCGATAGTATTCGTACAGTTTCCTTGCGACGTTACGCGGAATGAATTTCGCAGTACTTGTTCCTCATTTTTAACGCGTCACTAGTGCAGTGTTCTCTTTCGGCAGACTATCGAGAGGCGCCCGTATGATATCCATATTCAAGGTAACTGATCGCCTGTGTGTATCCAATTACCACCCGATCTCCTTGACCTCAACAGGTAGCAGAATATTAGAACATATAATCGGTCGACACTTGACAGTATTTCTTGAAGAAAACAAACTGCTATCAGACGCACAGCACGGGTTTCGGAGTGGCTTGTCGACTGTGACGCAGCTCCTTAGTGCATGCCAAGATTTTTTACTCGCGATTAATAATAAGGAACAGATTGACGCTATATTTTTGGACTATGCGAAAGCTTTTGATAAAGTGCCTCATAATAAACTAATACAGAAACTTTACGAGATTGGAATAAATAGCAAAGTTATCGAATTAATTTGGGGTTATCTAGAAAACAGGTACCAGTACGTCCAAGTTGACGACTACTGCTCGGAGACACTGCAGGTAAGATCAGAGGTACCGCAAGGATTGGTTCTGGGACCAATTTTATTCCTTATTTATGTTAATGATATCGTGAAAGCCATACACAATGATGTTAAGATAAAGCTTTTCGCAGATGACTGCGTTCTTTATACCTCAGGTAAATGTGTAGGTGATCAAATTAAACCTAACAAAAACCTCGCTGATGTTTCAGGCTGGTGTACAAATTGGAGCATGCTTTTAAATGCTGACAAGTGCTTAGTCCTCCGTATGTCCAGGAACAAAATCGTATTAAAACATTCTTATTCTGTGAATGGCATCGCGGCTGTTGAATACCTCGGAGTTACAATTACACACAAACTGAGTTTGGACCTTCATATTAATAGTCTGCACCAAAGCCTTTAAATCTCTCTGGTTTATTCGACGCAAGCTTTTAAAGCACCCATGCACGTGAAGCTAGAAGCATATACAGCGTTAGTGCGGTCATATCTGGAGTATGCATTGTGTCTATGGGACCCTTATACGGCGAAACATATTCACAAAGTAGAAAGAGTTCAAAGAACAGCGGCCAAATTTATTTGCACCAAATATAAACGCACTGATAGCGTGACAGAAATGCTTGATTGTCTTGGTCTCGATAAACCTCGGGCGAGACGTTTTGAATGCAGATTAAAAGACTTGTATTTAATATATAACAACATAATACAAATCAACAATCACAATTTCATTACCCCTCACACTCTGCTCACAAGCTCGCGTTTTGATAACGGAAAATAAATGAGGAATATACCTTTCTGAACAATACCTTCGTGTATTCATTTTTTTCCTCGAACCATAGACGCTTGGAATAAATTACCTAGGAATATTGTCAACAGTTCCAGTGTTGAACAGTTCATCGCAAATTTGAAAATTCTTGGGTGAAGTTGTACTTGTATTCCTGCATTGTCTGTTTTTCTTTTTGGCAATGTTCCATGCTTTGAATTTCTGTATTTGAGTGTGATTGCCTTTGTTGATGTTTTCTTCTTATGTAGTTTTTTCTTTGTGTCCACCCCAGCCTGGAGTCAAGCTACTCTTCAATATTTCGAAATAATAATAATAATAATAATAATAATAATAATAATAATAATAATAATAATAATAATAATAATAATAATAATAATATACAATTATCAACCTGAGAAAAAGATCAGTAAAGTCATGTTACAAAATGAATTCATAGCTGATTTTTGATTATTATTTGTGGCCGAAAGTGAGTTCAGTAGTTGGCCTTTTAAGCCAACCTATGTTCATGATCTCTGGTGTGTACTTATATTTAGTGTAGTCGTGATTGTTTACATTATCCTTTCGACTAAACTAGAAACGAATGCATAGTGCCTAGAGTCTGATAAGGTATGAAAAACACTGTGTCATCATTGTGTCCAGGTGCTATTCTTCTACAAGCAGTGACAAGGGACACTTTCCACTATGAAAAGATGAGATCACGAAGCATGGTAAACCAGAAATAACCTTTCGGACACAAATAATCCCGACTGAGGATCGTAGGCAGTTTATCGGATAACATCTTGGCGAGAATGGTGAGGAAACAATTTGAAAAGAAAAGAAATTAGGAGGCTGGGTAGTTAGATCGTTTGAACTGACGACATTGTATATAGCTGCTCCTGCTTGAAAGGCAGTGTATTGAGCTACACATAGTAGCTGCATGTGAGCTCAGTTGTTGTAGGCAATTAAACAAACGCGCTTCTAATTGAAAACAGTGCGAACGAAACCAAATGCGTTTCATGCTGAAAATAGTTCTGATTTCCCATCTTGAACCCAGGATGAGCTTCTATACGCCCATCAAATTGTTCCTGAGTGTGGAACAGATTGAGTTGACTAAACGTCGAAAATTTGCGCTGTGATAACCAGGCCAACAACGCAATACTGTCCGCACAAAACCTGTTTTCTATCGAGAATAAGCGGTAGAGGGTGCTGCTTGCAGTCAAGCGTCAACTGAACTCACCTCGTCAGAATCTGGGAACATTACGCTGTCCGCAATGCACCTCCGCACCTGGAATAAATATATAGCGAAATTAACAAAGGTAAGCAGTTACGCTCGTTGTACCTTGCAGCACAGTGGTTTCGCAAAAAGAAATTAGAGGTTTAACATAGCGTTCAATGTTCAGTGTCAACGACATGCGTGCTGTACGAAAGCGCAATAAAAAACTATCTTTGATGGCAACAAACTTGCGGCGCCAGCCTAGTTGCTGCATTGACTCGGCCTTCAATGCCCATGCCAGGCGCGTTGAAATAAAGCATTTTTTTGTCTAGAGGCACTTTATTTTTCTTTACTTTTGTCTGCCTCACCATAGAATATCTCACTAATTCCTTTCACTAGCGTTCGAACTTTGCTTTGAATATTTCGTGCTGAAATATTGCATCTATACCTTATTTGATGTCTGTGTTTGTTTTCGCTCTCTTGTTTGTGTATTTGGGTTGCAGCCTGGCAGTTATTACGAGAGAAGTTGGAGACTAGTATTGCGTGCTTAGCGCTTCGTATACCAAGAGCTTGTCAGCTTGAGGGCATCGCTTTTGTGTTTAAATGCAGCATTGGTTTCATGCACATATTTCTCTAGCCCAAAAATGAATCCGGAATTTGCAGTCACTTTCTGTAGTAACGAGAAAAAGAGGATGATGACGGCGCATGAAGGGCGTTGAGACCAATGAAGGGACATACAAAAAGAAACTCTGGTCAGCTGCTGTCGTCCCTGAATACCCATTCTCAGGCTTTTTCGGGTGAAATAAAAATGCATCTGCGCAGAAAAATAAAGCTCATTTATGACTCAAAAAATAAAATTGAGAATGTCTTCAGCGCTCGATTCAAACGCTGGACTGATACAGCGAGAAGAATCGTTTACCACTGTTTTGAAGTGAATGTTCACGCAGCTTAGTTTGCACCCAACAACTGGTGTCGACACCCACCAGTATTATTATTATTATCCCGTATTATTATTACTATTATTATTACTGTTACGCGAGAAATTGGCTCATAATGGCGAAACATTTTTTTTGTGTTCTGGCTTTCTCCGTCTACAAAGGCTGATTTCCATTTTCGCTGCGTGACCGCTAAAGCGCTTGTCAATTCTTGCAATGAGAGAGCTTACAGATCAAACTTGTTCGTCTCAGTGCAAATAGGGGGCCAGCTCTGCCAACTGATCAGCTGCAATGAGCAAGCCCGTAAGGAGACGGCGTTGATGAAATTTCTTGACACTGTCTTCCGTCGAATGAGAAGCACGCGTCGTGCAAAGGAAGAAACTGAAGAGGGCGTATACGACATGCCCTCTAGCATAATCCGATCAGAGAACTTATACTGCGCAACTCAACAAAACAATCACAAAAAGTAAGCTTAGCCGATTGGTGAATTACCGATTACAGCGTAATGCCATGGGAGGCCGAGCACCACTACTAACTACGTATCGTTACGAAACTGCCAGCCGACTTGCATCTATCGTCAAGCGCTCCGCCGCCGCCGTCTTCCCAAGCTTCGGTGCGTTCAACGCGACGCGGCCAACGCTCTTTCCCCTCTTTCGGAAGCTTTCTGGCTGGACCGCTAAAACCAATTAGCTTTCGTTGATGAATGATTGGTTTTGGTTTTGTGGGGTTTAACGTCCCAAAGCGACTCAGGCTATGAGAGACGCTGTAGTGGAGGACTCCGGAAATTTCGACCACCTGCGGTTCTTTAACGTGCACTGACATCGCACAGCACACGGGTGCCTTGCTTTTCGCCGCGTGCGAAAAGCGGCCGCCGAGGCCGGGATTCGATCCCGCGCCCTTGGGAACAGTAGTCAAGCGCCGTAACCACTGCGCCACCCCAGCGGGGTGTTGATGAATGAGCTAAGCTGTTAAGTCGGATGCACATGACGGACCTGTTCGCGAACCGATCGGTCACGTGACGTCTGAAGCGCGGACTGGCCTTCCGTGGCGAGCATTCAAACTACAGGAGTAAATCGCAGATGACAGCGTGGGCTAACCCTTGCTCCCAGAGCTCTGCGTGACCGGAGAGCCACACTACTCCAGTGCAGCCTGTGGTAAAGACGCTGAGAGGAAACGCGGCAACTGTGTACTTTTACTCTGCAGCTTCATTTGCCAACTCATTGCCCTGGTGGCTGTTTCGCTCGATAAAACGGGGAAAATGCATGCGGTTCCCTGTATTGCAAGCTATATCGTTTACTTCAATAACTTCCTCCTGTGGCGCTCTTCACCACGCGAAAGCTAGCGCAATGCCCTCTGAGCACTTTCTTCTTCTCTGGTGGTGTCCTCTCCCCTCCTTTTTCTATGACAATACTCGTTATGCTCGGTCACATGGTCTAGTGAGGTAGTTGAGGCGTACAGTTGGAAGTGGTGGTTCCAATCTCGATCGCAAGCTACATTAGCAGATGCCTGCCAATCAAGAAGCTAAATGGCATGATGCCACCCGGAACGTTGTGTGAAGAACAGTTGTGAGGGGAAATGTTGCGAAAGAACAGGAAACAGGGGAAATGTGGTTCTACATGGAGGTTGATAAGAAACAAGGGAGTAATTGTTGACATCGACTTAAGCGAGTCCTTACAAGCGAATAGCGAGCCAGATGCATCAAGAGGGAAGGGGCCCTCCCGCATCGGTATGGGTGACGCATGCCGTCGTCCCAGTTGGCGCTTTGATGGCGGGTGGGAGGATAGTACCTATCACGCATTATGTGTTCATGACATGGCGCTGCCGCATGGTGACATGGATACCGTAAAAGGTGAAGACTTTCTGTCCACGCCAATCTTGATCCAAGCAAGGTTTTTGCCTTAATATAAGCAGAAGATATAAGCTAAGATGATCGGGATACAGGCCAGTGTAACATTCATTCGTGCGCGCTGTGCAGCGTACATGTCACTCAGTGAAAACTGTTTCTTGCTTACCTCAAGCGTTTCAATGCAATATTATGCTACGTTCTCAATGCTTGGGCACCGGGAGGATTGCTAGAAAACTCTCCGCGAGGAAAAAAAAAAATTAATCGTTCATGAAAAACTGAAGTGTGGGAAAACCTTTTATCTATATCGCGGACCGCTGAACATTGATTGAAACGGAGAAGTTAAAATCAGGGAGTGGCATAGAATCACATCGTGCTAGTTCGTGCGGGCATTAGCGATTTCATCTGTCGTGCGAATGCCACTTAGGCAAAGGTGTGCTAACTGAACTACCGAATGTTTTAAAATGATAATGAAAATAATGTTTTAAAGAAAATATTTTATGGCAGGTCATTGTATTTTTTTAACGAGTCTAAAATACCGCTTATCAACGCACAATACATTTTCGCTATCGCCTTGTCGGCAGGAACATAGTCAAGTAATTGGCTGAAGAGACAAACATACTGAGCAAACTGAAAAATGCATTTTAATATATGCGTATCGAAAACTCCAAGGGGTTTAAGATGATACGCTGGCAACAATAGCAAAAATTCGATCGAAATGGTGCATAAATTTATGTTGCAAAATGTTCAGGTGACGGGGGTGAAATTTGCAGGTGGCCCGGACTAACTTTGTGTGCGGCCATCAGAATGGGTATGGTTCAAGCTAATCAGATATTTCAATGTGGCCGAGCTCATTGATCAATAATTCTGGGCAAAATTTTTGGGGGTATACAATATCAGATTTGTTGGCAATCACTGAACTGAGTGCAATCGATTATAGCTGGGTGCCTATTTTAAACACACCGCTTTAAAGGCCCCGGTTCATTCACAAACATGACGCAGCGTGGCCGTGAGAGCGAAAATGCTATGATGGCTTATCAAGTTCAATCAAGGCGAAGGAACACACTGACGTGGAGATAGCCTTTTCCAGATTGTAGGGAGACAGCTCTAAGGTTACAAACGCAGGCTCAGTGCTCTACTCGCTATTGATGAGAGAAGAGCAACATTTTTTAAAAACTAATGAGCCACATTTTTATTCCTTTTTTGCGTGGAACACTTTTCGGTGTTATCCTTCTTCTTTAAATG
Organism: Amblyomma maculatum; assembly: GCA_023969395.1. NCBI lineage: Eukaryota > Metazoa > Arthropoda > Arachnida > Ixodida > Ixodidae > Amblyomma > Amblyomma maculatum. The sequence goes on along the minus strand of JAJIZL010022849.1, from coordinate 8,084 downwards.
TTCATATGTGGCGCAGGAAGCCCTCCTCACCTGTGTGATGGTCCAGAAAGCAGCGCTGCTCATGTTGGTGGCTTCGACGACGATGCGGCAGGCCTCCCTGTCCCGCTGAGACGCCTCCACGGAGGGAAGCACAGCCGCCATACACTTCGCCTTGTGGGCATCGTACGAACGGTCGCGCTGCATGACAAAACGCATTCCGGCTCATAGTAAGATCGAATATTATTTTTTATAGAACGCGCCATGGCTTAGAAAAACTGTTTAAAAGAATTCTTGTATCAAAATTGCATTCTTTTATTAGTGTCAGGCACAACCTCGAAAAAACGGGGGAGTATTATGCACATCATTGTCGATTGGGAGCCCTGTTCGTTTGCCTCACTAAAAAAAAAAAAAAAAAGTCTGGTATAATGTTGCAAGGTAGCAGCCAGCAAAATGAGATTTCTCGAACGTGGTACAGACGGGAAATGATTTCCGCTTGCAATTATGCGGTGGCCTTACTAAAAAAAAAAAAAAAAGCCCGCTGCCATGTTTTGGATTCCTTCTGAGTAGCTATTTATATGCAGCAACTTTCCATGGCCTAATAAAATGCGGTCAGAGTTTGATTAACGCCTTTTAAACCTGTAGACAAGTGTGCTAAAAAAATCTGCAAAATCAGCAAGAAATATCTCATTTTCTCCCACTTTGTCCTAAGTGATTGCGCTAATGTCGTTTAAGAGTATGGTGAGGATTGATTCTCCGCCAAAAAATTATCAATAATGCCTCCAAAACTGCTTCTCATTCTCATTTCAATGATTACTGAATGTTGTTTTTTTTTTCAATACATAAAACCACACAAACAAAAACAGAGTGTTATTGACAACAAGCAGCTGTTAAAAAAATTATAGCACTATGTTCGGAACCTATACTTTATGGAGTTTCTAAAAGAGGAAATTTTGCGCGCCCTGGATATTAGCACTGATTACTGCAGTGAATGCCACCACGTGAAATTACCAGAAATATTCTACGTGTACAACGATAGCTAGTTTTTTTTTTTATTCTGGGCTAAGAAAGAGGCCAAAGATTTCACGTAACTCTGCCGCCTACGACCAAACAAATGAATTACAAGTCGCTTTAGCAAACGATTTCCAAAACTAGGGACCTATATTGACGCAATGATCGCAATCCCAAGGTAGAAAAAGAAAGTGAAATTCTTGTATTCCCTAAAGAAGTGCGATGTTTCAAGAAGTCATCCTACGGATAACAATAGTAACTAAAGTCCTCAAAGAATGCCATTTGTTCAAAGAATAAAAAAGCTGAGTGCAGTGTATCACAGACGTTTAATGAAATACATGAGGGATATATGGGAGAGCGGTCGTTTTTTTTTTGCGGTATTCTATATAATCATGCTTTAGCCTATGCAAAGAATTGACAAAACCATTATTGCTTGTTATGAATAATTTCTTGTGCCATGCCGATTGACGTTTATGTGACTTAGACAACATTCGATATCCAGTAGTCATTGATATTTTAGTTAGGTGAATGTTTCTGGCTCATGCTAATTCGTATCATCTCACCCTTTTGGTAAGAGAAGTGTCAAATCATATGGCACGTTTCATGCTCGGGATTTTTCGAGGCGGCAATGCTTCAAGCAGGGTTGCAGGGGTCCCGTGTGCTTGATTCCTGACTCACCCTTTTATTCGGAAGGAGCTTCCCGAGGTTTCAGCTCGTTCCAACTCCATCACGCCTAATGTGGTAGAGATATCCTACAACCCGCCAACCAGTCGCCTTACAGCAAATTCTATGAGCTAAAAAAATATATGATCGCCTGCGCACCTTTACACCCAAAGCCTTACGACTCCCGACCCTTCCACCCGTCAAATACTACCCGTCAGAGCCAAGCTCGTGATCTTTCGAGGCTGCATGGGATGCTTCAGGCAGGGGGTGCAAGGATCCTGGTGTCAATGACCTCTAAGGAGCATTTTCGTAATTTTCCAGACTCTGAGGTTTCAAACGTTAGCAGCTGATGCCTCCGGACAGTTTTTGCCAACATGGGGATACTAACCTCTCTCGCACTGAAAAGCTGTTATAGGCAAGCTCGTGTTGTTTGAAGATTGCGACTACTTCAGGCGCCCTTTTGTGCTGTTTCGTGTGAGATGAAAATGGTGCGATGATGGCAACTAGCTCCTTTTTCTTCCCGAAGGAGGTTGTACCACGCCAGGAGAACTGTTGTATCCGCTGAAAAGTATGTCGCTACCCGTCCGCACTACGAATTGTCAGTGTATGACTGTTTACCTTTATTATTCAAGAGAAAAGTATATTATAGTTGATCCTCACTGGCAGTCACTTGTGGGCTGTGGGTCTGAAAATGTAGGAGGTAATGGAAAAGGTATAACTGAAAATAAAAGGAGTTCAGCTAGTTTTGAAAAAAAAAGCAAGATGGGAGGTGTAACATTAGGAAACAAAAATAGACCTAATTTCTTCCAAGTACAAAAGCCAGAAAATGAGGTCCTAGCCAAAATCGAGCAGAAGCAATAACCACGAGTGAGGTCTTTATCAGAATATAAGATAACTGACATCCTGTAAAGGCTAAGCAGCGGATTACAGTAGATCGTAAGGGCAGCAAGCGGCGAACGGGATCAAATGCGAAAAGGTGGCCGCGCCAGTCAAAGATCAGGATTAATTGAAGAGTTATTGCTGAAGCCTTCGCCCAACAGTGAGCACATTTATACTGTTTCTGCTGATAGCGATTGTGCCCACCTGTGCCCAGATATCTCTACATTGTGCACAGTTCCAAGCAGCAATCTTCGATCTATCAATTTAGTAATTCAGCTGCTGTGCTTCCAATGACCTTCAAATTCAGCAGCGTTGTTCTTCACAAATACAACACCCTACACGCTCTCACACCGGATAGCGTTGAGCACTGAAATGTTGGTACGACATCTGTCTCCATCAAGGAGGGGAATCATCATTGTAAGAAGATTCGGAGCTCCTACATAAAATGGCAGACTACTAATGAACGATACTTCGAATCTAGCTGTCGGTCTCACCTCCAAAGCTTCCTGGGACGAGATATTGTGGCATGCCATGTGTTTCATGCGGATTTCTTGGGGCCACCCTGCAAAGAAGATGTCAAGAGAGGAATAACTTTTGAAGAAAAAATGAAAACAAAGGTACCTCACTGTGTGTCAGATAAGCTGCAAGTAATATGGTGCATTTAGTACCATGTCAATCTGTTTCGGAGACGTAACTGCTTCATAAAATTAGAGGGTGTCTTAGATGTTTTTTAAGAGTAGACCAGGGAAAGCCTACTGTTCCTCTCCTATCATTTGCCTCTCATCGTTTGCCACAGTTGTGGTCGTTCCAAGTCATCATTTGACATATTCGTCGTTTCGTAGTGATGATGAGTCATGCCTCGTCATTGTAATCATTAGCACTCATCGCTAATCGCTGTTGCTCGTTTCCGCTCAGTTGCGGTCATTCGAGTCGTCGTTTGACATGTTGGTCGTTTCGTAGTCATGATGAGTCATACCCAGCCATTGTAATCATTATCACTCTCGCTAAGCATTTTTACTCGTTTCCCGTCCGTTGCGATCATTTCAAAGCATCGTTTGACACATTGCTCGTTTTGTAATCATGATGAGTCATGCGTAGTAATTACCATTAACAGCTAAGCAATTTTAATCATTTCCAATAAATATTACAAGCCGTCATATGACATATTGATCTTTTCGTAGACATTAGAGGTCATAAATAGTCATGCCTAGTTATTTTAACTATTTCCAATCAGTTGCGGTCCTACAAGTTGCAGTTTGACATATTGGTCAATACAAGGTATTCTAGTCATTATTAATCATAAGTATTAGTCATTAGCATCAGTCAATAACTCTATCAATGTCTATATTTATTCGTTATCTATCACCACCAATCCTTTTCATCCTTACTTTCCCTGCTCACACGCCCCCTATTCGCGAGTTATACACCAGGGCACATATGCGACACACAGATCCCGCGCACAGACATATCTGACGCAATAATTTATGTCCATTCTCACCCAGGTTTTAGTGCACCCTGAACTTTCTTTACATAGAATATGCCACGTGGTGAAGTAGATGCAGCTTTCAAAATGCATCTCCATGTTCTTTTATTCTAGCAATAATGAGCTAATCAGTGTCCAGTTTCTCTGAAAGGCAGGAGAACGACTGTGAAACCTGAGAAGGAGCTTGTTGGGCTTTCGACTTTTTGTTTTTAGAAAGGAAGAAGAACCAAATGAGGATCGGTTGATGCAACGGCCATGAAATCAGTAAACGGTCCATTATCAAGTACAAGGTAACATATATGCAGTAAAACAAAAAGACGACACAAACAAAAGTAGCAAGTAGAGATGAACGACCAATGTAGTGGACACTGGGCAGCAACATTAGTAACTGCAGTAAGTTTAGAGCTCGCACTTGAGTATTCGAATAAGATCGCATATGATAATATATCTAAGGAATGCGACTTCAGGTATTATGAAAGTTTCTAAGATGTGCGACACTCTGAAGTATGTTTCGCATACTTGTCGCGATATGAGGCGCTTGCGTCGTAATCTGGTTTCTCCACTACAAGACGTGGGGGGTAGCACTCCTCGGGATTCTCCCTACTGTATGTGTTTTCATCAACAATCGTCTAGGCAAATTTAAGCACAACTGCGAGGGTTGGATACATTATCCATGAACGAACATCCTTATGAGACTGGTATGCTTCAGGTAAAGTGATCGACGTGTTATTATTACAGCGCGTGGAATGAGACGTCGTTAAGCTAGCCTTTATTGGCCCCATTTGGGGGTCGCAGTTCCCTCAACGCCCTGCGGAAAGAACATTCTTGCCCTTCGTGGCTATTCAAGCAGTACTTAAAAGTAACCTGACGAAGTTGTTAGCTTTTAAAGGTCTGTTAGAGTTGTTAAAATAGCGCGTTGTTTAAGACAATAGCACAATACCCACCGTTTAAGAAAATATCACAACGATGAATGATGTTCTTTCCGTCCACCTTAGAGCAGAAAACATACTTTCAACTTGCCTATTGAATTGTGTACCAAGAAAAGTTCCAGTATTAAGAAAATATCAGAACGATGCATGATGTTCTTTCCGTCCACCTTAGAGCAGAAAACATACTTTCAACTTTGCTATTGAATTGTGTACCAAAGAAAAGTTCCAGTATTGTTCAATCGCAGAATCGCCCTTATCGGCATAAGCCGTAATTCTAAAATCGATGTGAATGATTGGTTCTCGCAGTTTCTATTCCTCGTCTGTTACTTTTGCCTATAATCAGCTTTGTATGACACTTGCAGTGGATTCGATATTAAATATGCGAATCGGAGAACTCCGAGAAGTCCCGCATGTCTAAATCCACTGTTTGCTTTTTCTGTCCTCTTCGCGAAATGTCCTTCTCGTTTTCTACTCGGCCACTGACGATTGTTTTCGTTTGTATTGAAAAATAAAACTAGCACTGATACTACAGAGTAAACCGAAAGAAATGAAACTATCTCAGTAAATTCAAGACAGCATCGGGCGTGATGCATTATGGTCTAAACAAAAAGGAGCAGCATAGAGCACCTGAGGCCTGGGATTGAAATTCCTGGCTGATAAAGTCACACCCCCATGTGCTTTGCAAAGTAGCTAGTTTGTTTTCCGACTGCTATAGCTACACAGAACAGCAACATCGGTGTCATCAGCTGAAATATCAGGATTATAATGCTTTTTTGAAGCAGAGCCGTTGTCTTTTTAGCACAATCAATTTAGAACTTGCGAAAACCTTTATGCATTGCATGTTCTGTTTTCGTCACTTTCATTCTATGCGTGACGTCATGTTTCACGTGACCTTTAACGAGCGCTTTTTAATTCCCGCGCCAGGCCATGTGGCTCAAACGTCGTAAACTATCACATGAAACTGGCTAGCACACGAGAACCTACCAAAGTCAGACTGGGACGACTGAAGTATAGAGTTATGCGCCTTGAAGAAACTGTAGGAGAATGCTTCCAAATTGTATCGGTCCCATCCCAGGAAAGAATGTTGTAGATAAAAGCGCGGAGCATCCCTGCTTTATTGTGGGATGCAATTACATGAGGCGGGGCACCCACGCAGAGACCTACAAGTACAGGGAGGGTCAAAAGTTCCCAGGCCACAGGGTCTTTCTCTGAGCAGTATAGTAAGGCAGCTACGACGGCCCCAAATCTCAAAATACATGTGGAGGGCAGAAGAAGCATTATTCTAACCTCTGATGTCATTTACAGCTTTAATGGAATCTCACATGTCGGAATATGATGACCAGAAGCAACACCTGCGGCCTGAGAACTTTTGACCCCCCCTTGTACATCGTGACATACATGATGCAAAGAGGTCACAGAAACGCAAATATCACTTTCGACTTTTATATCCGCTAGTTATGAGCAAATTCCGAGCACAGCCTGCCCCATTCTGCATACTATTCCTTTAGGGCAGTTTAGTGAAACAGTGTAAGAGTATGAAATACGCTATCACCAACAAATGCCCAGATTATTATACGGTTTTTGTCCATTTGTCAATGGCTCAGTGGACAGAGCAGTGTATAGGTGATTTTGTTTGCGACATCATTTCTTAGCGCAGTTTCATGCTCAAGAACGTACTGAAGTGGCATAAAAAATTCCTTCCTGCGCATTTGTACGAAACGCAGTAATATGCTGCAAAACGTATTAGAGGGTAAACCGCACACTAGCGTTTCAAGCGCTAATTTCGAGTCAGTAAAAATTCAACTTTTATTGCCATAAAATGCGAGAAATTATTTCGGGCTGGTGCGAGTGTTCAGGGAGGCCTCCAGTCGGGGGCGACCTCTTGAGCTCGCGTGTCGAGGGCCAGTTGCGCAGTTTTTCTTGGGCTGGCCAACAGCTTGTCCCATTACTCCACTGAGGGAGCTGGCAAGAGTGTCTTTGGAGTGGAATTGCTGGCGCATTCCCATAGTAAGGGGTCTTGGGTGGCCTGCGTCCCGTCGCCGCAGTGCCAGTATGCAGGGTTGTATTCTCCGTTCGTAATTAATGATAATCGGTAGGGACTAAGAATGGCCTTTGTAAGCGTCTGAGTGTCGTGGCTTGCGCCCGGTCCAGATCGGGGTGAGGGGCGGGGTACGGGCATCTTAGCTCGCGATAGAAGTTTATTATCTCCGTGTATGTGCGCGGCGCCTCGACGGGCGCGTCCGTTCCCGATAGATCTCCCGTCTCCCGGTTGGTTAAGCCCCGGGCTGGTCCGGAGTTACCCGCGTGAGCTGTAAGCCATACGAGATTGATGTTGTGATTAAGAGATCGGTTGCGCAGAATTTGTGTCGCGAGTGCGAGTGCAGAAGTTTTGGCGAAATTTTGAACGGCACTCTTTGAGTCGCTTAGAATAGTTTTGGTGCGGGGATCTGCGATGGCCAGTGCGATAGCTACATCCTCTGCCTCGCATATGGAGCTAGCATTAAATGTTATGGCTTTGAGGAAGGCTGACTTTGAAGTGGCCATACATGCCATGCATGCTCTGTTTTTGATGGTTTGAACTGCATCCGCGTACACTGCTTGTGGATCGTTCTCATACTCTTTCTCAAGGGTCTGTACCCTTTCTTCCCGCGGGCATCATGTGTGCCCGGTAGCATGCTTCTGGCTATTGGTTTAACAACTAGTCTATTAGCAGATCAATTAAGGGGAAATGAGGGTGCTCGTTATAATACATGAAGGAAAGAAGCCAACAGTCGGCGAGGCCAAGGAAAGCGTAGGGGATGTTACTTTATGTTCTTTTTCTTTTTTAATGTTTACTTGGATAATCAAAGAAATTAGTAATGTAATCTTGTTTAGGGGAAGATAATTAAACACAAAGTAGCAGAAAAAACAACGTGCCGATGGTGGGAACCGAACCCACGACCTCCGAATATCGCGTCCGGTGCTCTTCCAACTGAGCTACATCGGCCGCTGTCTCCCCTGCTACTTGCTTGGGTATTTATGTTGTCTGTATACGAACCTTGAGAGTGTTCACCCGCGCCACCCTCAACCATAGCGGTGGACGTAGAACGTCCTTTGTTACCGCCAGCGTCACGTAGAACGTGATCAAGAGCGAGGGCGAAAGC
>JAJIZL010022848.1:14982-31581 GCA_023969395.1 Amblyomma maculatum | reverse complement strand
AGATACTGCGCCTTTCCCTTCCTGTGAACCAATTATTATTATTATTATTATTATTATTATTAATTAAAACTGTGAAGATAACATTTAGCCAGATAATTCGGCCGTTACCTAAAGACAATTCAGTGCCAACTTAGTGAAACGAGTGTTCCTCTATACTACTACTAATAATAATAATAACAATAATATTATTATTATTAATAATAATAATAGTTGTAGTAGTAATAGTAGTAGTAGTATTATAGGCTTTCTCAAGCTAGTGCCGCGTCCAACATGACGCCCATTGAAAAAGCATGCGCCGCTAATCGGTAGGTTGCTCGGCTCCTGGGGGCGGTAGATGCTAGTCGGAATAGCCCGCTTTCTTCGTCTCTTCTGTCGTTTTGTCCCTTGCGGAGCCACCGTACTGAGCAAACCCAAATATGCCTCCCGTCCTGTGTTCCGCGCTGTTATCCTCAAGATGCATAACCAACATGCCCAAGCTGCTATTCTAGCTAATTACTGGTACGTTCGCCTCCCATAGCAGTCTAGTGGGTATGCGGCGTTCATTTCATCAATAAGAACTTTCCTTCCTAAAGTTTTAAGGTTTGGTTTAAAGAACGCGCCATAATGCTTTTCAAGCCTCATGGACAAAGTGTTTGGAGGAATCGAAGTATTCGCCTCGCCTTATTTACACAATGCATAGACGACGGAGAGAAGTCGCAGAGCTGCTTTGTGATCGTGTCAGTTTCTTGCTTCGCGTCTGCTTCTCTGGCCATTTCTACGTGATGCCGTATTAAAATTTATTTTTGTTTATTCCACGCCTTGTTACTTGCCGGGACTGCTGATGCCTTCCGCTGGACTCCGAACCACAACGCCAACGCTACTCTCGGAGCCTTCGACTCACATCTAGCAACAGGCATACAAGGCGGCTCTTAACCTCGCTATAATTATCATTATAATAATTATTCCACAGGAAGGGAAAGACACAGTATCTGTCCCACCTGTTCCTGTGGACACCTGAAACGCACCTTAAGGGAAGGAAGGAAGATGGGAGCTAAAGTGGAAAGAAAGAAAAGGGGAACAGAAGTGGAAGGCTAAGGAGTAATTTCTACCACTTGGGGATCTTCAATGCGCTCCTAAATAGCACACCATACGGACGCCTCTTTGTTTCGCCGGCATCAAAATGCTGCCACCGCGGTCGGGATCGAACCCGGGTACTCCGGCACAGTAGTCGGGCATCTTACCACTGCACCACCACGGCGGGGCCAGGAATTGGGGGTCTATAATCCTCTAACGGAGCTCATGGAAGCTCATCTCACCTTTCAGTATGAGCGCTTCACCCACATCCCCATGGGACGTTGCATACTCAACAAGGCTGGAATAGGCTTCGAAGCGACTTCGTTGACGTGGTCCAGCTTCGGCCTCGCATCCACGGTAACCTCGTCATTACCCTATCCCTAAGAACGTGCACCCAAAGTATGTCGCTCACTGTAAGGATAGGGCTACGTCCCGGCACAAAAAATATTGAGCAGATCGAACAGCTGTCCATATCGACGCACCGGAATTTTCCGACACTAATGCTTCCGACAGCGAAAAGCAAGGCGCTCATGTGCTATGCGATGTCAGTGCACGTTAAAGAACCGCAGGTAGTATAAATTTCGGGAGTGCAATACGGCGTCTCTCATAGTCGCAGCCGCATTGGGGCATTAAACAACGAAAACTACTCAAGAGGAGACTACTATTACTAAGACGCCGACAGCTTTTCGGCTGAACGAGCTGTGTCCGCTATCCCTTAAAATGATCTGTTGTAACGCCTATGACATTTACATCAAGCGGTCGTGAAGGGTCGTGTTTGAATTTATTTTATGCCAATTATAGAAAGCTTGTTATTAACAATTATAGAAAACATACTAAATGAAAAGAAATATTTACGAATAACAACTTTGAACATCATGAGCAACTAAATTTTGATGTTCTCATAGCTGACCACACTGTACACAGTCATTCAAAACTTTATCAAGTTTATCAACTTACATGCGTTCTAAACCACTCCTAATGCCTATTCCGTAAGCGCTCGACATGTTCGTAAGCAATCCTTCTGGCGCCTCTCCGTCAATTTCTTAGAAATTGGAATAGGGCTGATGAGAATATGAGCATTAAAACCCACATTCGTGGTGCACAAAACTTTCCCCTGGCTGCGCAGGCCACCATCATCAAGACAATTTATTTCTACCCTCCGCTTTGTGGCCAGCATCTTTGACATCCCCCCAGGCAAGAAAAAGCAGCTCCAGAAACATATATACCGTTTTTCGTGGCAGAGAGCCCCCGATAAGGTAAAGCGAGCCATTGTCTGCCTGCCCAGATTTAAAGGTGGCCAGGGGCTGCCAGATCTGGATATTCTCACAAGGGCTCTGCACATCAAATGGACATTCAGAGCGAATGCGACATGCCGCTAACAAAAAACGATGGCTTCGTACTATCTGTCGACACGGCTGCGAACATTCACTGAGAAGGCCCTACACCACAACACCTCGCTTGCAGGGTCATCCCTATCATTTTACCCACAGCAACGGACATAGAATACCTGAAGGAAACCTCGTCTGACGTTGACCGAAGAACCATGCCCCTGAAAGATATTATCAATGTGATCACCCCCCCACTCCCTGCCCGCCTATCAAAATACATGCTACGCGCAGAAAGACCGAGTTGGCAGTACATAACCGTCCACTTCCTCGAGACACGCTGAGCCTCCTTGATGTGGAGGTTCGCAAGAGGCATCTTACCAATCAGACTGTGCGCCTTCGTCCCTGCGACGTCGGGAAATATTGACTTGTGTCCCTTCTGCTTGGCCCGAGAGACAGCGAAGCACATCTTTCTGGACTGCCTAATTCCCGCAGCGTTTCCAGAGCGTCCGAAAGATATATTCGGCCTCCCCGGGATCCCATACGTGCGCTGTTTGAACCCGCTTCGAAAGGAATGGCGCAAGCAGTTTGTCTTGACACTGGCAGAGGTCAACTATCAGGTGTGATTGTCCCGCTGCAAAGCAGCCTACTCGAACAAGACTCCGAGCCTCCATGACGTGAAGGCCAAAATTAAAAAAAGAACTATGGTTCCACCTAGAGAGAGAGAGACGCCACTTGCGGGAAAGAAGTTTTTTGAAGAATGGAGACACCCCATGGTGATTTTCAAAGAAGAATACGGAAAGCTAGAAGGGAGATATTGAAGACTTGCTCACGTCAGGCTTCGGCCCAAAGGGGTGGTGCAGACGTGATGCATAAGCACCGAGACACCGCCCCGGTGGGAACAGGTGAGATTGCATGAGCCCCTTGGCGGCGAAAAGCACGCTCCCCGAAACATAAACCTCCCAAACCTTATGGTGCGGGACGCCTTGCCTGGGGTAGCCGTAGGATGATGATGGGCGCAGGTTGAAGTCAGTACCCTCAGAGGATGATTGCACCTAGTGCATTCTCCCTTTCATCTGACAAGAAAAGGGAGGTGCTTCACCTAGCGCGTTTGCATTGAGTAGATGTTTTGTTTTTGCAGGTGTGCAACTTCCGAACCTCCGCCGATGTCCTTTATTTTCCTTCTCGTTTTAGTGTTGAGGCCTTTTTTTTTGTTAATGGACTGTCCGTGTTGTGACGTAGGCGCGATATTTCTTCACCAGCGTAGAGGGAATGTGCTCATTGTATATATGGCATAAATGGGCTCGTAATTGCCGTCGTCGCTTTTCTAGATGGTCGCAGGACTCGTTTTTTAGCATGTACGCGCCAGTCACGCGTAGTTTGACAAACGAGTTCTTTTAATCCATCACGACATAATTTTTAAGTGACGTGCCCCACTTTCTGCTCGGGGATTTCATTTGTGTTTTAGACACAACGCGCAACATCAGGGGGCCTGATCAGGGCGCCTCCAGTTATCACGCGAAGGAACTTGGAAAGCTATTACAATAATTACGCTTAGTGGACGCGTTGGTCACTCTTCACAGAGACCATTTAGAGGCTACACGAGCCAGGGGTCAGAGCGCGAGCTGAATAGATCGAGTTTACATCCCCTCTACCATGACACGTGACTTGCAACAGTGTGATGTATTACCTTTCCAATCAGGTATTAAACCAAGTGATCACTTCCTGGTTATGGTTATTCTGCGGGATGTCCCGGGTCGTGCAAACAGCCCCCTGATGTGGCGCATGGATGCAGCGGTACTGCACGATGAAGAGTGCATCGATGATATACACCGAGAGTTCTGCTTGTCTGTGGCCGCAGTTAGTAACGCAACCACTGCGACTTGGGACGTGCTGAAAGCACGCTGGCGCGATGTTATTGCATGTGCGGGGAAGGCGTGGCTTGTCCGCATTACGACCATACTCAATGACATTCTGCACCGTATGCGCATCGTATGTGGTGGTGAAACGCTTGCGTTCGTCATGTGCAAATATCTCGAGACGCTGTGCGAGCGTTATCAACGCATCCTCGAGGAAAGTGCACGCGCATCACTCACCGCGGGTCCATCCAACGTGCCGCTTGAGGATGGCGCAGACCTCGGACACGGTCGAGCTGTTGTCCAGCGCACTAATGGGCAAACGCGCATGGAGAGCGTCATGCTCGCGGCCGTTACTACATCTTCGGAACCCGCGTACATCCACAACTTGCTTAGCGAGCACTTTGAGGCCCTCTTTTTGTCGCAAGGCCTCGACCAGGCCTTAGAACACAGCCTGGTAGAACATGATGACAACATGGTTAATTGTTCGGCGTGCTCCGCTCATTTGGTTTTCAGGAATTCGTTCTGCTCCTACGCGGCCTTTACATCGATCTTGGCAGTGAACTAGTACTGAAAGGCCGAATTGCCGGCAGCTTTCCGATTGAGCGAGGAGTGCGTCAGGGGTGCCCGCTCTCGCCGGTACTCTTCATACACTTGCTCGACCCGCTGCTGCGTAGGATCGCAGCGAAAAGGCGTATTCGAGGTTTCCCATCAGTAGGACAGGACGACATATGACTCTTCGTGCGTGACAGTGAGAGTTTCATTGTTTTTTTGAACATCTTTTCGGAATACACAGTTTTATCTAGAGCGCAGCTCAGCACGAATAAAAGTAAAGCACTCCGCTTCAGTCATTTAGGGGCACTTTAGCCGCCGCCGTACCGTTTGTGGACGCAGTGCGTATACTTGGCTTACTGTTTGATCCAAGTGGGGTTCCTCTGCTTAACTGAGACGTAGTTCTCTCGCGAGCAATGCATGCCCTGTCTGATATAGCGCGTTGCAGCATTGCGCTCAATGTTAAAGTCCGTGTCGTAAAGACACAAACGTGCGCTTTCCCCCTTTATGTAGCGCTTATCGCGACAATCCCGCCCCGTGTGACGAACAAGTTCGCATCCCTTATAGGGACTTTTGTTTTGGATGGCAGGACAGCGCTAGTCGCCCATCACATCCTACACTTTCCGAAGAGCAGCCGGGCATCCCGACAGTGGCTCGAGGATTCGCGTTAAGGCTGGTGAAGAGGCTAATGCCTGACGAGTCTTGCCCTTGTCGCTGGCTCAACCTGTACCGGATGAGCACGGCGCGTCGTTTGCTTACACCCGAACATTATCTAGGTCCACAGGCGGACAGACCTCTGCCGTTTTACTGCGAGGTTGCCGAGACAAAGTCGACTCTTGATGCAGACCTGTTAGATGTTAATGCAGGCGACCTACCAGCCATACGCATCAGCGAACTAGTTGCCGTTTGCAGGCTTTCAGCTGATGAGCAACGAGAGACCGCTGTCCCCAAGTGGCGAACATGGGCAGCATGTCGGTTGTCAAAGGAAGTTCGAGATTTTGACTGGCTTAGGGCGCTGGGTGTCTTCCCCTCAAGACAGCGCCTTGCCAGATGGGGTATTGTACACGATGACCACTGTGCCAAAAGCATGCCTCTGGCATGCTTTTTTGGATGTGTAGTTGCGAGAACATGTGGCGGCTCGTATATAGGTTGTTTAACGTCCGCATGAACCCCGGCGTAAGGCGCCGGCGTAACCCTTTTGAACACCTTATGTTTACTGTGTTTCTATTTATGTTGTGGCGTCGCAGGGGCCTCGCTGAGGCGCGATGCTCTCCCGCGCGTGTAATTTACCCAGCCTTGCAGAGGCTGCGCCTCGTCATCTAGAAGTACCTGTCTGGAGAGTTAGGAACGGACGGCGAGACGCGGTTTCTGCGGCGCTGGCACACACGCTTCTATGTTGTACGGGAGAGCTCGCTTGAGATGCCTGTCTTCCTTTATTAGAATCGATAGAATCCCCCCCCCCCCCCTCTTTTCATTTCCCCCTCTCTGGGAAATCATGTTTTTCAGTTTATTATATATATTGTCGCTGGCAACAGGGCAAGACTTGAAACGACAGGGCTAAGTTGTAGGAGCAGGCAGCGTTCCAAACACAGCGCGCGAGCCGATTTAAGTGTGCTCTTCATCCAGGAATCCAGGAGCATTAAGAACATAGAGACACCAGGTGGCAATAGTGTTTTGTATACTGCTTTAGTCTGTGAGAAATGTGAATTTTTCTATGTATATATGTACCCAATAAATTCTCTTGACACGTATGAACGACGTTTACTGAATATTTTTATTCACTAAGAACTCTTGCTCTTGTAGCCTGCGAGTATGGTGACGCCACTGGTAAGCTCGGACAATAATTGGCTCAAAGGAAGGAAAGCCGAACAATAAGGGGTTTGTGCGCATAGTTCAAAAATTGTATGCAGCAACCGCGTTTTGACGCATGCGAACTGCAAGGAGACCATGCAGTAAAATATACATGCCCTTTAAATATCCACGAGAAGAAGGCGTAGGCGTTGAAATGTTTACAGGACTCCAATACAGCGTCTCTCATAGCCATGTCGCGCTAAGGTCTACGTTAAACACTACTAAACTAAACGAACACGTTCACTTAATTACATTCTCGCTTACATGTCATTTTATATATCCCGCCTTCAGCTTTAGTGTCTTCTTCCTAAAGAACAAACCATCTGCATCTGAGCATGTGTTGTGAGGCAGCATCCTTGTTCTCTTTTGTTTGTTTTGCTCCTTACGTTGTGAATTCGAAATGAACCAAACGAGCCGTCTCTGTAATGTGAAACGTTTTTTTGCATCTTGCATAATCATGCCCAGAAAAGCGCCAGCTTCCGAGTTCCCGTGCCAAGTGCACCTGCAAGGCAGGAATTCATGGCCGCTGCAAGCAAGCATGCTGCTGTGCGCTCTTTCATAAACTCCCCAAAAGAGGAGTCTTGCACAAGCCATGCTCAACAATGAGGCAAATCCAGCAGTGAAAATCCCAGGCTTTCTTAGAGAGCATATTGGACTTGTTGGGTAGTTATTTTATTATTATTTTATTTAAGCATACTGTAAGCCTTGGTAGGCTCTTACAGGAGTGGGTGAGTTGATGGGACCGTTATACAAAATGAAAAACATCAGAAACACAAAAAAATGGAAAACATACGCACTGCAACACTCTAACGGGCATTCAATTTTTCGCATATGAAGCACTGTAAAGAACCGCGAAGCGACACAATAATAGAACACGTTAGACAATAGGTACTAATAAGATAAAATCCTAGAATGAACACTCGCAGTGAATAACGAAACACATTTTAGGAACGATTTTTTTTTTGCTTACACCATTTGCTTCTCAAAATATGACTCAACGTTTTTAAGAAAAATATCAAGGCAGATATCGCCCATAAATTCATGTGGCAGCCTATTCCATTCTTCAATAGCTGAAGGAAAAAATGAAAATTTGTATGCGTTGCATCGAGCTGGGATGGGTCTGATGCACTTCCCATGATTTAGCCTCTTCGAACGATGATATGATGCCTTGATGTACTGATCTGTATCAATTTTGATTCCACCGTTATAAAGAAGGTATAGAAATTTCATGGAAGCTACTCGTCGCCGACAAGGAAGGGTAGGAATACCCGCTTTAGTTCGCATGGATGATACACTATCGTGGCGTGAGTAGCTGGTGAAAATAAAACGAAGGGCCTTATTTTGAATTTTTTCTAATTTTTGGCTGAGGTATGATTGATGAGGGCTCCAAATAATGCTACCGTACTCAAGAATGGGCCTTATGAGGGTATTATAGGCTGTTAGCTTTACATGAGAAGGAGCTGCTGACAGTTTTCTACGAAGAAATCCAAGTTGTTTGAATGCTTTTGCACACGTGTTAATTATATGAGTGTCCCAGCTTAGTTTATGGGTAAATGTGATGCCTAAATATTTCACCGTATCAACCCTCGTTATGTTACATCCTGATAAACTGTAAGAATATACAAGAGGCGCTTTTTTACGTGTAATTGTGATGGAAGAAGTTTTGTCGATATTAATTTCCATTCCCCATGATTTACACCATTTGGCAATACTATTTACAGAAGAATTTAAATTTAATTGGTCATCCCGTGTACGTACCGTAGTGTAGAGAACGCAGTCGTGAGCGAAGAGCCTTATTGTCACCCCAGGTTCGGCGCAAGCATGAATATCATTAATATATATCAAGAATAGGATCGGTCCCAAGACGGATCCTTGTGGGACCCCGGAAGAAACACTTATTCGTTCTGATTGAGCGCTGTTTACTTCCACGTACAGCATACGACCTGTGAGGTAAGAGGCTATCCAGGTTACTACTTTTGGGTTAATGCCAATGGCACGAAGCTTCTCTATTAATTTGGAATGTAGGACACGATCAAATGCTTTCCTAAAGTCAATCAGTATAGCATCTGCTTGAAGCTGAGAATCAATCAGTTGTGCAAAATCATGAGTTATTTCCAGCAGCTGGGTAACCGTTGACAGACATTTTCTAAAACCGCGTTGTCTAGTGTAAATTAGGTTGTTTTCTTCCAAATACTTTGTGATGGATTTATTGATGATATGCTCCATTAGCTTGCAGCAGCAGCTAGTTAGTGAGATGGGCCTATACATGTCTACAGACAGTCTGCTGCCGCTTTTATGAACCGGAATAACCTTTGCACATAGCCAGTCGGAAGGAAGAACACCTGTTTCAAGAGAGAGTGTAAAAATTTTGTGCAAAAATGGAGCCAACTGCTCCACGTATCGCTTCAGAAATGTATTTGAGATGTTATCTGGACCAGGGGTCTTTATAACGTCAATCTTCAAAAGCAAGTTAACAATACCAGTCTCGGAAATCTCGATATCCGGCATCAGTGATTGTGCCTCGCTTGTGATAGCACTCGTGGCAAGCTCGTGAGCAAAGACAGATTGAAAATATTGATTGAAAGAATTTGCGATAACGAGGGGGTCTGTGACTACCGCACCATCTATTTCCATTTGTGATAAACGGGGTTCAGGGTTCGATAAATATCGCCAGAACTTTCCTGGGTCGCTAGTGATAAAATTAGATAAAGTTGTCGAAAAGAACGCATTCCGCGCGGTTTTAATTTCCAATTTTAGTTTGCTCGCCAGTTCGCATATCTGAGTGCGATTTCCCTTCCTTCTACGCATTCGCTGTAATCTTCGCTTCAGATGAATGGCGGTGCGTGTAATCCACGGGGTTTTTCTTTTTGTTCGTTTTTTTCTCGTAGGTACAAATTTTTTTTTCGCATTGTGTTATCGCGCTTTTTACCTGTAGCCACAGGTTGTTTACACTGCAGGAATCTGTACAAGAAAAACTATTGAGAATTGTTTCGAGGTAATCTATGATGCCTACATCATCTGCCCTGCTGTAGTCTTTGATAGCGATTGAAGAGTTGCTGTCATTACGGTCAGCGTTGTGGCGCAGGTGAGGAAAAGTAAGAAAAAGCAATTTATGGTCAGAAATTCCGTCTTCCACGCTAACTTCAGGACAGAGAAAACTAGATACAAAGGCTAGATCTAATACGGAAATAGCTTGTCCTTGGAGGCGCGTTGGCTCATTTACTACCTGAGATAGCGAAAAACTAAGCATTATATCCAGGAGCTTTTCACAGTTTGAAATTTCGTTCCTTCCAATTGCTAAGTTTGTTCATTCGATACCTGGTAAATTGAAATCGCCTGTTAGGATGAGTTTTGTGCGAGCGTTAACTTTGCTATGCAGGAAGTCGTGTATCTCAAGAAGATAATCAAGGGGTGCATTCGGTGGTCTATATATACCGCCCACTAGTACCAAGTTACCCTGAACGTTAATAGTGCACCACACACTTTCATGATTTGGTATACCACTATCGTTTTGAAAAGGAAAGTCTTGCTTTATTGCAATGGCTACACCACCTCCTCGCCCATCACGATCTGAGCGGATCAATGCGTAAGAGCTCGGAACTATTTCTGAGTCATGGATATCCGAATGCAGCCAGGTTTCAGTTATTACAACTAAATCTGGTGAGTACAGCAACAGCAATTCTTCAAATTTTTCTGTTTTGTTCACAATACTTCTAGCATTGAAACATAATAATGTAAATGGAACTGGAGCCTGTTGTCAGTCACTGCCTCCCGCAGCACTGTTCGCAGACTCCCGCTCAGTAGCATTCGTTTGTTTTCGCTTTTATCCCAGATGTCGTCGTTTATCTTCAGTTTATTAAATATGAGAGCCACCTTATCACCGTTGTCGCGATTTATCTTAGATGATTGCCATAGCTTTTTGCGTATTTCACGAACCGGTGCAGAATAGTCCTCAGCGATTGAAAATTGGCTACCTTTTAGTTTGAAGCAGTTTTGAAGTATTTTTATTTTTTCCGAGAAGTCGTATAATCGAAGTATGACCGGTCGTCCACGATTTTGATTACTTTTTCCAAGCCGGTGGATACGCTCGATAGACCTAACTTCAATGCCTACTGTGCCTTTAAATATTTCATCCTTGACCAGTTTTCCAAGATCCGCAGTGTTTTCGCCTTCGTCTTCTTCAATGCCGTAGATGATAATGTTGTTTCGGCGACTTCTATTTTCAAAATCATCAAGTTTGCTGTTCATCTGTTCTAAGTGCTTGTGCATAACACTCAAGGCTTCCTGGCATTTTTGTACCTTCTCATTGTACAGCTGAAGTGAGGCAAGGCTTGTTTCAATTTCCAAAAGCTGGGTTTGTACACTTTGCAGACCGGTTTCTAAGAGAGCTTGGGAAGATTTTATAGATGTGAGAGTTTCAAGAATTTTTTCTATCTTTTCGGTATTTTGACCAGGGTTTTCCTCTACATCGCCACTGAGCTTTAACGGCAAACAAATAACTTTTAACAAATCTCTAACACATTGAAAAACAAGGCCAGGGCTCGGCAGCACCACTAGACAAACACAATTGCTCCTTAGAGTATCAGGATAAAGTCGTTTTTTACCAACCTGGACGAAGTAAACCACGAAGTTTAGCATCGTGTTCCGGGCGGTGCTGCCAAGCCCACTGAAAGGCGTTGAAGGATGGACCGGACTTTTATAGGGCTCCGATGATATCGCTGGGGTCGCTGTAGTGCCAAAGGAATGTTCCAATGTGTACATCACTGCGCAGCTCTCCACGTGCGGTAGATACGTCATATGCAGCGCGACTGCTGGGTGATCAGGCATGCGCTGGGGCGTCATTGCCGATGTCACCCTGCAGGCATAGGAGTCGATTGATGGATGATAGCCACTGGTGTTCCCGAGGAGTCCCAGCAAAACCTGGACGAAGTAAACCACGAAGTTTAGCATCGTGTTCCGGGCGGTGCTGCCAAGCCCAGTTTGTGAAGTGTTTTTTTTTCTTCTCTAATATTCTTTCTTATAGGCACACCTGAGTGGGGCTGCTCTGATCTATTTCTCGTATGGACACAGCCACATTACCACATTATGTTTACTTTTAATAGCTATAATAAACAACTCATCAGATGTTCCGAACATTTGCAGATGCACAGTGTGATGTCCTCTCTTATTCCTCGCTTTTTTCGAACAGATCAGATGGCCACTTCCCCATAAGTGAAGCATGCCTACGGCTCTACACTACTGAAGTACCGAGAGATCAAATATGCACAGCTAGACGTCCTAGAGTTCCAACTCTTCATGACGATGAACGGATTTGCTAAGAAGTCCAAGAAGATGTTATTAAAGAGTTTCCAAAGCTGCTGAAAGAGAGCCTCATAAAGGCCTAGTGGCTCTGATGCTGACGAGGTCAGCCTACAATCACCTGGAAATTGATGATGACCAGCTTGCACAACCGAATGACCTTGTACCCGATATTAATGCTGATCAGGCAGAAAAATACCAGCAGACGATACTAGTACACAGCAGTGTTGCTAATCCGGCTAATCTCCCACAGGGCCAGGCGAACTGTGCATAGGATTTGGCTTGTAACGAATTAATTTCCCATCGACTAAGAATTAGAAAAAGTCCCCATTCCTTTGTTTTTATATTAGCAGATGGCATACGGAGTGCAGGATACGTATTAGCGGCTCTAATGCTCCCAAAATTGTGATAAATGGGGGAAATGACGGATTTTGCAGGCCGCACAGCAGCTTTCAATGACCAGAACCTAAGAAAGTGCCCCTAGGCCTTATAGTTAGGTTTTTGCGTGAATAAGACTTTGCTAAAGTGGAAATGATGTTAGAGTGTTGTATGCTATTTGCCTATTTGATATTTATAATATAGAAGCCCATATGCTGAGTTAAGTTTAATACATGCAATAAAATTACCAGTTATTCGTTAATATACACAGAGACAAAAGGTACAGCCCGAGTAAGCTTCGAGCAGAAACGGGAAGTACGCATTATCCTGCTTTATAACTGCTTAGTAATGGTGAGCTGCACTGTTATTGATAAACGTGTTGGTTGAACATTTTTTCAGCAATACTTAGAGTCATCTTTGGTTATCCAGAGAGGCTTAGTGGTGTTTACGCAGCAGCTCTGGCTTTGCTGTAGCTCTGATGGACTTGCCAAAATTGGGGACGAAACAGTGCTCATTGAGATGAAGTGCTTTTTCAAGTATAACAAACCTTTCATCAGCTGCGAAGAAAGGATGTGTTATCTCCCTTACCTGAGATTCTCCGATGTTATTATTACACTCAAAGATACACATCAGTACTATACACACAAAAACCGGCATCGATGTACGTATTCAGTTTGTAAATGTCACTCCTCTATGTCTACTCACAGAAGCAATCAGAAATTGTAAGTGCGTATAGAGAGGAGGTTTTCCTTTGGGAAGTTATCACAAAAACGGAATGGTTTTATCTGTCAAATTATTCGTTCCTGCCCTGTTTTAACTTTTTATTCTACTGTTTGGATAAAATCATTTATTTTGCCACATTCTTGCATTCAGGATCACCTGATTTTCTTTGAATAAAATGCGGTTGGCATATTCATATCGTCTGCCATTATTTGTTGATAAAATATGATCCTCATTTTAATCTGTCAGAAAAGTGTCTAGTCTGTACTTTATGCTTTGTGTTGAACACGTAATATATAGTAGTCATGTGAAATGTGTGCCAAATAATAGGCCATGGCTCTGTTGTAAAAAATTGACATATGTTTCTTTGATAACTCAAAAACATGAGTTATAAAATATATATATATATATAAAGTCAGGTGTTCACTCTACTAAAAGAAACATTTTATGACTCTACATTTCGAGTTGAGAACCGATCGTTTTCCAAGATGAGAATTTCGGTTCTTCAGTCGCAACGCCGAGTCCAATAAAATGTTTTCTTTAAGGAAGCGTACACCTCGCTTTCTAGGGAACCCAACCTCAAGTTTGTTTGTCGACAGGACTGCACCTCGCGCTCCTCTCCAAGCAGCGAAATTCAACGACTTTCGTCGGGGGCAACATCGCCGCGGCCCCTTGACTGACCGTGCAGCTGGGGCTGTGTGTGCTTTCTGTCTCCGCGTACTGCTCGGTGGTGGTAGAAACATTTACTGCCAATATTAAAGAATGTGGGGGCGTTGCCCCCTACCTGGCATTTGAGAGCCTCCTCCATGTACGGAGGGTCCTCTTACAAAACAAAAGAAAGCCCTTGCAGGGCTATCCTAGCGAGTGCTCATGTATTTATTCTGCGCTGGTCCTTTTAGGAGGTGCCGGTGAGTAGCTTCTCCCAGTAACTTAGGGCCAGCTCTGGTGAAGGAGGACGAGGGAATGAGGGGCAGGTGAGTAATATGTGTAGAAAGTCGCCAGGTTTGCCACAGATCTTGCAGGTAGAAGAAAACTGGCCAGGAACGCGGGCGTGGAGAAGGATGGGGTATGGGGCTGTGTGCGTTTGTAGCTTGCACCAATGGGCGGCTTGTGTTATTTTAAGATTCGGCGCAGGGGGTGCGTAAATCCTCCTATTTTCGCGGTGGGAGGCAAGAATGTCACGAAAGGACAGAAGGCATTCCCCGGGATCTGAGGAAGACTGTTCTTCCCCAGCCTGGAAAGGGAGACCTCGGGCCAGGGAGTGAGCCTCCTCATTACCTGGAAGGCCCGCATGCGCGGGTGTCCAAATAAGGGTGACAGATTGTCGGGGTTGCCAAAAACACAAAAGGCGCTGGGTGTTGGATGACACTAAAGCATTGGCAAAGTTCAGAATAGCTGTTTTAGAATCCGAAAAGCGTACTGCTCGGTCCCGCCGTGCTCTTCTCTCGACAGCGGCGTGAGCAGAAAATGCTCAGCGGCAGCACAGCGCGCCGATTATGTTCTGTTGTGGGCAGTTGTGTGACGTTTGAAACAGCACCGCGGCTGCCACAAAGCGGCGATGCGCCATGCTTTTCTGATATGACGCATTCGCTGATTGCTTGCGTGTTGTGCGCTGAAAATCTGGCAGGTAGCACGAATTGTATACGCAAGTAAAATATGAGGGCACAAGATCACGACTCAACGCCTGTAACTAGGAAGTAATTTTAAGGTAATGTTAATGATGCATCGTCTGCGGTGAAAATACAGAGCGCGCTGGCCGTCCTTCACAATGCAGTCACCACTTACTCGGCACCAGTAAACTGATTGATTGATTGATTGATTTATAGGAAGGGAAAGGCGCAGTAACTGTCTGACTAGTTTTTCTATGGACACCTCAACCGCGCCATAAGGGAAGGGAGGAAGGTGGGAGTGAAAGTGGCAAGAGAGAAAGGGGAGCCGTAGTGGAGGGTTACGGAGTAATTTCAACCACCTGCGGACCTTTAAAACGTGCGCTGACTTCGCAAAGCACACGGACGTCTCTTCGTTTCGCCTCCATAGAAACGTAGCCGCCGAGGTCGGGTTCGAGCCCGGGCACTCCGGCACACTATTCGGGCGTCTTACCACTGCACCACCCCGGCGGGGCGGACAGAAGAGAAAATAGAGATGAAATAAAAGAGGGAGAGAAAGACGCGCGCCGCAACAGTAGCCATCGTCCACCACCGAAGCGGTGGTGGGTGCAATTACGGCCTACAACAGACAAAAATTCAGTGGCAGGCAAGCCCCCGCCGCAAGCGGCGGTCACCTACCTGTCCCAGCCCCGTGCTATGAGAAGGATAGTGCTCCAAGGACTATCCTTCGCTTTGTAAAGGTACCCTCCTCACAGTGAGGGAGCACCCAAGTGCCATGTAGGGGGCTTCGCCCCCACAATTCATATCATTGACATTAAATGTTTTTACCTACCTAGGGAGAATACAATTTCAAAGACGAAAATGACAGGTGCCACATATGCAAAGTTCTCTCGCACACATGGTGTAAAAATCAGCGCCGCTTTGAAATTTACCACCACAAAATTTATGCAGATATGAAGTACTTAAAGGCATTTGGAAAAGAATAATGGCTCCTAGGTTTACCTTCGGGAACGCGGTTTGGTGCTTAAGAGCAGAAATCCAGTCGAGGCAAGGAATAAATCAGCTATCTCTGGGAAGGTTAGCACTTGGAGCCCATGGCGAAACAATGAAGCAGTGCAGAGAGACATGGGCTGGGCATCTTTCCAGGCACGAGTGGCTAGAGATCGGCAAAGCGGCTCATATTAGTGAGCGGCTCAGAACAGCCCAGCTCACTGAAGCGAGCGGGCTTATTGGAACGGCTCGCTACAGGTTTATTTAAATCTGAGTTGCTCAGCAGCGAGAAGTGGTAATATTAGAAAGAGAGAGGGAAAGCCGGCTCTGTCTCTGTCGTTCGCTGATCCGCGCCCATGCGACCTCCCAAACCTTTATGTTGCACTTGGGTGACTGGGTGCTACTTTCGCGCTTCTGTTATCGGTGGGACAAAGAAACTTCTCTCTCGGGCTTCCTCGTAAGAGTAGCACCCACTCTATCGCTAGAGCAATAACCCCTCCTCGCCTTCGGCTATCTTTTCAACTGCTCTTAGTTAAGAACGAGTGAGCCGTAGTTTAGTAAAAGTGAGTGGTAGTTCGTTTAGACTTTTGAGAGCCGGTTCGCCCCCTCATTCAGTGAGTCAGGCCGAACCTTTCTTCAGAGCGAAATCTTGTAAATGATGGCGTTTATGTTGGCCGCTGCTGTTCGAACGTTGCATCACGACTCTCACTGGTCGTGCATCGTGTGCTGGTGTAACCGTGTAAAGTATCAGTGAAAATACATATAACACGGTTATTCAGTAATGCATTTATATTACTTCAAACTATGTTAAGAATGTATAAAAATGAGCCCCACATTCACAAAACGCAAGGTACGTCATCTAATTAAAGAGACTGAAACACAAACCAAGGGACTTCACAAGAATAGGCTACAAATTCATCGCACGGCGGGGCTGCTGGATGGATAGATCGACGGATGGAATATACGATC
>JAJIZL010022848.1:0-14972 GCA_023969395.1 Amblyomma maculatum | reverse complement strand
ACGGCGGGGCTGCTGGATGGATAGATCGACGGATGGAATATACGATCGGTTAACTACACCATCACTCTATCTATTGAATTTTTATTTCTATATTACTAACGTCGCGTGACTTTTCTGATTCGAAGCCACTAACCTTCCAATCGCTTCCTGTTAGCTTCCACCGCAGATGCATTCACCAGACCACTGATATCTTTAAACCCCAGGGCGCCAGGAAGCGTGGTTGCGCCTGCATCGACATCTGAATGGATACCATCACGTTCTAGTATAAGATGTTCATTTCGTCTATGGATTTACCACTCACTGCACGTGCGTCGTCTCCTTGGTTAATTTTGTTTTTGTAGCTGCGAGTTCTAAGGCACCCTAATATAGCTTCAAAAAGCAGAGCACTTCTTCTTGAGTTATCAAAGAAAGCTTCCTTTCTTAGCTGCATTTTCCAGTTTCAATATTGTTCTAGATACTGTATCTTTTCCATAAACTTTCCATAAAGTGCCACAAAATCTGGCCCGAAAAATTCATAATAACTCATGCACTGCATGTGGCGAAGTTTTGGACATCCTTGTTTTTGCATGGAACTGCAAAGAGCAATTACAGAAATATAAAGCTCGACCGCTCAGCCAAGCGTAGTGGGAGGCAGAGTTTGCCTACACGGGTCTCTCTAAGCAGCGCAGCCTGCTCACCAGGGCCTGGGAGACAGCCCAGGCTAAAGGTATCCTGGACTGAGGAAAGCACCTACGCTATTCTGTTAAACAATTAAAGTTTCCTCTCCCTCTCTCTCTCTCTCCTTATCCCCGCCATTTTCTAGTCAAATTGCGGGCCGCTTGCTCCCAACAGCACTCAGTCACTGCAGTGTTAATTATTACGCGAGAGCTTATAAAGCTCATTAAGTCGAAGAGCCATCGGTATCCTAGCAATAGTATTTGTAGCTATAGGCTCCCAGTGTCGTAAACAACCACGGTGGCTGCGTAAAGCAAACATACGAAGGTAATATAGGGCTGTTGTGATTGATGAATAATTCATCTGCGACAGGCGATGAAGACCTAATGAAATCTCTAATACTTCCATATTTGCTGTAGTAAAGAAAAATTTAGAAAAAGTGCATCAAAGGTGCTCAGAAGAAAACAGCAATGCTGGGTGATGCTAATTTATAAAATGTATAAGGAATCCAATTGAACAAATATTTGAAATTAGTTAAAACGGACAAAGGTGTCAAACGTCTCACAATGAAAAGCCAATGTTTTCTGATTTTAAAGAATAAAAAAATGTATGAAAATAATATATACACAATTTAAAAAAGTGATATTATCCTTATGTCTCAAACGCTATCGTGTCATACCTTTAACAAAGATTAAACGTCACCAATATTATCTCATTATTATTACCTTGACAGTGAAAGATTTGTATGTACTAAAAAGCCCGAAGCTACCTATTGGGGGCCTACGAGAAGTGGACTCAGTGACGTGCTTTCTCAACCGCTGTTTGATATGTATTAATATCGTTACAAAGTACATTTGGTTGCCAAAGTGAGGCAGAGGAGCAGGCTTTAATTCAGTTGTGACAAATCTAGTCACTTTGAATAGATAAGCTAGTTGAAACATAATGGCGAATTCCTTATGATAGTCATTTATCTCTGGTGCAGCCCTGATGGAACTCCGTGGATGCCCACAAGCGGGGCACCAGTTTGCAGAACTCATTTTGTGGGCAACTGTAATAGTAGTCTCTGTTCACAGCCTTCGTACATTCCAACAATTTTTCACCCTCTGTACAGGAGAAAAGCTCCTGACGCAGGAAGGACAGAAAGGTATGACGGCCAATGAAACTCGGAATTTCAATTCACAGGCACATTGAGTGAATAAGTAACTTTGCGATAAATTCATACTGACAGATGCGATGATAATTTGCAATACTCGAAACTACAGAATGGTAGAATGTGCCTAGAGAGAGTTGTCGAATTTCATTTATACCTTTATTGCCCAATACAGCGCCCTGTCCAGTCTCTCTTGTCTGATTGTGACAAGAGAGAGCACTGACATGACAGGATTTCATCACTGAATACAAGATCCAAGAAGAACTTGAGGATTAGATGCACTGTAGCGGCAATACGGAAGAAGGCGGGTCGCCAGCAAGTGACACCGATGGTCAAAGGCTGCTACTGCAGGAGACATTTCACCAATACAAAAGGCTAATGTGGCAAGCACCGAATAATTTTTTAGACATCCAACCATAAATGCTAAAAATTCATTTAGAGAGTAGATAGCTGCCTTGACGTTTTTTTTTTTTTTTATATAGGCGGTATATTACAACAATTTACACCACACCAAAGGATATATTGTGAAGTTATAATTTTATTCTTTCAGGCATGCCAGCCAGGCTTCAACCACTGGGAAGCTTACTATCCTTCTTGGCGAGCTGTGCTGACGCATTGACTTAACTTACATCGAGCAGATTAATCAGGTATTGCTATCATTTACCTTAGTATTCTCTGTTTTGTTTGTGTATTTTGTTATTCAGTTAGGAACTGCGTTTTGTTAACGCTGCTCTTTGCAGAAACGCATTTAGTGCACTGGAAATTGTATCAGTTTTGACATTGACGGCCTGGGATGCTGATGTTCTCCGTACACCTCCATAGGTCGTTGTGACAGACAGAAGTTGGGAAAGAACATGTGGGTTTCAGAGCTTTTACTAACTGAGCGAAAACGGTGAGGCACTACAAGACCTGCGGCGTTACACTGTCGGTGTTCAGCCTGTTGTTGAACTTGCTACTTCCTTCTAGGTACAGGATCCCAGACGTGACTAGAGAGGATAAGAAGTGCGTGTTTCTTGCTAAACTTCGCCTTGGATTAACTTACAGTGTATTTTAAAGCAAACTACACTAACTGTAGTTACATCATGGAGTGCAATGATGTTAGAACAGAGATGCTGTCGAGACCACAATGCCAACATGTACTATATTCTATTTATATAGCAAGGTAACACTATTAAGTATTCAATCGGTATTATCCCCAACGGAATGAGAGCCTTTGTTTTGAGGCCTACAGAGGAGGCCACACTCAAAAGTGAATTTCTGATGCACATCAAACTTGGAGATGTGGTGCGCAGTGATAGAGGGTTTCCCAGCATTCGAAAGGATTTACCAGGAAAGAATACTTCTATTCATGCGCCCATTTATTGGTGGTGGAGGTCAGATGTTTCATTGGGGCATGGAATACACATAAAAATTGCTACTCTAAAAATTCGTGTTGAGCGCGTAATTCCAAGGCTAAAAATATACAAAATTTTATCCATCCAAGTACCCGTCAGCTAGTCCCTCACATGAGTAAAGTATTGTTCGTGTGTGCTGCACTTGTAAATATGCAGCCGCCTATAATAAAAGTAGCCTACTTAGCATTACGTTTCTCCACTGTTGCATTCAAAATAATGTGCTCACACGGCTAAAACCGCATAAACCACCCAGCGCAATGTCTGGTTACTTATCCAGTCTGCACGTAATTTAATTTTCGTATGACGTAGTGATACGTAGTTCCGGTTAAATAATTCATACGTATAGTTTGCAATACCAGTGGCCGAAAAGATGGGCTTTATGCAGAAGAATGCCAACAGGTTTTTCATTTTACTGCTATATGTCTGATAAATAAAGGGACGGCACATATAAGCTAAAATATTACCTGAAATTGTGTTTTAATGCTGATAATGCCAGAAACGGCAGAAAAGTATACATATGTCAATATGTTTTACAACAGAACCATGGTCTATTATTTAGGCAACATTTCAAAAGACTACTATATATTATGTATGGAACACAAGGCATAATGTACAGACTAGAAACTTCTCTGACAGAGATTCAAATGATGATCATATTTTATCAACAATTAATGGCAGACGATATGAATATGCCAAGCGCAATTTATTCAATAAAAAACAGGTTAGCCTCAATGCAAGAATGTGGCAAAATAAATGATTTTATCCAAACGGTGCAATAAGAAGTTAAAACAATGCAGGAACGCATAATTTTGATAAACCCATTCCGTTTTTGTGATAACTTCCCAAAGGAAAATCTCCTCTTTATACATGCAATTTCTGATTGCTTGGGTGAGTAGACAAAGAGGAGTGACATTCATAAATTGAGTACGTACATCGATGCCTGTTTTTGTATGTAGTACTGATGTGTATCTTTGAGTGTAATAATACCATCAGGTAATCTCAGGTAGGGGAGATTGCAATTCCTTTGTTCGCAGTTGATGAAAGGTCGTTCGTTATACTTGAAAAAGCACGTCATCTCAATGAGCACTGTTTCGTCCCCAATTTCGGGAAAACCATCAGAGCTACAGCAAAGCCAAAGCCGCTGCGTAGACAGAACTAAGCCTCTCTGCATAACCAAAGATGGCTATAAGTATTGCTGCAAAAATGTTCAACCAACACGTTTATCAAGAGCAGTGCAGTTCGCCCATTACTAAGCCGTTATATACCCTAATAATGCGTATTTCCCGCTTCTGCTCGACGCTTACTCGGTCTGTACCTTCTGTCTTGGTGTATATTAACGAATAATTGGTAATAATATTGTTACGGGGATGTACTTAATGTAACAGCACTGCGATGGGCTGAACTCGACGCTGAGACTTCAGTAGCCGTGCAGTGTCCACTCTGTCAGCGTCGTCCTCTTTCTCAACGCTTTGTCGTGCCCCTGTTCCTCGGTCGTCGTCTTCGTCAGTGAGCACATCACTTTGGTCGCGCGTTTCCCGGTAACACTACCCCCCTCGGCAAGAGGCAACGTCCCGGTGCGTATTAGGCATGCGATGTGGAGGGGGAGTAATATGGCTTTAGGCGGACGACATGTGCCATTTCGGAAGTGGGTGTAGCAGTCGGTGACTTTGGGTGAAGCGGTGAGATCTCATAGGTCACGTCGGTCACTGGACGTAGTACACGGTAAGGACCTGTGTAGTGGGGCAGAAGTTTTTGACACAACCCCACACGACGGCACGGAAGCCAGAGCAACACCAGAAATCCGGGAGGATAGTACACATCGCGGTGGTGAGCGTCGTAGCGGCGTTTTTGAGCTCCTTGAGATATGGTGATATTGTGACGAGCAATCTGGCGAGCAGCGTCGGCTCGGGCGATGGTATCGCGGGCATAGGTTGTGACGGGGCCAGCGGCTGGAAGCAAAGTGTCGAAGGGCAGTAAGGGGTCTCTTCCAAAGAGAAGATAGAATGGAGAGTACCCAGCAGTGTCATGACGCGAAGAGTTATATGCAAAGGTGACAAATGGCAGACTAATATCCCAGTCGCGATGACTGTCGGATACGTACATTGCGAGCATATCGGTGAGTGTGCGGTTAAGACGCTCCGTAAGGCCGTTCGTCTGAGGGTGATACGCAGTGGTGAACTTGTGCCGAACGGAGCAAGAACGAAGTATTTCCTCAACAACTCGGGAAAGGAAACAGCGGCCACGGTCGGTAAGTAGTTGACGCGGAGCACATGGTGTAGTATGACGTCGTACAAAAGGAAGTCAGCAACGTCTGTGGCGCAGCTGGTTGGAATGGCGCGAGTGATCACGTACCGCGTGGCATAATCGGTGGCCAGAGCGATCCATTTGTTTCCTGACAAGGACTCGGTGAAGGGTCCTAGGAGGTCAAGGCCAACACGAGAAAATGGCTCAGTCGCGATAGCAATTGGCTGCAGGTGTCCAGGTGGTAGCACAGAGGGTTTCTTCCGGCGTTGACAGAGGTCGCAAGCGGCTACATAACGTTGGACAGAGCGGCCAGGCCAGAAGAAACGCCGTCGCACGCGGTCGTATGTGCGTGAGAGGCCAAGATGACCAGCTGTAGGGGCGTCGTGCATTTGTTCGAGAACGGCAGACCGTAAGTGCTAAGGAACGACCAGCAAGTGCTCAGCGCCATCAGGTCGCATGTTGCGGCGGTATAGCGTATTCCCATGAAGGAAGAACAGGGCGAGGGAAGAGTCACGGCTGTGTGTGCGGAGACGGTCGATAAGAGAACTGAGGGCTGTGTCCAACCGCTGTTTGTCGGCTATGTGGGAAAAGTCCGATATAGAGAAGACACAGGGGTCCGACTCATGGTCAGTAGAAGGGGGATCGACGGGATAACGGGACAGACAGTCTGCATCCTGGGTGAGCCGACCGGATTTGTATACAACGGAAAAGGTATACTCCTGCAAGCGCAGTGCCAGCGGCCGAGGCGGCCAGCAGGATCCTTGAGGGAAGAGAGCCAACATAAGGCGTGGTGATCGGTAATTACAGTGAAGGGTCGGCCAAACAAGTAGGGTCTGAATTTTCCAACGGTCCAAACGAGAGCCAGGCACTCCCGTTCCGTAATAGAATAGTTCTGTTCTGCTGATGACAGGAGACGACTGGCGTAGGCAATAACGCAATGTTGGCCGCGCTGTCGCTGTGCAAGCATGGCACCAATCCCGTGGCCACTGGCGTCGGTGCGAAGTTCCGTTGGGGCAGACGGGTTGAAATGGGCCAACACAGGAGGATTGGTGAGAATAGCGATGAGGGTGGAGAATGCGTTAGCCTGCGCTGGTCCCCATGAGAAAGGAATGCCTTTCTTCAGCAGAGTGGTGAGAGGACGAGCAACAGCGGCAAAGTTTGGGACGAACCGGCGAAAATAAGAACACAGTCCTATAAAGCTGCGGACATCACGGGGTGAACGGGGACATGGAAACGCACTGACAGCGCGAACGTTGTCGGGATCGGGTTGCACGCCGGTGGCATTCACCAAATGGCCAAGCACTTTAAGTTCGCGGCGACCAAAACTGCACTTCTTTGAGTTGAGTTGAAGTCCGGCACGGCGGAAAAGTGCCAAGATGGAAGAAAGGCGACGAAGATGGCTTTCGAACGAGGGCGAGAAGACAATCACGTCATCCAAGTAACATAGACAAGTCGTCCATTTGAAGCCGCGGAGTAAGGAGTCCATCATTCGTTCAAAAGTAGCAGGGGCGTTGCAAAGTCCAAAAGGCATAACCTTAAATTTGTAAAGTCCATCGGGTGTCACAAAAGCTGTCTTCTCGCGGTCTTGTTCGTCAACAGAGATCTGCCAGTAGCCGCTACGAAGGTCGATGGAGGAAAAGTAGCGGGCTCCATGTAAATAGTCCAAGGCATCGTCTATTCGCGGCAGCGGGTAAACATCTTTCCTTGTAATCTTGTTCAGATGTCGATAGTCGACACAAAAGCGCCAACTGTTGTCTTTCTTTCCAACGAGCACGACAGGAGATGCCCAGGGGCTGTTCGAAGGTTCGATGATATCGTTGCCCAACATTTTGTCGACCTTCTGCTGGATGACTTGGCCCTCAGAAAGGGACACACGATAAGGCCTCGATTTACAGGCTTTGCATCGCCGGTGTCAATGCGGTGAGTCACAATTAATATTTGGCCCAGAGAACCGGCAGTAAAGTAAAAAATGTCGGAGAATAGGGTCGGTAATTGTGGTAGAGAGTACGGGTGTTGACGCTTGAATGTGGGCCAGGAGTGAGTGCACAAATGGTGCAGTCTGTGAGAGGGGACAAGGTAGCAAGGGATATTCCTTCGGGGAGAGCTTGGGGTGACAGATTGAAGTTCAGGATAGGAAGGTAGGTGCTGTTCTGTGTAACGCGTACGATGAGATGAGGAAGAACGACGTTGCGGTCAAGAAAGACCTCGGTAATAAGGCAAGCAAGATAGTCACTGTCAGGCACAGGCGGGAAAAGTGACAGAGGTAGGTAGACAGCAGTGTCAGCGGGCAGGCGAGCGAACTCAGTGGAGCGAAGGCGGGGTGCAGATGGAGGATGTTCTGAGCAGACAGGTAGGTCCAAACGAAGAAGGCCACTGGAGCAGTCGATAAGGGCAGAGTAGGCCGTTAAAACGTCAAGGCCGAGGATCACATTGTGAGGGCACTGGTTGAGGACAGTGAACAAAACAGGGATGTGATGACCGGCAAGGGTGACTCGGGCAGTGCACTGCCCAGTGATGACAGCATTACTGCCATCGGCAACACGAACGGTGGGCGAAGCGGCGGGGGTCTGTACTTTCTTGAGGCGGCGGCAAAACGATGAGCTCATGATCGAGACCTGGGCACAAGTGTCAATGAGGGCAGAGACGGGAACACCATCCACGAACAGGGAGAGGAGGTTACAGGGCGAAGAAATGGACAGTAGAGGATTTCCAGGTCGGGGTACCAATGCAGCGTCACCTCCGGGAGCTGCATTGGCTAGTTTCCTGTGAAGCGGCTGGTAGAGGACGGCGAGGAACTGCGGCTAGGAAGAGGTAGACGGGAACGGTGGGCTGGTGGGGAAGGAGACCGACTGGACACAGGAGGAGGCGGAATAGTATCGGTGCGGGGGGCTCATAACGAGGCGTGAAACGGGGTGACCGTAATTGGAGTAGCGGTCAACGTAAGGAAAGCGTCGAGGTGGTGATGTCCAGCGGCTGCGGCAGTGGCGAGCGATGTGGCCAATACGCGAGCACGTGAAACAGATCGGCCTGTCTTCAGGGGTGCGCCACTCATCAGGATTGCGGTATCGGTAGCGTGGCGCGTAGGTGTTGCGGGGTGTAGCGGTGGCGACCATGGGAGGGACGGGGCTCGAACTGTGCCACGGTGTGGCTATAGGGAACGCCCAAGTTGGCAACCTCTTGACGAACGATGGCTTGAATGAGGGATATCGTCGCTAGGTTGCTGTCCGAGGAGGGTGGGTTGGATGCAGCAGGAGCGAGCGCTTCCAGTTCATGACGCACGATGCGTGTCACATTTTCAGTGTTGGAAGGTTGCCTTAGGGTCGGCAGATCCTCGCACGTAGAGGTAGGGGCAGTGTTGGGGAGCCGATCGAAGCGATGTGCAATGCGTCTGTGTTTGGCCTGCTCGAAATGTCAACAAACCTGCAAAACAGAGTCAGTCGTAGTACAGTCCCGACAGAGTAGAAGATTGAAGGCATCGTAGGCTATGCCTTTCAGGATGTGCCCCACCTTATCAGGTTCTGACATGTCTTTAACAACTTTTCGGCAGAGGGCCAGAACGTCTTGTATATACGTAATATAAGGCTCGGTAGATGTCTGGGCACGTTTGGCAAGGTCCCTCTTGGCGGCGAGTTGACGGCCAACCTGTTTTCCGAACAGGTCACGGAGTTTTTGTTTGCAAATATCCCAGGAGGGTATTTCTGCTTCACGCGTTTCGAACCACACGCGTGCCGTGACAGTAAGGTAGAAGATGACATTGGCCAGCATCAGCGTAGCGTCCCACCTGTTGTGCTGGCTAACACGCTCATAAAGCGAAAGCCAGTCCTCGACATCGACCTCATCTGTACCGCAGAATGGGCCAGGGTCGCGGGGGTGGGCTACGACGACAGTTGGAGTTGCGGAGGTAGATGGAGCCGCGTCGGTTGTCATCGTGACGGTTCCGAGGTTACGGCCACTGCGGAGATCTAGCGTCAGATTGTGTCGAACCCGCGACCTCCACCGAGATATTACGGGGATGTACTCAATGTAACAGCACTGCGATGGGCTGAACTCGACGCTGAGACTTCAGTAGCCATGCAGTGTCCACTCTGTCAGCGTCGTCCTCTTTCTCAACGCTTTGTCGTGCCCGTGTTCCTTGGTCGTCGTCTTCGTCAGTGAGCACATCACTTTGGTCCCGCGTTTCCAGGTAACAATATTGTATAAAACTTAACTCTGCATATATGGGCTTCAATATTAGAAATATCAAACAGGCAAATAGCATACAACACTAACATCATTTCACTTTAGCAAAGTCTTATTTATGCAGAAAGCTAACCATAAGGCCTAGGTTCACTTGCTTAGGTGCAGATCATTCAAAGCTTCGGTGCTACTTGAAAAATCCGCCATTTGCCCAATTTGTCACAATTGTGTGAGCATTAGAGCCGCTAATACGTAGCCTGCACTCCATATGCCATGTGCTAATATAAACAAGAGCTTTGGTGACTTTTTCTTCTTAATGGATGCAAGATTAATATGTTAGAAGCCAAATGCTATGCCTGGGTACTAGAATCGTCTCCTGGTATTTTGCTGCTTGATCAGCATTAAGATCGGATACAAGGTCATTCGGTTGTGCAAGCTGGTCATCATCAATTTTCAGGTGATCGCAGGTTGACCTCGTCAGCTTCACAGCCAATAGGTCTTCAAGAGTCTCCCTTTTAGCAGCTTTGGAAACCGTCTCAATAACATCCTCTTGGACCTCTTAGCAAATGAGTTCATCCTCATGAAGTGTTGGAACTCTAGGACTTCTTGCAGTGCATATTTGATCTCTGGGTACTTCAGTAGTGTAGAGCAGGATGCATGCTTCACTTCCGGGGAAGTCGCTTTCTGACCTGTTCTAAAAAAGCGAGGAATAAGAGAGGACATCGCACTGTGCATCTGCAAATGTTCGAAACATTTGATGAGTTGTTTATTCAAGCTATTAAGGGTAAAAATAATGTGGCTGTGTCTATCCTAGAAATATATCTTAGCAGCCCCACTCACATTTGCTTATAAAAAAAATGTTAGAGAAGAAAAAGAAAACGTTCACAAACTCACCACCCAATGAGTCCAATATGCTCTTTAAGAAAGCTTCGGATTTTCGCCGCTGGGTGTGTCCCATTGTTGAGCATGGCTTGTGCAAGACTCATTTTCGTAGGAGTTTATGAAAGAACACACAGCAGCAGTATCCTTGCAGCGGCCATGAATTCCTGCCTTGTACGTGCACTTGGCACGGGAACTCGGAAGCTGGCGCTTTTCAGGGGATAATTATGCAAGCCGCAAAAAGAAACATGTCACATTACAGCGACGGTCTGGTTGGTTCATTTCGAATTCACTACGTAAGGAGCAAAAATAACAAGAGAGTAAGGATGCTGCCTCGCAACACATGCTCAGATGCAGATAGTTTCTTCTATAGGAAGCAGGCACTAAAGCTAAAGGAAGGATATATAAAATGACATGTAAGCACGAATCTAATTGAATGAACGTGTTTATTTAGTTTTATAGTGTTTAAAGCTGACCTTAGCGCGACATGGCTATGAGGGATGCTGTAGTGGAGTCCCGAAAAAGTTTTAAACGCCTCCGCCTCCGTCACGTGGATATTTCCAGGGCAAGTATATTGTACTGTATGGTCTCCTTGCAGTTCGCATGCGTCAAAATGCGGTTGCTGCATACAATGTTTGAACTATGAGCACGAACCCCTTATCGTTCTCCTTTCCTTTCTTGGAGACAATTATTGTCCGCGTTTACCAGTGACGTCACCACCCTCGCAGGCTACAAGAGCGAGAGTTCTTAGTGAATACTCATACTCAGAAAACGTCGTTCATATTTGATATATATACAAAAATTCACATTACGCACAGACCAAAGCAGTATACAAAACACTCTATGGTTCATATTGCCACCTGGTGTCCCGTTGTTCTTGCTGCTCCTGGATGAAGACTACACCGAAGTCGGCTCACGCGCTGTGTTCGGAACGCTGCCTGCTCCTACTGCTTAGCCCTGCCGTTGACGTCTTCTCGGTTGTCCGCGACATATTTTGGTGTCGGCGCAGGGTATCGATCCCAGTATATGTCCCGCATTCCTCCGCACACCCAGGATTCTGGTCCTGTGCCAGTCGACACTTGTGTGCAGCACACTAGCCTGAGAAACCTAGGCCAACCACCTGAGCACGGACCGTTGGAATTAACCACCGCAGCCGCCCCTCGAGCTGTCATGCAAGCTCTAACTTATTACACGCCACAGAGCCCAAGAGTGCCTAAGCCTTTCCATGACAGTTAGAATGAAGACGTCGAAGACTGGCTCGCCCATTTTGAACATGTTGCCTCGTTAACTCAGTGGAACGGCGCCACAAAGCTCAGGAACGTCTTCTTCAGCCGGAAGATGGCGTTTGTAATGGTACGAGAATTGCAAAGGCGCCCTATTATCGTGGCGCGAGTTCTGCCGCTGCATTCTGGACAGCTACACCAGTGTGGATCGCCGAGAACGAGCAGAAAGGGCTCTGCACTCTCGCATGCAGATGCCCAACGAAACTTTAACTATGTACGTGGAGGACATGACCAGACTGTTCCGACGATCTGACCCGGCGACGTTCAAAGAGAAAAAGGTGCGCCATATCATACGCAGCTTTATGGAGCAACTGTTTGCTGGCCTTGTGCGCAATCCACCGAACACGATTTGCTAAATTTCGTACGGAGGAAATCACGATGGAAAGGATGCTCCAGCAGCGGTCTACGAACTACGACAGGCCGATACTCGCCGCTTCGCTCACAGAGCCGCTTTCGGCCTTTGGAGCTACTCATGATCTTCCCCGCGACATCATCCGCTCCATTTTGCGAGAAAAGCTTCAGACCCTTTTGGTGCTCCAGCAGATGGTCGGCTATATCGCTAGTATCATCCTAAAAGAGCTTCAGAGAGCTTTCCACCTTCGATGCTATCTGCTATCCCGCCATTATTTCCACCGAGTCTTGTCGGCCAATGTATGCGGACATCATGCGACGTCCTCCGACTGGTTCCAAACCGCCCGACCAAGACTCACTGTATTCAGCCCCCCCTAAGCCGTATATCGACAACCGCCGACCACCCCAGAGAAAAGGCAGACCTGTGGCGTGCCCCAAATCGTCAGCGCCTGCGCTTCCACTACAGAGAACCAGGTCATCTGTATCGGCAGTGCCCATATCGACAACTGGGTCTGAAGGGTTTCCCCATAGATATGCATCGCCCTCCATGAGGCCAACGAGCCGGGATATTGAGAACTACCTAGCCCAGCAGCGCATGGCACCAACCTTTCGGCGAAAGTCACGATCTCCGTCTCCATGAACACCATCCTCGCAGCCCAGCTCCTTCTGTATGGCGCAGCAACGGTCGCCTAGTCCACGTAGGGAAAATTGAAGACAGCGATCTCCGGGGGCGAAGCCGCTTCAAAGTAACGCGAAAAAGGTCCCCCCGACAACGCGACCTGTGAGCGATCGCGACTTGACGGCCGCGACGGCATTTCGTACACATGAAGATAGACACTCGCTTGATATACCCGTGGTCCTCGATGGCTATAGGGTTAGCGCATTAGTAGACAGTCCTGCTGATTTTTCAGTCTTAAGCGGGAAGCTAGTGGCGCTTCTAAAAAAAGCAAGCATGCGATGTTCTAGCACGAAGATTCGCACCGCTGGCGCATATGTCGTAACTCCGAGCGGTCAGTGCACGGCGAGAGTCCAAATTCGCAACTCAACGTTTTTTATCAGCTGTCTAGTGATACCTGACTGCTCCCGCGTCTGTACCCTTGGTGTAGATTTCATCCGGGAGTATGGGGTCATTAACGATCTCCGGAAGCATTGCGTGACCTTTTCGACCGAGAAAGCTGACAATACTGACATCGCGGGCCGTCACCGCTGCGCCCCTTTTCGAATTTATGCCGATAAATTTTCTACTCCACCTCGTTTCAGTGTTTTTGTGACTGTTAACTGAGACGTACTATGTGACGGAACGGCGGTCGCTGAGGGCCACCAGTCCCATTTGCTCACCCACAGCATCACCTCGGCGCGGAGCCTCAGCCACCTCCGTAACGGCCGATCTGAGCTTCTGGTGTATAACTTCACGAACGAACCCCGTCGTCTTTTCTGCGCTACCGCAATCGCATTCGCCGACTCCTTAGCGGACGTTTCTGAATGCTTTACGTTCGGAGAAGTTGAAAATGTGCGCCTATCCCTTGATGCTCTTGATATTAGTACAGATCTCTCGGAAACACAGCAGCGTGAACTGCGATCTCTCCTCCTAGAATGCAGTGCTTGTTTCGCGACCTCATCAAAAATTCGGGAAACGTCTCTTGTGAAGCACCGCTTAATTACTCCCGACGATGAACGCCCTCTACACCAGTAGCTGTACCGCATGTCAACGACGGAACGTGAAGCGATTCAAAAACAGGTTCCGGAGATTCAATGTGATGGGGTCATCTAACCCTCCAACAGTCCGTAGTCGTCCTCTGTGGTGCTGGCAAAGAAAAAAAGATGGCACCCTTCGATTCTGTGTTGATTGTAGAAGGTTAAGCGACATCACTAAAAAAGACGTCTACCCGCTGCCCTGTATCGACGATTCGCTCGACAAGCTTCATCGCGCCCAGCACTTTTTCTCCATTGATTTGAAGAGCGGGTACTGGCACATTGAGGTCGATGAGCGGGACCGCGAAAAAACAACTTTTGTCACCCCAGATGGACTGTCCGAGTTTAAAGTGCTGCTATTCAGCTTATTTTCAGCGCCGGCTACTTTTAGTGCATGATGGACACCGTCCTCGCCGGCCTCAAATAGGAAATCTGTTTAGTTTATCTCGACGACAATGTCGGGTTCTCTGAAACCTGTGGAGAACACCTCAAAAGCCTGCATGCAGTATTAGAGGCCCTCCGGGCAGCTGACTTGACGCTCAAGCCCGAGAAGTGCCACTTTGGCAACAAAGAGTTGACGTTTCTCGGTCATCTCGTGAGTGCCGCAGGTGTTAGGCCACACCCATAGACAACTGCCGCGGTAGCCAAATTTCCCGTTCCTTCCACGAACGGGATTTTTTAAATGCTTCTGGGTTTGTGTGCGTACTACCGCCGCTTCATCGCCGGCTTTGCCAAGGTAGTCGCACCCCTGACCCGCCTAAAGCGGGATGATACACACTTCTTGTGAGCCGCCGAGCAGCAGGAGGAATTTGCGGAGCTGCGCAGTTGACTGCAAACTAACCCTGTTCTTTCGCACTTTGATGAAGACGCTGCCACCGATGTTCACACCCACGCCAGCAACAGCGGCATTGGCGCTGTACGCATTCAAAACCAAGCTGGCATGTAAAGGGTGATTGCGTATGCAAGCTGCACGCTCTACCGCACTGAAACAAATTATTCCACTACGGAAAAGGAATGCCTGGTGGTTGTGTGGGCAACTATGAAATTTAGGCCTTACCTCGATGGCCGTGCGTTTGAAGTCGTTACTGACCACCATTCTTTCATTTTGAAGGTAGCGCGAAAAACGAGGACCAAGAGTAGAAGGACACA
>JAJIZL010022846.1:0-19277 GCA_023969395.1 Amblyomma maculatum | reverse complement strand
AAAAACAAATGAAGAAAGTCTAACCAGTCAAGAAGACGCACACAAGAAAAAACAGACGCAGTAAGAAAGAGCCTGTTTCTTTCTGCGTCTGTTCCTTCCTGTGTGCGTCTTCTTGGCTGGTTAGTCTTTCTTCATGCAATGCACCAACTAGCCCAACAACGTGTTTTACTGAATCATAGATGTGTTGGCTTTATTGATGCATGCTTCACAGTGCAATAATCATGAAAAGCTTTAGATCAAGGGAATTTTATGTCGTTCGATGGTTGCATAAAATTATGTTGATTTAGCATCTTAGCACATTATCCACGCATACCGATTTATTCTCTATTTCGACTGTGAAATTATTAAATCATATTCTACAGATTTGCGCCGCCGCAGGCGTGAGACTGTTCATGTTCAATGCCGCAAGCTCTTTAGCGGTCCAGGCCCTATCGGTACCTCTTTGAGCCGCAGGTACAGCTCCCTCTTCTTCCTGGAAGTGATTATAGTGACAAAAAGGATGCAGTGGCACCCTTGAGATGGTAGTGGAGGACAAAAAGGTAGAAACTGAGAGTACGTACAGATAGACACAGCGTAGAGCGCTCGCACCATAAACCACTGTAATTCAACTCCTTTCTTATAAAATAAATGAACCATTATATAACTGCCTTCAATCCTCTCTGCACGCAGTGCTTTCATGAAAGATGCTGGTCAGACTCGATCAAAAGCGGCCACGTAATTTCTGGAGTCTATACGGAGTTGGTTCTGATTTGGGCTTTCTCTGGCGTCTGATTGATGGTTGAATACGTTACTATGTCAAGTAGTCTGTCCGAAAGTCGGCTTGGTCCTTAGGTTGAAGAAAGCATAAAGTTGATTAAAATGATTGACGTATACTTAGTGAGTAACTGGAAGTTATATTTAGTAAATGAAAGGCTACTTTTTTGCAAGGCTTTTCCGTTGCTACTGACGTGAAATGGGATAACGTAACCTCTCTGAAAAGACTGATGCAATGGGTCTACTCCACGTAACCTATACGTTGAGCTTCTCAGATGACGAAGCGGTCCCAGTTGCACTGAAACTGATTAGGCTAGTCATTTAAACACTGCCACTCCGACGTCCTGCTATAAATCTGCGACGACCTTACTTGGTGAGCAAGAACTGGTAGAATTCGCGCGATTCACGCAAGCATTTGTGAAACAATGCATAAACAATGTGCTAGTATTTTTCCACTGTCCTTCTAAGAAAGTGCAGTTAGTTGGCTGTTTCGAGCATCATATATTTCCTCTTTCTTGCCCTATGAGGTTGCCTCAACTTCCTATATCGGCAAGGGTGGTACGCCTAAATATTCTACTTTACTGGTTTCACGATTATAACTCTGATCATTTAGCAGATGTGGAGTGCAGTGCCGAAGTCTTCAAACTCATTTGTTTGAATGTTTTAGCGCCACTAAAATATCGTTGTTCTAACCAATAATTGTTATAAACGCGCTTAGCCGAAACAACAAAGAAAAGATGACAAACTTGAGGCATTTTATCTGAGGGGAAGTATGGTACTCTTTTCACTTATCTGGAGGAAAATCCCCATACTAAGTCAGATTTAATTTGTTTGCTTCACGGCAAACTCGTTACATCACTCTTCATGACGTCCAACCGGCATTTGTGGATTACTATCGCTAGTTTGTGCTACCTCATCAATCCCTTAGGTCTTTTTCCTTCACAGTAGCGTGTTCGCAAGCCCATTTTGACACATGGACCCAGAAGCGGATGAAACTGAATGTTTCACACATACTGCCATATATCTAATGGATAGTCTATATTACTCATAGCAGCCCGCAATGAAAGTATAGTCTTTTATTCCCTGGCTTACGGTCTATTAGTGCCTCAATTATCATGACAACTACCAGTTTATAGAAAAAGTTGAACTTTCGAGATGAACGATGCTGTTGGCGTCGTTTAAAATGTGTGTAAGAAATCATTGCATTATTCTATACCTTCGGCTCTAAAAACGATGTCTTCAGGTAGATATCGCAGCAGCCAATAATAAGGAAATCTATTTGAGGTGTAAGAGTGACATTTTATATGTAACAGAAAATGTATGTTACAAGCGGATATTTGTACGCGCCTTATTCTGTGAAATGAGAGAAGGTTAACTGTGACATACCTTTTGTAAACTGAGCAGTCTAGGTGCTGCTTGTTCTAAAGTCTACATCAATCTAATTACAAACTGTACTTTATTTCTGGCGATTATAAAGCTTCATACAAATACTCAGAAGAATGCCTTTATTCTTCACAACAGAGAAAATAGCTCGGTGCCCGATACATACGCTAATTATAGCAGTTGCATCGTCCTGAACTAAACTAGCATAATTTCAGAGTATAATCTATTTGAAGATAAGCAACTATGATTTGCCGTAATCATAGTACGTACTTACGGGTGCGCGTCGTAGTCGTTGTAGAGGTGGTGGTGGTGGTAGTGGTCGTTGTCGTCGTTGTTGTAGTTGTCGTTGTCGTAGTAGTCGTCGTAGTCGTTGTCGTAGTTGTCGTAGTCGTGCTTGTAGTGGTACTCTCCGTTTCTGTCTTCGGCGTCATCGACTCCTGTGCTCTCCTTTCCGTTTTCTCGGTCGCCTCTGTATTCAGGGAACAATCGACATTGCATATTCGCAAAGTGACCCATGGAGCTCGAATACTTACTACTATCTTCAGCCACATATTTCCAGCTGCATTTACACGGCTGCGAAGGAAGCTTATCGCATCCACTTTGCATCG
Source organism: Amblyomma maculatum (assembly GCA_023969395.1). Classification (NCBI taxonomy): domain Eukaryota; kingdom Metazoa; phylum Arthropoda; class Arachnida; order Ixodida; family Ixodidae; genus Amblyomma; species Amblyomma maculatum. The sequence continues at coordinate 16,533 of JAJIZL010022846.1, read as the reverse complement.
CGGCCACCGCGGCCACTGCCTAAATTAGCCTGCTTCGACACTTTCGCTATGGTGCTGTCGCGAAGTATCGCAGGTCAATAATAGGGGGTCTTGGATTCGAAATCATAATTCTGTTTTCACTTCTCCTTTCTATGATTTTATACCCAATCTGCTTCTGCGATTCTCCCTGTGTAATGAATAGTTTTTATTTCTAATTGCTTGCTAGAGGCTCCAGTAGTATCCATACTTACTTTGATGAGGCGCGCTTTTGCGTTTTTACCCAATTGTAGAAAACGCAACACTTATGATGGAGCCACACGGTAGTATCTGTAGTGAGTTGGCTAAATAAATGACATCAACACGAAAGCATTGGTCCCACTGTGGCTCTGTGGAAGCAATATAGGTGCTGCGTATGGGAAAACGATTGGCTTTGGGTGCGACGTTCATTTAACCAAACACTCAAAGGCGTAGCTGGGCAGATCATTCTTATTTTATGCTTTGGGGATGGAAGACAGTTGAGAATAATTTTATAAGTTTCTATAATATGGCTTGTGGCAAGCTTTCGTAAAAAATAAAGTGTCCAAGTATACATTAAACAGTTGCTCGCCTCTCTTTTTGTCAGGTTGCGTCCAAGGTGGCACTGCAGTGACTTTGTAGAATACGAGGGGGTGGCAATCGTCCTTTTCCTTTTAGTTCTTCTTAACGCGCATCGTAATCGAGCCTCTTTGCTGCTCTGTTTCACAGGTACTGAGCAAATTGTTGCATTACACGTATGGACACGTAAATGAGACTGAGTTTCGGGCTCGCTGGTTACCTGCTAATAAATGTTTGCCATGATATGCGTTGAGTGTGTTGTGATAACACAATAGTAGCCTTATGGTGCCTTCTAATGGTACCGTTTCAAGTTGACCTTTTTAGTCGCAATTACTTTGAACTCTCAGCGCCGGTGAATCAGTGTTTGAAAACTAGATCTCCTACAAGTTGTGAATTAATGTATATAGGGATTCAGAGCCATCAAACATCCAACCCAGAGCAGCGGGTTTAGCAATGGCAGACGGGAATAGATAGCACGAACGTTATGACCATGTTGCCCTTAGTTTGCTAACTGGAACGTGATGGTTGCTATCGAATTCTTATCGTTCCATTGGAACATTTCCCTTGTAGTCACCTTTAGTTTTTCCCGAGCACTGTAGCTCGTTATATTAAAATCATTACCTGTCTTTGTGGGATAAAATAAAGGACCTTATGAAGATCCGCATCCCTAAGCGTAAAGCGAGGCCAGAGAAAACCTTAAAATTGGGTTGCTGTTCAACCCGTGCTTTCGCTGCCACTCTTAAACACACATATTATAAACAGCGCTGCGATGTGACCCTAAAACGAGAGAGCCATTTGCACTTCTAGTTAGCGCAAACAGCGAAGTGGCAAAGCCATGCTATTAACATACCGGTGGTAGTTTTTTTTCGGCGCTGAGGTGTAGCCTTGGACTGCACTGCATACCTAGGCACCTCGGCACTTTCCGTTTCCTTGGCCTCATCGGATGCTGCGAAGTTGAAATAGAAATCTTTTATTACAAAGGCAAGACGGAGCAAACAATTGACGCTGCGAGTCTTGCAGTCATAAGCACCAGTATATCAGAAAAACAGGTTGAAACTGGGGCTCAAGGCCCCAACCCTGGATTTCCCTCAGCGCATATGCGTGAAGAGTCATCTGTAATGTGTTACCGTAGATCCAAAGCAAGGGAAGATCGACGGCTAAACTGCATGTGCCAGTCTGTCAAGTGGAATAAGCCGTGGTGGTTGAACGCTTTTGTTTGCATATAATTAAGCTTTATCACCCTGCAGGCTTCCGTTATGTTCTACAGCCGATTTAGGCTTGCACCTATAGCAGTGAGCAAAGAAGTAACCACGCATAAAAATATGTAAAGGCTCCACTTAGCCGGTAATCAACCGTGATTATTACGAAACGGTTAACGCCACCCAACCTCTTCCGCTCTACCCAAAAGTATCAAAGTCAGCGAATTTTCTTTTAATGCAGTTACATAAGGGCCTCACACTGCTTCAGACATTGTGAGCTTACCGGTCACGCGAGGCTTAATGCGAAATTGCGGTATGTCGGATCATCAGGAAAGCCCGGAGTCGCCAAAGGTGTGGTGTGTAAAAAGTGGCGTTACCTATCAATGATGTCATCAACACAAGGGGTAACGCCCACAAGCTGCCATATCTTTCTTGCGGTTTTTCAGACGTGCACTTCTCACATCACGTCCCGTTGCCGCGCACGAGGCGGACAGGTGACGCTGCTGGAACGTGGCCACGAACGTACGCTCTCGGGGGAAATTATTTTCCTTCATTTTGAATGCCTATTATATCACATGCCGCCCCGGAAATGCAAGGTCGCACAAATTGTGTTAAAAAATGTGGCATGCAGCACATGACGTCAGCAGAAGTGTTATAAGTCTTCATGCTGACTTGGCCAAACAAATCAAAAGGTCCGGGTTCATCCAAAACATTCCAGTCAAGAGTGGTCCGATCCGAATATTCTGGGTGAATGACAAACTTTTCCTGTTGGCCTGACCTACAAATCACGAGACCATGACAGATCAGAGAAAAAATGCTTTTCATGCCCTGCGTGAGTTTTGTACGTATTATAACCGACGTGAGCCGAAGCTGGCAACTGTCGCCACGAGCCCATAATTTTGTTCAAGCATGGGATTTGAAGCTCCGCACTCCTTCCGTCAAACATTTTCCGGTGATTGGGATATGACTCGCGTTTCCGTTGGTTCCAGCTATTGTTGCATCAGATAGCCTGTAAGTATTCCCCTAATAATGTACAAAAGGATCGTGACGCGAATATTCTCCGTTACTGAGCAAACGCCGTTTGATCGACTATGAGGCCTGCCACATGAGCGAATTCTCTCGGTGTCCAAGACAACTTCCCGCTGACGTATCACTCACTGCCTTTGCGAACTCTGTATATTAGAAGTCAACAGATGCAACGAATTGCTAAACCTTTCAACTGTCCAACGTGTGTACCTGTACATATCTAATGCACCTCTTCAAAAGATTAAATGGTTAGTAACTGAAACCTAGGAAAGTACCCTTTGTAGGAGCCCTTTGTGTTTCAGTTCAGTTCTGCGAAATAACCAGAGATGGATTAAGGTTTTTAAATTCAGTATACACAGATACTAGAAGCTGGAAAAAAGCACTCGTGAATGAAGAACCCTTGACTAATTTTTAAAAGAAAGCGCTCATCCTTGTTGTCTAGGGTATGAGACGAAGCAAAAGACGTGGCCACGAATGCTCCCGTGAGGTGAAATGCCACATTGTAAGCTGCGGTATAGCAACATTCATTGTCGTTTAACAAGACGTAAAGAAAAATGTTTATTCACAAACTCCTGGCGATATAATACAGGAAGTCTGAACAAAGGAATCTTGTGAGAACAGTGCGCGAGTAATATCAAGAGCGATTGCTTACATGTGTCGAATCCGTACGAAAGGCCGAGCAAGAGCAGCAGCAGGAGAAGCAGCAGGCAGCAGATCAGCAGCATGTAGTACTTCCTGTCCTCTCGTTCTTCTCGTTCTTGCCTGAGAGGAAAATCAGTCGCGCAGAATTTTTGCAGCCAAAATCGCAGTGAAGTCTCAGGAATATTAGAGGATAAATTGAAGGTGACCTAAGTGATATACAGCGGCTCTCTTACATCAAACATAGTAGATTATTAAAACTCATCTTTCGAAATGTTGTACTCGTCTCCAACCTCTGGAGGTTTTACGCTGTCATCATATTCTAACTGGATGTTCCAATACGTCCAATTCTTAAGAATAATCCGTGTAACCGTAGCCGTATTTTAAGATGTTTTTTTTTGGTTGGGGACTTTACTGTGTTATGTATTATGCTTCCTATCAGTGGCTAAATGAATTGAAAACATTTCTTGAGTTTAATTCGGCGAAGAGGCTTAGAGAATGTGTGCAGATTATGTAAATTTGATGTTTTCTTACATCATTCTCTCCAAAAAGACGCAGACTGCATTACACTCTGCAGTAAAAACTGATGCACACTGAGGAAGTCGCACAGACAGCTGTTTCGTCCAATACTATTTCACTTCCAATGTAGGTTTTCGTTTTGAGCCATATCTATAAAATACGATTTGAAATCTATACTTTTCCCCAAGCGCCAAGTATTTTCACAATATGAGTTGATGTGGTGTGTGTGTTTTCTGAGATTTTGTTACTGTGACGTCAGATATTTAGGAAAGGGTGTACCATGGTGGTAGTGGTTCAGGCCTTGGGACATTGGTTGGCATTTCACTTGCGGCGTACAAGAACCAGACAGGAGACTGTGTCTGGTATTCACAAAATAAATGTTGTTGTGCCGCTCTACAAAGCGAGAGCGGGGCAGTGCACTGCTGGCGTTCGGTCCTGCCTCCACAGAAACTTCTGTCTCGCTCTCGACCAGTGCACGCTAGAGTGTGCCGTCTTCTTTAGCACGGCAAGCACGACACACAGAGACGCAGTTAGCCACAACACCGCTCAAGCAGGCCAACATCCTGCCGCGTATACCTAGTCCTGCTGAGTCACGGAGTATACCGAACCTCCACCTGGCGTCGTGCCCTTCGCAATGTTGAACAAGACCCGGATGGAGTGTTGTCGGTGGATGAACGATTAAGTGCAGCCTGTGTTGTCAAGGCAGGGAAGGTGACCTGTTGTGGACCATGACTCTTTAAACCCACAGTGCTATATCTTCAAATGTCGTCAGCAGTGAAGCATGAAGTTTATTCTCATGTTCACAATGCTTTCAAATAACTTTGCTATATAGAGACTGAGTGCTATTGACCTATAAATAACGGGACTAGTTTGTGGTTTTCCGAGTTTCTAGAAGAGTAATATAATCGAATATGTCCATTCTTTAGGTATTTCTCAAATAACCCATACTTTATTCAAAAATATAAGCAGAGCCTCTATGACAGCCTCAGACGGGTGGGGAAACATTCCATAATGCATATTGTCTGAGCCTGCTGTTGAATTTGTACTCGATGATAATAATGTATTTAAATAAATTCTTGCAGCATAATTAACTGCATGTATGCCTGCCCCGAAGGGAAGCTTTTCTACTATAGTTCGTGCTTTTGAAATGCGTGTGCGCACTTCAATGTAATTGAAACTGCGCAAAAACGTTCACCAAATATGTTGGCTATCAAGTTTAATAATGTTTGAATCAAAGGTGATCCTAGCATTGCAAATATGAATGGAATGTAGTCTTCAGTGAATTTGTTCCCCTGTTTTCTTATTTTCTTTGATGATATAGTGTTGTTTATGGAGTACCGCTGCCATTAAGATGGGCCTGAGATGAGCATTTGCATGTTGCTGTGGCTCTGAAGCGTTTAAAGAAATCAAGGTTTTGCTTTGGGGTGCGTGCGAAAGATGCCTCAAGATTGTTTTGCTGTTTTTTAGCTACTTTGCATTGTTTAAATACTAATACTTCTATGTTTTGTGTAATTTCTGAAGTTTGTGCTGTGGCTATTATTATTCCAGTGTAGCGTTTCTTCTAAAAAGTGCTCAATCGCTGAGGTAAATGTTTTATTACCGCGAACGCTTCGAGAGGATAGATGTAGACGATATTATTTTAAAAGCGTAGGTAAGTGGTCCATTACCCGGTGATGCCAGATCACAGTTGACTCCCGAAAACATCCAAGACAAAATCTCAACAAAACTGATGGTGATTCAAAAGCTAAATCAAGGAAAATAATTTTTCTAGAGCTTTGACAGCAATATGTAGCTTTTCTGGTATTCATGTCATACGTCATTTGAAAGAATAAAATCATCTACGATCTGCCCCTGGAATCAGTATGCTCACTTCCCCAGAAAGACGAGGTGCGTAAAAATCCTCAACTTTCACATATGGCTTCGAAGTTCCTCTAAGCCCAGCATAGTAATAGCGTTATGTGGAGTTATATGTACACACAACATATTATGGTTTTTATGGTTTTATGGTTTTAATTGTTTTATGGTTAATGATTGTTAGAGCTACTACTTGGAGGTTTTTTACAGGGGTACGTTTCTGCCAGGAACGATGCTTGCTTTATTACGGCGATGCCCCTGACAGTGGGCTAACCTGCACGCTATCTTTTGGGAAATAGTATATTCTTTTGTAGATGTTTTTTTTGCTGTGGCTCAATGTTCGCTGCTATAGGCACATAGTTGTAGGTGCCATTATTTTTAGTATATCAGTTATGTCCGCGTAGTTCACGGGTAAACATCACCAGTTGCTGTATTAAATACGTCACGGCGATAAAATAGGTATGGAAGAAAGTTCCTTATTCTCAGGAAAATAGATCAATAACTCATGCTTTCCACTCATATCTAGGAAGTCTCGAAACCGTCTCGGTGACGGCGAAGTGGGAATTGCATCTATCACCACTCTATTTGGCGCTGGATATCCGCGAAGATGCCGCGGATGTGGGATTTCTGACATGTCAGCAGACTCTCGCTTTCATCCATATACTCCACAATGGACATGAAGGATGCGTCGCGAGGGCCAGCAGCCTTGGTGCGGGTTTTTTGTTTTTGTTGGCACCGCTGTACCAGGACTTGCTCCAGCGACAGTCTCTTGGAAGAGCGGTTACTTTCATTGTGGGGTGGGGCGACAGGTAAATTTCAACAGTGTTATTCTGGGTCTCTGTTGCCGAGAAGGCCGCTGATGAACGTAGCGACAGAGTGCCTCCGGCACTGATTGAGAAGTCGCCTCTAGAAATTTTCAGCTCTGTGGACTGTGTGCCGGATTCTGTGATGGGGACCTGGATGTCGACATCAAGTGCATTGGATCGGCCAGCCTATGTGCCGAGTGAAATTGAAGGTGATGGCCGTCCCTTTCCTGGCAGACAGAGCAGGAGCCCATCGATTGTGGTTTGACCACGGCCTCGGCCGCCATAGTTTCGTCCCTCCACCTCTCAACCTATATCTCCGGTGCAGATAGCAGCTTCAGAAGGAGGTTAGGAGTCTGCGGTGGCGCCAGGCGCCAGCACCTCGTTACTCGTGTCCATGCATAGTACAGTAACGGCCACTCGGCGCAGTTATGGATTCTCGTTGAACAATGGCACGCCGCTGATTATCGCTGAATGAGGCGACCGCTCGTCTCGCTTTCCAGATTTGGTGCGAATTGAGAATACGAGCTTCTTTGCGTTGGCAGCGCATAGACGATCGGGGCGGGTTGTAGGTGATGCTAGGACGATATCGAAGTATTGCTAACGTTTCAAAATGTGACTGGTCTTGTAGCTAGTTTTGTTTCCCCTAATAACGACTACGTCTCGCTTGCTTACAACCAGCGAACATTACTGAAGTACAGCATAACTGGGTTACCACATGTGATTCTAGGTAATATTTCTGAAGAAAGAAAATTACAACAAAAACACAACCTAGCGTTTTGTTACATTATTCGATTTCTTAATGGCCCTTCATTACACAGAAAAACTCTCACTGTCTTTACTATAGTTTTATTTTTAAATAATAATAATAATAATAAATTGGTTCACAGGAAGGGAAAGGCGCAGTAACTGTCACACTTGCTCTGTGGACACCCGAACCGCGCCGTAAGGGAAGGGAGGAGGGTGGGAATGAAAGTGGAAAGAGAGAAAGAGGAGCCGTAGTGGAGGGCTACGGAGTAATTTCGACCACCTGGGGATCTTTAACGTGCGCTGACATCGCACAGCACACGACGCCTCTTCGTTTCGCCTCCATCGAAACGCAGCCGCCGCGGTCGGGTTCGAACCCGGGAACTCCGGCACAGTAGTCGGGCGTCTTACCACTGCACCACCCCGGCGGGGCATTTATTTTTCGACGTGTTTGTGTTTTGTGTGTAGAACAGCAGAGTGCATTAATTCTGGGTTTTCTGTTTGGAACAAAGCTTCGCATTTCTAACCGGATGCTTGTATCTCTGTCCTAACCTTTTCTACATGATCACTTTTTGCCCTACTGCTAGTTTCAAGAATCACAACAAAAGAGAAATGCTTCACCCTCCTGCAAATAGGTTTCTGTTGGGATCTATAGCATGCTGAGTGCTGGAAACAAAAACGTAATTTGTTATTTCCTACGTTTACTGAACCTTCTCGTAGGGCGAAAGAATGGGGAATGTTCTTTGTTTTAGATTATTTTTCTTTGCTTTATTGTATCGAGGTTAATTTATTCTTTAACGATGTGTGTGAAACACGATGCTCTTACTTACGCGGTCGTTGCTATGTGCAGAGAAAACACAACAGAATACATATTATACCCCTTAAAAAACTTCTCTGAGAATCAATGCTACTTCACGGCATTTTTCCTGTCAAATAATACAGCTTAAAATATCCACAAATATATATGGTCAGTTAAATCTCGGAAGTGTGATTTAGTGTAAATGAAATGGACGTACTGCTTATTCAGACATGATATGCGGTATTGAGCTGAATACATAGCTTACTGTTCATGCTAAATATATGACTTTTTTTTTCATTACGTATTTTACAATTTTCTCAACTTGCGGTAAACTTTGCGCAATATTTTTGTGTTTGTACTGTCAATAATGGCAAGACACAGAATAGATATCTGCATAAATAAATGCGCCAATTAGTCCTTAATTTAGAGTGATATTATGCAGGCAGACCTCATGCAATACCTTTGGCAGTGTCCTACGTTGTTTTTAATGTTCTTACAGTCTCAACTAAAAAGAAGGCAGCCAGACACCATGGCTGCTATGACGATCAAAATTTAAAATAACGTTGCAAAGCCAACGACAGTGACATTTCCTTCATGCCGAAAGAACTGCGCCTATAGCGAACTACGTGATCTGAAAGCCGTTGATAGCCAACTTTGTTTTCTTCAGTCGTATGTGACAGGCCATTAAGCTGAGCGTTACTGTTTAGCAGATTTCACCATCTGATTTCTTATAGAAGAGGCCTTGTACTAAAACAAAATGGTACAAACATTTTATATGTACCAACAATTTGCCTTGCAGTTGGTATGCTTCGCACGAAAATGCTACGATACTCTGCATAATTGCTCTGTCTTCATAGTCTACTCATTTATAGCCACGTTATGGCAAAGATAGGTATGCACGCCAATCGATTCCATTTATCCGTGTCGTGCCTCAATTGATGTAATACACATCCAGCAACTTTCTAACTGCTGGCCCTGGCGCTGGTGCAGTCGTCTGTCTGTATCTTTTGTCCACAGACTTCGCGCAGTATTCTTTTGCCAATCATGATTAAATGACCTCAAACAAGAGTTCTTGATTATGTACATAACTACACTTGCCTACTGACGCCCTCCTACGTTCGGCTATATTGGCGAACGACTGCTTGCTGCCAGTCTTGGATGCAGCACGGTTATACATATTTGGGAGTGGGTTGGTCCTGGTTATTTAGCACGATATGAACTGAGTGTGTCACGTGCTATACTTACTTCCTTCTATTGTGCTTGCTATAACGGAAGGACAAATAAAGACATTATCAGCATTTCCCTTGGTTCCCTTAGTACCTATGCAAGTTGTCCCTACTTTTATACAAGTCTCCTGCGTGGCGAAAGTGCTAAAGTCTCGAGAAAAAATAAATTGCTTCTGCAGGCATGAAGAAAGACGTTAAAAATTGGGGCATGACGTAATAGAAATATAATCAATAAAAGTACCCATGTGATCATTGGCCTAACAGTACTTGCTAAGAACTGTACTCCGAGATTCGCGGGGTAAAACAAACGTCGCATATTTTATCTTTGCTCTCGACATCCGGATAAAAACGCCCCAATCCTAACGTTCGTATTAGGTCAGCTGGAGCAGGCAAGTGCATTTAAAATGAGGGCTTCGTTGTGAGACATGCGAAGGGAGGCAACTGCCACTGAGACAAGCGAAAGCATAGGAAATTTTGTCCTGATCAATGCAAAATAATAATCTAATCATCGAGATATTCGGTTACAAAGCAGGACGAGAAACAGCCACACGCCACAGAAGGGATCCCAACCCATGACCTGACCGTCCAGTGCTCTCCCCACTGTGCAAATATGATTGTTTATATAATAAGGACAGAAGTGAATAGAGAGCCCGTCGGTAATTTTGTGTCCTGAATTAGATGCACTACTCACAGGTCACATACGCACGCTGGTACGTTATACTTATGTAGCATCGTCTTGCGCATATGTAGTAGCTAACGACTTTATATAATCAGTATCAGTGAGACAACCGAAGTAAAAACAGAGGTTACAGGAAAAGCAAAAAGAAACACACAAAAGGAAAGCATTCAGATGGCAGCCATTATTGTGATAGTGTAATATCTTTTAAGCTGATGAACTCAGGTTTTGGCCTAATCAAAAGAATCCAGCTGGTTAACCGCGCTTATTTCCTGCCTGTACAACTTTCTCATGCGTTATATCGTAACAGTGAGGTACACATTTGTGTGATCCACAATTTGAGGAATCGTCGGATAATTATATTTATGGAAGCGCTTAACAGACAAATACGCAACATAATTTACACTTCTCATCTTGCAATAAGCCTTACTCCCTGTAGAGTGGTAACTTGTCACAGACTATATGCCACACCCAAGAAATCATTGCCACTAAATTTGTGCTATTTCCGACTAGGTAGCGTAATGACACTGATTCGTCTTTCCGCGAAACAATAACAGCAAATACGAGCCAGCGCCTAAGTTGAAGTTTCTTCAAACGCTTGTCAATCTTAGAAAAAAGGAATCGTTCACAATGTCGAAGAAAGACAGCACCTATAACGGGATTGTTTTATCTGACTGAAGGAATTCGAAGGCGAGCGTCACTTCGAAGAAACTACATAAACTATTGCAGCTTCAGTCTTAGGGTTACTGGAAAGTTACTGAATTTACTGCGTCGCATGTCATGGTATAATATCCGCTTCCTGAAACGCTGTCATAGATGATACCTTCCTTTTTGATAGGCGGTAAAAGGTTGACAAAGGCATTCCCATACAAGGAGTCGAAGATACTTTGAAATAGCCCGCAATTTGTGCATGTTATGAGATTTTATGGGCTTTTCAGAGTCGTTCTGCACTGCCTCATCCTTTCTCTTAACCGCAGTCATTGCGTCCCAGCATTATAGATATTTATGCCCACATTGAATCGAAAATCACACTCAAGCTACGAAAGCCGATGGCCATGATCAGAAATAATAAAGAGAGGAATTGCGACGATTCAGCCCTCGTGGAAGTAATTAAAGAAATTCCCGTTTGCGACGACAAGACATTTAGATTAATGTAACATTTAGATTAATGCGACACTGCAAAAAAGGTCTGGGAGAAAAATAGCCGAATTCTTGTAACGGCGCTTACCTTCAAAGGTGCTGAGATTACTGAATTCGAAACCTGGAAGAAAGAACGAAATGACTTGATTATAGTGTGGCATTTACAGGCACGGAAAAAAATTTGTTATCTTGTGGACGACACCATCTAAATGATTTTATGTGACTTCCCATAGCAGAGGCTGAACGCCGGAAGACGTGGTTCCAGCAGAGGCGGGAATTTGGGAGCACTAGGTTCCCAGCAGCTGAGACTGTCAAAATAGCTACAGTCTTAGCAAGAGATGGTGCAGTGACACGCGGATGTTCGTAGCACGCCCAAGCCGACAACTGTGAAAACACATTGGCGTTTACGACTTGACAGGTACGCTTACAAAAACTCTGTGCTTTCAATGAGGGCAAGTAGAAATGACAATCCTTCACAGTAAATGTTATGCGCGCGGAGGTGCCAAGCTGGCGAATTTTTCTACAGTATTTAAGAGCAGTGTGGTATATATCTATAGCTCTGAATTATTATTGGAATGGGAGGTAAAATCATGATTATGGAACAAGTTAGCACGCGGAATGTGCATTCCAATAGGGAGGAATCTCAAGGTATGCTGTGCAGCGCTTGGTGTCCTTTGCCTCACCACAACGTGGAAGAAGTCTTCCCTGCACGCTCCGATAAGACCACAAACGCATAAGCGTTTTGAAGGAGAAAACACTAACGGTGTGGTTACACCATGTCGTAAGGTGCCATCACAAAGAGTTTACTTTAACGATCGAATTTCGAGGAAGTCCGCTATAAAACAGGAAATGTAAACGATTGCTTCACAAGAACAATACCCAGTTCAATAACTTTATTTGCGTCTATATTTGTCGAAACGAATAGGCGGTGGCTTCGACATTCCTCACTACGGTACAGATTATACTCCATCCCAGTGGTTCCATTCAGCGTTATCAAAGCTTCGATTAGTCTAGAGGCGTTTGGACGCTGCGTAAATTAGTGCAAGTACAAAACGACCATACAAGGTTATGGAATAACGTGCATTCAAGTGTGTATCCTAGAATGACTACTTATAATTGAACCCTAACTTGCGCTCGCTTTGTATGCACTATTTCTTGAGGTTAGCGCTCGCAACTTTTGCATGCGATAAAATGTTGAGAAAATTGGTTTCAGTGTAAAAACACTGAAGGCGCAACTTGGCTAAAATTTATTATCGCGGCATTGTTTGCATACGCTGCACACAATGTGCGGTTCTCACAATGAGGGTAACGTCGCATAAATTACTGTTCTAAACTTCAGAATCACGTTTCAGCATTTGGTATGCACAAAGCGTGTATTTATACTCTTTTACGACCATATCCACACAAGCCGTGAAAAAACGGCTTGCAGACGATGTGGCGTGAAGATACAAGCCTAAAGCCCTGTCGTGGCTGGCTGAAGGTGTCTGCCATATTCCACAATGCTGAAACTTGGTTAAGCGATGGAGTATAGGCGACAACATGATTGCTTCAAAACGTTTTGCTTTCCATTCATGGTTACAAACTTCCCTATGAACACTGCATTCACTTTCCAATGTCACTTCATTTATAGAGGGCACTGCTTGAAAGAATTCACATTGACAGCTGTAGCGGTATCGTGTGTTTACCTCATACTTTAATCGACTGCGCGTTAAGCAAAATGAGCCAGGCTACTGAAGTTGCCAGTTTCTTTGCTGCTGTCTTTAATAAATCGACGCGGTAATTCAGTCATACTTAATAAGTTACGTACGTACCTTCGTATTCTGGCGAAACCTGGTATCCTGGATCTTGATACTGTTGAAGGTCTTGAACTACAGGAGACGCTGATAGATATGCATAAATATGGTTTGAAGTAGGCACCATAATGGCCACAAAAAATAACTGGAAGGCTACTAAGCAACTTTGTGTCCATCTCCATTAACTGTGCTTACTCGCACATTTTCACTACCTCGTGTGTTCATCGATCATCTCAACTCAATCCTCCTATAAGGTACAACTGTTCGAACAAGACAGGTCACAATGCAAAACACACACGACATGCATAGTGCATATACAAACGTTTCTTTGCTCTGTTTGTGTTCCTATTGCGCACATCCCTGAACCGGCTCGCGAGAAGCCTGGCAAAAGGCAATTAAACGGAGCATAATGACTGTGTTAATTATCCAGTAGAAAAAGTGACTGCAATGGCTTGAAATTAACTTCTAGGGAAGGTTCCAAACCTGCCAAAGGCCATCAGTCTTAGGAGGCGTCAGATAAAATATTCATGTTCAAGTTAAGGTCAGGTTATTATCTACTTTAGTCCCTGAATGTACACAGTGAGCGCTTCGTTTCGATAGTGGGCCAAACGAAATATTTCGCGCCGATCATCTACACACTTCAGCTGGAACGTCAAACCTGTATGAGTCATATGTTTGAAAAAAAAGTACTAAAGAATTGGTCACGACAGGTTATCTACCCCGGGGCCTGGACTTTTCAGGCGAGAAGCTTCGGGCTAAGCAAGGCTTTGTTATTAACCGCTTCCTTTTTCGCCCCAGCAAAGAGCAAATGATATCCGTCTTGCTTTAACTTCTCTGAGCGAAGTTTAAATAACAACCGATCGATTCAAAAAGATCAACAAGTTACATTAGTGAAAGGAAAGTTTGTTTTCAGTTTTTTAACTCCTTTTTTCCACCTCCATGTAGCCATTTGGACGTGAGTACAACACTAGTGAGGCGATATCTCCTTACTGCATTTTCATACATACAGCCTCTGTAGTTATCTGCGTGTGCCATCATTGCAGGAATGAATTCCTTCATTTATCAACGCTTTGTCATGATCCTGCTGTAATGTCCTGTCAATCGTGGTGTATTGACGATGACTCCAGAAGCGTAGTAGGCAAAATAAAAACCTTTATATTTGTTTTCCCAGGTGCCTCAGAATTCTGCCTTTTTGTACTCTTCCATCGTATTTTGTCGCAGCCTGCTAATTGCCGATCCCTTTCATATTTCGATTACAAATATTTTCACACCACTATTCGAGACAATAGCCGGAATTCTTCAGGTTCGGGTCAACTTTGAGTATTTAATGCCGGAAATCTGTAGTTCGGAACGCTGACGATAGCTTCGATGCAAGTTTTGATAAATCCGTGATGCCTCCGATAGATATGATTCTTTTTGTAGACACGAGCGAAGAAGTTCCCCGATCAAGACGGTAGGTTTCTGTAGGTGACAAGAACTCAACCTTACTACAAAATCTCGAGAGTGCGTTGAGGATGATCAACTTCCTACGGCGGTAACTTTTGCAGAGTTTCCCGAAGGCGTCCAGTGGTTTTTCCTCAGAGGAAATGATAATCCTACCTTTCAGTGCATACTCATTACTCCCAGTAGAGCAGTACAAGGGAGCAGGCCGTCCTTCGTAAATACGATTGCTGCTTTCCCTAGCGTTGAGCGTTTTCACGTTTGTGATTCTGATAATACCTGCCATTATAACAGCCAGAGGGACAATCATGAGTGCGGGAGAGCAAAATGTAGATGTAAACATGTAAATACATAGCGGAATTGGTGGCTTACTACGGTACTGCTAAGCTGTAGGGGGGTTGTGTGTATTGAACAGAGGTGCATTCTCGTATGCTTAGCGCACTTTATAACACCTTGAACCACCATCATACGGAGAGAAGAGAGTGTGCGCCATGCCGTTTCGGTTTTACGCCGTTCTAATCAGCGCATCATAGTATTCCAGAGAGGCAAGTTGTGCTCGCTAGGTGTAGTTTTACCTTGACGCTGTGGCTCGGGGGTTAGGGCGCTCTACTCCTGAACCTATATATAGGGGATCGAATTCCGGCCGCGGTACGCCCGCTTTTCGATCGAGACGAAAAGCAAGGCGTCAGTGTACTGTGCGATGTCAGTGCATGTTAAACTCCGGGTGGTCTAAGTGTATTTTCATTTTTTAAATTTTTATTTATTGAACAACTGCGTCATCTTCGTCGCAGTACCGTGGGGGGGGGGGGAGGTAAACAATAAAACACTTGAAAGTGCATTCAACATTATATACCAAAAATACATACAGACATAGCGCATTCACGCACTCTGGGCGCGGTAAAATGCTTCATTTGATGAGAGTCACACGATTTCATGCGATAACTCATTTCAATGGCGAATTGTTCGCCGAAAACATGAAGGCCGAAATGCATCAGTCCTAAATGAATACTCTAACCATGAAGATATGGTCTTTCTTCTTTGATATATAAATGGGCCGTTTCAAGTACTCCTCTCATTCTGCACCAATTTGGCAATAAAAAAGGTCACGAAAAAACTTGAGACAAAGATGCGTTCGGCGATCTGCTAAATCAGGCCACCCGAGCGATCGTTAAGTATTAGGCATACGTAGGCGCCTGTCGTAGTTGCCAGTTGCAAATCGAGCTGCCTTATTTTGAAGTTTTTCCAGCCTACTGATAAGTTCCTTTGTATGTGGGTCCCATCGCACGCAGGGGTATTCGAGCACTGATAGCACATATCGCATACGTAAAGTACGTACAGCTTCGTTTTTAGATCACATGGGGAACTGTTTAAAATTGCGCCTTAAAAAACCGAGAATAGATTGTGCTTTATTCGCGGTGTAATTTGCTTGTCTGGTTCACTCGTCTAATATACCCTCAAACATTTGATCTTCGTCAATCCATCTATAGAACAACGTTATTCACCATGTATTTATTAGATTGATGTGCCTTTTTTCTTGTGAAAGTCATCTGTACACAATTTTTAGCATTCAGCTCCATTCCCTAACGCACACACCAAGCCGCTATGGCGTCTAAATCGGTTTGTAAGGATAAAAAATCGTTATTGGCATTATTAATCCTCTACACGATGCAATCATCCGCGAACATGCGAAAGGATGAATGAATACCAGATGTGATGCTATTGATATAAAGCAAAGAAGGAGAGGGCCCAACAAGGAACCTCGTGGTACGCCTGATGCAACTTGAACATAATTGGTTGATGCGCCATTCAATATAACGCACTGTTTCCTGAATGACAAGTAACAGGAAATCCAAGTAATAACATTCCCGTCCGGAGTATAATCACGTAATTTTAGCAGCAGAAGATCGTGTGGAACATTGTCGAATGTAATGCGAAAGGCTAGGAATACACAATCCATCATCAATTGCTTGCCAATTATAGGGGTGACATCGTGAAAAAAATTTGTTTGGTTTGGTTCGTGGGGTTTAACATCCCAAAGAGACTCAGGCTATGAGAGACGCCGTAGTGGAGGACTCCGGAAATTTCGACCACCTGGGGTT
>JAJIZL010022844.1:0-39860 GCA_023969395.1 Amblyomma maculatum | reverse complement strand
GCTATAGATATAGAATATCCCCAAATTGGCCAACAACGTACCTTGCCGTTCTTCATGCATCTGTTTCCCCCGCCTGCTTAGCACATCTTTTTCTCTGAACTTCTGCCCAACAAGCTATATCAACAAGATGATCAGATTCGGTTTGGGTCCCCTTTGTCAGATGTGAGGACTCAATTGGCTTCCAAAAGCGCACTACCCTGGAGTCACAAACAACTAACCTACCCATCATCACCCATACAACACCTGCGGAGACCACTCCACCCATACCCAGAATGCGAGGAGGCGGCAGGGGTAGGGAGAGCTTCCTATTAGAGGTGAAGGCCATATACTCAGGCACCGCGGGCCTGTCATGCAGTGATGCGCTTGAGGTGGTTGCACACCTTGCACAAAAACAGCCTTTATCACCAGTGCTGTGGCAAACCGAAAGGGTGACCGGACCTTCATCACAACAAGAGCGCCTCGAAGGGCGATCATCCTTTAGTGGCCAAGCAACAAAGTTTTCCACCACAGTCCGAGCAGATCACAGGTGGCTGATACAAACTGCCCGTGAACTTCTGCTCGCTTTAACCGCTGTAGAACAAGACTTCTCCACTTTCGTAAGTGCTCGTGAAGTTCTGGTATATGCGTCCGCCCTGCAATGTAACAGCCATACTTGGCATGAGCGCTCCGCGAGAAAGAGGACGAACTAGTCGACTGCCTGCGTGGGCAACGGTTTCAGGTATCGAACTGTCTGGTATGACACACATAGAAGGTGTAAAAGATGATCTACATAGCACAGTATAGAATTGCATGGAGAAGACTGTTTAAAGGTATGCACAGAGTCCCCACGACCACATTTTGCACAGGTTGGTTGCAAGCCGGCCCGTATAAACGTCTCCTCGCGACACTCTGCAGTCGCCGGTGAGGTAAAGCCTCGCGAGACTTTTCCTGCCTGCCCGTCTTGTCCGCCCTCCGAGTTTATCCCCTGCCCTAGCATGGGCGAACATTCGCCTGTAGCCTTGCTGGTGAGTCAGATGTCCTGTTGTGTTTTATTGCTAGCTGGCGTTGTTGCTATTGCAGCAATAAATGCGTTTGTTGTCAGCACGTACTGTTCCTTTGTTCCCAAGAGCACGGCCCGGAGTGGTCAGCGTGCGCTCGGCAGCGCACGCGATCACTGGATGGGGTCGGCGGTTTTGATTGTCATCTGCGACTAAGCGGGGAAACGTATTTATCCCTCTATTACAAGCCCACAACTTCTACTGTCAAGCACATCTAACTTGCACACCTCTAGATCGATGGCTAATCAACATTAAATGTCAGCAGCACAATCATCCCAGTCCACACTCACATTGTCCAAGCATGACAGCCACAACTTGCACCACACAGACACACACTATAAAAACTACCACATCTGCAGCTGCCACGTATATAACGTTCGTGTTCACTCCTTTTCATATAGGCCAATCTTCCGAAACGTCCTCTTAAGACATCAAGTCCATCCTAAAAAGAACCTCTAATAAACACAAATCCCTGCTAAATGAGCAGACAGATGGCGCACACAAGTACGACTAAAGAGTCGAAGTCCTTGGAGCGCCAGATAAAGAAGTTGCAAACACAGCAAATCAGAATTGCGAGACACTGACATGCGAGGTAAGCAAGGCACTGAATTTCGAGGATTCACGAGATGAAACAGCGAGAGAGAAGATGCAATTTTATTGTCTACCCAGTAGGAAATGTTTCGAGCAGCACAGCTAGCCGATGAGAGCTTGAGAAAAGCATGGATGGACTTGAACCACGGAAAGGCGGGTATCACACCATTGGGATCAATAGCAGGCACTAAAGTGCGACAACATGGTCAGGCTGACAACGTGTCCAGCACGCCATTGACCAGCTAGGCCTGCACATTCCTTTCAGGTTGCGTTGAGCACTCCGCAACCCCATGGGTCATATTGGCTGTTCACTACCCGACGCACCTGCGACAGCAGCCGGGGCTTGTTTGGCACAGATGACTGAAAAGGGCGACGATATGTTCATAGCGTTGTCATCGATTCGGCGCGACTCAGGCGAGGTGGTCGATCACAGAGCGCGAAGCATTCGCTACTATTTGCTCTCTATATAAAGAAGTTCGATTTCTGGTTCTTTGGTGGTGAGGTCAATGTCGTCTGACAACCACCAAACGACGTGCACACCACATATGGAGCAAAATTGGCTATGCGGGTGCTGGCACTCCAGCGTTGCAACGTAACGGTGAAACAGCGAAAAGGCATCGAGAATGAAAATGCAGATGCGCTGTTCATGGCTCTTTAACTTGACATGGGACTCGGAACAAGCGATGCCACTATGGCAGCCTAGACAGGCGTGAACGTTCCCACTCAGTCGGCGCTATGTGCGATATGCCGGACACTAAGAAGAGGGTTCTGTACGCTGATATGCGTCTGGTTGGTTGGTTGGTTGGTTCATAGGAAGGGAAAGGCGCAGTATCTGTCACACTTGCTCTGTGGACACCTGAACCGCGCCGTAAGGGAAGGGATGAGGGTGGGAGTGAAAGTGGATAGAGAGAAAGGGGGGCCGTAGTGGAGGGCTACGGAGTAATTTCGACCACCTGGGGATCGTTAACGTGCGCTGACAGGTGTTCGTGAGTGTTGTGTGCGGACTTGCGAGCCGCGATAAACATTGCATGTGTGTTTGTGTACATGAATGTGAACTCCCTGCCGAGTGAGATTGCTGACCGCTCAGCAGTTCTACCAGTTTTCCGCTCTGTGATTTACTTATTTCTTTGTGTCGGGGCGACTTGGAGACATTGGCACACTGGGAGGAATGACATTGCTGCCGCGAAGGTAGTGCGGAATTTTCGGTGTAAATATGAACGAGCTAATAGCAAGCTGGCGTTTAGGGCCACCGCTCAGGATGATCACTTCCAGGCGCGCGTCTTTACATGTTGCCACCCGCCTGTTGCCTTCTTGTATGGTGGACGCGGTCCCCCTTCTACACGCTTGCCGTGTGGGGAAGGCTGACTGGACCCTCGTCGCCGGATTTGCTGGACCCTCTTAGCTGGAAGGACCCTCTTAGCTGGCCCGTAACCAGCACCCAAATTACAATTAAGCCTTTTTATTTACACTGACTTTGTGTAGTGCGAAAGGCAGATCTCTCTCATCTTGTCCACTGAGGCGACAAAGAGCGCCCGAGAAGGCACTCAGGATTTGACTCGGGCACTGTTCCCAGAGCGTGGAAGCCAGAAGCTTCCCTTCCCTCCTGCGCCTGGTCTTCCGCATGCGCACGCTCTCGCTCGAGATCTCAGCTGCCGAGCCGAGAGTATGATTAGCCACCCTGCTTTCCCCGACACTAATATCCCACGCGCTTCTGTACTCACCACTTACACGGACATACTTCAGCACTACCGACTCGAAAGATGCTCATATCCTCCCGCACAGCGCGATATAACAAGACGCGAGGCCGTCCGATGGCGCAAAATACAAACTGGCAGCTCCCCCCCCCCCCCCTTATACAATAGGATCTTTCCGCAACAGATAGCCCCCATGTGCAAACACTGCTCAACTCCGGCCATTCTCATACACATGGCGTGGACTTGTAAACACTAAAACACAGACAACTCAAACACTCTAGAGACGTAGGAGTCTCTCCTGCGTACTTCCGAGCCAGCAGACCAACGCCGGCTTATCCAGCGCGCGGTGAAGGCTGCGACATCCCAAGGGATCCCCGCCGACCTCCTCTAAGCCAGCGCAAAGGGTCCTTTGACTATTCCCGTTTTTGGGTGTAATAAAAGAAGCGGCCGAGTGGTCTTTCTCTTTCCATGCAGTTGCCCTTAGAAGTCAGTCACGGGTGGCATGTGGCAGTGCATCTGTGGAAATTAATTAACCAGCAGCGGTAGCGTGGATGGGGCGGTGGTGTGCGGGAGGCAAGAGGGAAGAAGCCTCCCAAAAGGAGAGGGTTCGATACCCTCACCGGAGAAAGTGTGCTGCCATACTTTGTTGTAATTAGTGCTGCTAGCGTGGCCCTGGGTTAGAGGCAGAGGCCAACCCACAGGGCTGTGCCCATCTAGCATAGTATTTCTTTTATTGGACAATTGATGTGTGGGGCCGGCCGCTGAAAATGACCACCCCTATTTCTTTGTTTAACGAGTGTATAAAACAAGATGTGAGCAACTTTGACTCGAACTATTTAGGACGAAGAATAAAGCAGCGCAAAGTTGTTCTTTTGTAAATTCATTAGTGCTTCCAGTCTTACTCTTTGTATATATGTTCAGCTGTAAATATATGCTCTATTGTCATCCCCTTCAAGTAGGCCTCGTGGTCTTCTCCCCGCCAAACTAGGAAGGATGTAGAAACCTTCCAAAAAGAAAACAAATTCTGTTAATATGAGCCAGAAATTATGAAAAAGTAGGTCCAACCAGAACCTCGGAGACTCTAGTTGTGGCATTTTGGCAGATTGCTTTTACCTTAGAGAGTAGGCGCTCGTTATAATTGGTTAATGTGAGCAGTGTGAATGCAGATTTACAGTCCTGCATTCGAATGACCGACAGCCTTGGCTACTTTTTGTTTTGATCATGTTTTACATACTTCAAAAACGCATGCAGTGTGTGCATTCTCATCCGTTATGAGCATTCATGACACTAATGGTAACAAAGATGCGGTATGGTGTTCGTGCCAGAAATAAAATCTTCAGCATTGAGACAAACCTAGAATTGCCGAAACGTTTCTGCCTCTAGTCTTACTTTTTAATGCACATTCAAAATCCGTTCAGTGGCGACGGTCCAAACTTAGATGGCTCTCGAGCGCTAATCCCAACATTATCTGGCGACAGCTCCATGTCTCACGAACAAGTGCACACAGCTTGTTAAATGCTTGCTTAGCTTGGTTTGGTTAATGGGTTTTGACGTCCCAAAGCGATTAGCCCTGTGAGAAGTGCGGCCGTGAAGGGCTCTGGATATTTTGACCACCTGGGTTCTTTAACATGCACTGACATCCCACAGCATAATCTTGCTTTTTGCCTTCATCCAAAAAGCAGCCGCCGCAGTCGGGAATCAATCCTATGATCTCGGGTTCAGCAGCCGAGCGCCCTAACCATCGAGCCACAACGGTTCTGATAAATGCTCGAACCCAGAGCTAGTTTAATCCATGAAAATGCTAACAATTGGTTTCATGACACATCAAGTGCGTTAAGAGGCCCCATTGTAGCCAAAATAAAATTTCACTGAGCTTTTTCTACCTGTCATATTTTGTTCCTGCGCTTCTTCTTTATGATCAGTTTTGTGGACTTGCTTTAGGAACAGTTTTACTAGGGATAGCAACTGTCCATATTAACGAGGCATGACTAATTCCACAACCTACTACAGAAATTTTTTGCAAAAGATTGCATAAGTTGTCCATGGGCACGAAATGGTAATCAAGCATTAAATCTATAACAAGTGATGACAAACTGGAAGCATTATTGTAACTAGTACGCTTGCTTCTGCAGTTACAAGCACTATATTGATAGTGAACTCACACAAGTGGGGAAAAAAAAGCCCAAAGTCGGTTTTTATTCAGCTTTAAATCACACTTCAAACTTCAAAAACACACACAACTTCCTTCATTATGGTACAGATGAAAAAACTAGAGCTTTATAAGCACAAAATAATATACAGTTATGAACAGTTAGGAAATTCTCCAGCGAAGCTTCCCTTGGTTCCTAAAAAGCCTAGTAGGCGTTGCCCATCATTTTCACCGCAAGATGGTAACGGTGGTACAGACTAGACATC
Organism: Amblyomma maculatum; assembly: GCA_023969395.1. Taxonomy (NCBI): domain Eukaryota; kingdom Metazoa; phylum Arthropoda; class Arachnida; order Ixodida; family Ixodidae; genus Amblyomma; species Amblyomma maculatum. The sequence goes on along the minus strand of JAJIZL010022844.1, from coordinate 34,123 downwards.
ATAAATAGTTGACCGCTGTCATACAAACACCCGTACCATTCCAGACACAACACACCTTTCTTTACTTGCCAGAAATGCTGTACACACTCCACCATCGGTGATTACCGCATGGTCTATTATTCCATTGTGAGATTTAGAATTACAAGCATTCTCCTTATCAACACCGTACAATGCATACATACATATTTTGTGTACAAAACCAAAGTCTATCACAACGCAGCACGTTTCCTTTCTCTTTTTCGTCCAAGATGCGAGGAACGACGGAAAGGCTGGGTCAATTTGTGTCCATGCTATCTGAATCTTCGTTGCCCTCTTTCCTCCGGCTGTGATCGAGGCTTCTGCTGGTTATGACCTGTAAAAAACGAAGATGGGTGTTCAAGGCCAAATGCGACTTTGCGACGTCTACCGTACATGCTTTAGGCATTCTTGTGTATAAGACAAATATCTGAACTTTGACCACGCGGTTACAATGACAGATAATGATTAGTGTAGCGAGCCTCTTATTGTACATTTAAAAAATTACTATAACACGACAGTCCTTCATTCTCAGCTGCAAAGTTAACAATGCAACAAAGCTATCCTAAATTGGCGATGCCTACTAAACCCTATTTTAAGCACAGCTGATCTCGGACATATCAAACTCATGGGCGAATTGTGCAAGAGTATGATAAGCTGATGATTTCATATATGAAATGCTGAAACAAGTCATCATAATAATCACCATGAGCCGGACTATGCCCACTGCACTCTCATGGGGGAATTGTGCAAAAGTATGATATGTTGATGATTTCCTATATGAAATGCTGAAATAAATCATCATAATAATCATCAGCCTGACTATACACACTGCAGGGCAAAGGCCTCTCCCATATTCCTATATTCCTCCTATTAACTCCGTCTTGTGTTAGCTGCATCCACTTGGCCTCTGTGAACATCCTAACCTCATCCGCCCACCTAACTTTCTGTCGCCCCCTGCTACACTTTTCTTCTCTTGGAATCTAGTTTGTTAGCCTATGCGACCATTGGTTATCCTCTCTTTGCCCTACATGCCTTGCCCATGCCCATTTCTTCTTTTTGATTTCCACTAGAATGACATTAACCAGAGCTATTTCTCTGAACCATTCTGTACTCTTCTTTTCCTATCTCCTAATGTTGCGCTTGTAATTAATAAATAAATGTACACTGTGTACACTGCAGTGGAGTGCTCAGGATTACTTTGAACTACATGGTGTTCTCTAGTGTGACCTAAAATAGCATCACACAGCGGCATTTTCGTATTTACCCTCGATCAAAATATTCCTACCAGAGCTGGGATCCAACTCAGCAGCTCAACACCACAGGCACTACAGTGGGTACATCACATTAAGTTAATCTAATCTGTAACCTATAGGTATGAAATGGATACATCACAATAGGTTAATCTATCGTATAAACTAGAACACAGGTAGAGAATTTTACTAAAATAAAGCAAATTAAGTCACCACTCGTCTTATATAGCAGTCTTTAGCAGAATTTGAAGCATATTCTGGCAACAAGTGGCATGCCTGCTTGTGAACGGACAGCCAAAACTGTATCGACATCCTGCAGTTGCTGGCACTTATTTTTCCATCCCAAGTGCATTTATCTTCGAGTGTGCTCTTCGTTGAACTTATGAGAGTATAAAATGCCTCTTTAGCAATGAAGAATGACATGTGGAGGCAGTTTACAGTGGGTTTCCAGAAAAAGTGATGCTTGCCAAAGCGAGCGAGAACATGGCCATCCTCTCGACGACAGTTTGGCATTTCAGAAAAGACCATGCGGGGCCATGGACAAGGTCTGCTGTTCGCATGCAACCTTTCAAGAAATGCTGCGTAAGTAACATGCTTGATGGAACTGGATGACACACTCTGGGAGGTGGCGACTAGCGAAGGGTTGTCTTGCGACAATGCTGCTGAAGTTTGGAGATTGTAGCTCCGGTAATGCAAGCATACAGCCGATGTAAATATATGCGCTTCTGCAAATGTTTTTCATTTTATTTTATTTTTATTGCGTTAGCAATACTGCGCCAGGCTTCAGCCTGTCGCGTCGTCCCAGGAAGGGCCACGTTTGACCTTGAGCAGCAGCCGAGCCGAACACGGCTATAACGAAGTCGTATGAACATGCCTTAGTGGCCTATAGGGGTAACGTGAATGCTAGGGTCCTGGTAGGCTGACTTTGACATAACCGTCCCATGTGAAACGTGAGACCCAAGTTGGCAGCTCCCGCCAGCCCACATATAAAGCCCCGCTTTAACCAAGCCGTATGAACGTGCCTTAGTGGCTTTTAGGGGTAAACATGAATGCCAGGGTCCTGGCAGGCTGATTCTGACATAACCGTCCCTTGTGAAACGAGAGACTCAAGTATTGCTAACACAATAGAGGGTTTACAAAAGTAAGTCTGGCAACCATGAGCGGCATGCTGATCCTGCGCTGGCAGCCATATTTTGATCATGCCATCTGGTCACTTTGGTTCACTCCGTGTCCGTCCGTCAGCGCCCGCCGTTCTGTCCGCGCTTTTCACGTAACCTAGTGTGCTGTGCTTGGACCTCTCTTCTGTCCCTGGCAGTGTCTGTTAGCAATGCCAAGAAGTGTATTTCGACAGCTGAGGCGTAGCGGAGACAACCAGCCGCGCTGCCGAGCGCAGTTACAAACTGCTCTACGAGTTGTGCATGGGCCCCTCGTCGATCCGCACAGCATCATCCCTATCCAGGTACAGTATCCAGTTTTGTAATGCGTAGAGTTTTTTTTTTGTCTGTGTGCCTTTGTTATTTACTTGAACGGCTATGAGAGACGATCGTGAGTTTGTTTGCTTGGTTGCGCATCACCGTCACTCATCCCACTGGCAGATACTTGTTGGTGAAACGAGCGAGGATGCAATTTTGAGATGAAAGAAATGTGCGTAATTTGACCTAAGTTGGAATGGCGCTTAGCACTTTCCTGCCTATACCGTCGACGCAGTAGGTGGCACGGGTCTCGGAAATAATCGGGGGCTGCGTAAAAAAAAAATGTGCCATGGTAATTTCTGCTTCCAGTGAGTGAAGATTAATTGGTGTGCGATAGGCAATGGTGAGTTAATAAAATATTTGTAATTAATTGATCAATTGATGAAATAAAGAAACAAAAAAGAAAAAAGGGGAAATTGAGGGTATAAAGGTGTCAAAATGCTCAATGAAAAACCAGTGCTTGGTGATGCCAATGAAGAAAAGTTAGAATGTGTAATTGATTAATTGGAATAATTGAAGCATGTGTTCAAAGGTGTCAAATTGCTCAGAATAGAAAGGTGATTGTTGCTGACCCTGAGTATTGGTGTATAAAAATATAAAACATTAAATAAAATAAAGAAACAAATGATAGGAATATGAGATAAATAAAAGCTAAAAATTTAAAGCGTGATGAAAGAAAACATTGTGCATGTGTATGCGTGTGAGAGAGACGCTATCGCGTCATACCCTTAACGGCGGAGCTTAAGTGTCCCCCTAATTTTTTTTATAACACTATTATATAATATAAATCTGACTTTATGAACACAGCCAGTTGCACCAAGCACAGACACTTCACAGTAATGCGAGTTGACTTTTCAAATTTCTTTTCGTTTCATCCGAGTTCCTCTTCCTCCGAGCTTTCCATGACAGCGGTTTCATATGAGGTTAAGGCTTCAAATGTCTACTATCTGACAGAGGGAATAAACAAGAAATCGGCATATTTACAAAATCAACTGAATTTCAGGTGGCTGTCATTCAGCAAACCATCGGGTGACTCGAAAAACACACAAGTGAAGCGCACGCTTCGTTATTTTATCGGCCGCGCTGGCAGGTGTGAAGGCACCGAATGCAAACCTGAGCTGCGCGCTCTGGACGCGGACCAGACTACACATACATTATCAAGTGATAACATATTTCGAAACGGGCTGGACGTGAGCATATTACAACACACTAGTGGGAAGTCATCTATTGCTGCTTTACCAGATGCCACAAGTTTGGCAGCTGCTTTTGCAGCGTGAAACACGCACCTCGGGCGCACTAGACAGACGTATTGATGTCTGCACCAAGCACTACATTTCGTACGACTGTGAAAAGTAGTTTCGGCAATCATGCCCTTGTCTTAAATCAAATACACAATGGTAAATGCAATCTATGTACAAACGGTTTCAAAGAAGGTATTTAAACCATAGCGTTCGTTATACATGCATTGCTCCTTCTCTCGTGTTCTTCATCGAAGCATAACCTTATCCTTCAAGTTAACAAGGCTCCATAACACGCAAAACAACCTTGCAGTTTTAGGTGATAGCACATTCTGTGAGCTAGCTTCCAATCAGAGGGACGTGCAGTAATGTTTTACACGATGCAAGTGACTCTTGTAAAGTCGATTAGGACTGCAAACAAGCGGTCGCATACACGCGTATACCTTGTTTCCGTGCACGTCTACGACGATGCGCTTGCTGCAGAAGGGTACGCAGCAACATGCTGGCATCATTCATAATAGAGCTTGGTCCTAGCAGCGAGTGCTGTGATGTTAAAAAATTAAACAATCGCTTGTGATCATTCCAATACACCTTGCAGTGCAAGCATGGGTTCCACGAAGGCGCACGTTGAAACCGTACTCGATGGAAGGTGCAGGTAGATTGAACAAAGCATGGCCGCCGCGCACGGTTTCTGTCTTTTTCACTAGATGGCACTAACTTTTGTAAAGCTTCTATTCAACCCGGTTTAACCAGAGCTAAACCACAGCGAATTGTTTTTCACTTCACGGTAAGGGGTTCGACCTATAATACGGTTTATACGGTAATCTGTAACCTATAAGCATAAAGTGGGTATAGGTTAATCTGAACTGTAAACTGCAAGTATGGTGGCATGGTGCATCCATACTAGTGCTGCACTTTCTGCTGTAATGTGTTGCCTGCTGGCATTCTGACCGTTCCCTACATGTCGCTGTGCCTGACCCACTTTAAACCAAAGTCCCTGTGCACGGTGCTTCGAAACCAGCCTATCAAAAAAAAGGGGCAAGGCAATTCTTCTACCACTGCACTCTATAACCTGGAATTAAAATTTGATGCAGGTGATTTCTCCAGCACCATTCCCAGCGCAGCAAGCAAGGCGAGAGCAGCAGCAGGCCTTCGACCAGGTGGTGGTCTGAAGGCTGTCTTCCCTGCACGAGAGCAGCGCTCTTGCTAAAAAAATATATTCATGGCAATTACATATTAGTGCTTATGTAGATGATATGAGTGAGGAAAGTTTTTTCCCCTCGTGCTTTCCTCACTAATGACTATGTGATTTATTGTTCTGTATCTGTGCATTTCATAATGGCTATGTGATTTATAGTTCTGCATCAGTGCATTTTAATGGGTGGCTTCTACCTTGTAGGCAAGAGCCTGAACTCAAGGATGAGGCGGTCCTCACAGGAAGCTAAGCTAAGCAGTCCCATACCAAACAACGTTGCAGATTTTCATGGCTACCTTCGGGCTCGAGCGGTAGGAACCATGGGTTTGCACGTGCCTTATACCAGTCACTGGCACAAGTGACAGCCATTTTTGAGTGGACAAGCGTTATTGTTGAAATCACGAGCTTGTAAAATAGGCACATTTGCATGCTAGTATTAGGTTAACGAATGCAGTGCTGATATAAAATGAACTCTATACTATTTTGCACAAGGATGCCACATTCAGAGGTTTTTGTAAGATAAGGCATCGCGACAGCTTATGAATACAAGTGGCCACTTGGGAAATGCGCAGTCGCAATTCGCTTGTAGCAGGAAACGAAGACTTGAAACGAGCTGAAGTTAAGTTTTGGTTTGGTTTTCGCTGTTTAATGCTTCAAAGCGACTCAGGCTATGGGAGACAGCGTAGTGGAGAACTGGGGAAGTTTCGACCACCTGGGGTTCTTTAACAATCACTGACATCGCACAGCATACGAGTGAGGGCAGTAAAATAGCAGAGAGGCATTGGAGGCCTTTCGGGCGAGTAGCCACATCACGACCGGCAGGATTCCCTGAAGGTCCTGAGTGTGGCATTGCATCAGCGTGCATGGACACCACCCTGACAAGGCTAGCGGCGTGGCGGCATGTTGAGCACGGGCAATATTGAAAGCGGGTGTTTCACCACCTAGTAACTAATCCCACTGATGTTTGTGATTTCGAGGTGGGTGGGACCAACCTCAAGGCTTTTTAACCGAGTGCGGGAATCCAGTCCAGCATTCTTGGCTATGGTTGGTCAGATGCCATACATATTCGACTACGCCGTGGAAGGGGTCTTTTCTATTAGTAGCCGGCTCAAAGTTGTTTTTCTTTCAACTACCGTATTTACTCGCATAATGCTCACACCCCCAACATTAAGCGTCAAAAATTAGAATTTTTTTTCCTTGGGCCATCAATATTACCACTGCGAGAGTTGTCTGCTAGCAGTAAAAAGCGCCATCTTTGCAGCGCTACTGAACCTAGCTGGCCTTGTTGTGTGCACGCACTACCAGGCGGGGATACCGTGCTCAGGTAGATCATTATCATCATAATGGCACTGGTTATGACATTACCATCATCATGGCACTTTCCTTTTTTTCCTCCATGATGCTCGTAGTCGCCATTTTGTGAGGTGGCTCCGCATCTTGTCATTGTTCCTTCGTTCCGCCAGTGTTACAGTCGACGGCCGATTTTTCGGACTCTCAACGGACCGCGATAATGTCCGAAAAAACAAATGTGCACCAGATAAAGCTCAATTTATTGCCTATTATTGACTTTCAGGCCGGAAAGAGTCATGAAAGCTTTTCTGCACAATGCTCCACTTCCGTGCTAACAGGTCCACCTGAATTTCGTCGGGAGTCGTAGTGTCGCCGTAAGCTGACGAAAGGATTGCGACTGCTTGCATCAGCTCAGCTTGCGTCGGCTGCGCTGCTGCAGGTGAGTCATCGTCATTGTTACTTTCAGACTCCGCAAGCACTTGGCGAATAATTTCTGCATTTGTGAGCCCAGTGCACAGTTTCAACTCGTGGTCCACATCTGTGAACTCAGAAAACGAGGCGCTCGATGGAATTTCGACAGTATGAAGGTCGTCAATGAGCTGCTCACTGCCTGACAGCTGGTCGACGACGCCTCCTCGTCCAAGGCAGCATACTCATCATTCAGCAGAAATCCCGTGTGGTGAAAGCAATTGCGCAGCGTTGTGGGTGCCACCGACTTCCACGCATCGGCGAGCAAACTAAGTGCTCCAAGCAAATCGACAGCGTAGGTTTTCCCACTGTCGAGGTACACTACCATCACCAACCACTGGATCACAACACCGACTATATTGAGTGACTTCTCGCTACCGCGTCGCGCGAAAAAACAAAAACAAAAAGCTCCTTACAAAATTTGGAAATGGCTTCTTGAAGAACTAAAGCCAATTCAATTCAATGCGAGCCACAGTAGCGACAGAACGTAGTTCTCGCATCAGCAAGACCACGGCTAGGCATACTCGCTATGCTCGGCAATACACGTGAAACACACGGCAAACACACACAGGAACAGGCAGTCCAGGCGATCAAGCTGAAATAAAAAAGCACTCCGGCAGCAAATAAGCGACATTATTCCGGAAGCGGAAGCTGCTGGGCAAATAATATAGCATCGATTCAGCGTCAGTTCAGCTGAGGAGCGGCACGCAAGGCCGGCACCGGTTTCTAGGCTATCGAAGGAAAAAGGAAACAAGCAAGATGGCGGCGACACCGCTCAAAATGTGTGGCAGTTGGGCCGGCTGATGCTTAGAATGTCCGAAAAATCGAATTCCTTCCTAGAGTGTCCGAAATTTTGAGCCATGTAATACATTGACTTTATAAGGTATGTCCTGGGGCCGGAAAAAATTCCGAATAATCAAGCATGTCCGAAAAAGTGCGTGTCCGCAAAACCAGTTGTCGACTGTACTTGCTTTATTTCACCGTCTACCGTGTTCTTGATCCCGCCTCGCGATGGGGGGGGGGGTACGCAAGTTAAGTTACACAGCTGCTTTTAAGCTGAAAGCTTTGGAGTACGCGCTGCAGCATAGCAACCGTGCTGCCAGCAGGCATTTCAGCGTTTAGTTCTGCATAGTACGCTACTGGAAACGACGATTGCAGTGTCGACACGAACTCGGATCAAGTGTCTGATCAAGAGTAGAACTGTATGGTGAAATGTGGGGAGTGATGATGAGGCTGCGTGTGGCAAATAAAGTGCTTTTGGCGACCCTGTACTTTTATAACAAGCGTAAGTTCTGCTTGAATGTAATGTTTTGATTACATTTACAGTAGCTGGCCTAAATATCCCAAACCACATCTACTTAAATTTGCTTTTAACGCTCCAAAACATTTGCTCGAAAATTTTCCCCGCATAATTATTGCACACCCCAACTTGGCATCAATTTTTCGCGAAAAAGAGTGCAAGCATTATGCGAGCAAATACGGTAAATGCTGCAAGTATGTCTCGAAGTGCCTAACTTGTAATTGTGTATACCATTCGTACATAAAATTTCAGGCAGTAATTCCTCAGTACTCCTGCCATAATATTCGTCATCGCAAGACAGTCTGACGGGGCAACTCTGGTGCGGAAGCCTTTGGAAGTCTTCGGGAAACAAACAGACTCCATTTAAAAATTGCAGGGTTTATCAGTTCAAGGCCAACGGGCAACCGTACCCACCCCTCCCATCTGAGGGCACGGTCACTCAGCACACGCTAAAAAAAATACTTTTCGTTGGGTGAGCACTCCTATTCTTGAGATTCCTACTTCGAACATTCGCCAGTATAGTCCATCAACTGCTGCCATCTGTAAGCTTTTAGTGCAATAGCTCGACTGCCTGTGTCTCTGAAAAAAGAGCCGGTGCGTCGTGCAGATGTAAAGCCAATCTAACCGTTGACCTTTGCACACACCGACAAATTAAACACTTCTTTCGCTACCAGTGGGTTTCAAAACCAGCCCAAAGCAAACCGATCAGCTTCTCTGACCACTAGGTTAGAACACTGCATCATTTTAGTAGCCACTTCCTTCAAGAGCTAAACTGCCAGTTTTTCATGTTGCGGTTCAGATGTCGCCTTCGTAGCCTTCATCTCATCTGATAAAATTAAAGACCTGAATGGGTGGTATTCACTTTAAATATACAGCTATATTTCAACATCTGGCCCCCAGGTGACAAATTTAAGAGGACGATGTCGGTGTCTCCGGCCCGAGTTTGTCTTCGCGAACATCTACGCATTCTTCATAGAGGCATAGGGGTGAACCATTTGATAACTACAGTTGAACCTCGATATAACGAACCTCGATAGAACGAAGTTCGCGATGCAACAAACTTTTTTTGTTTCAGTTTCTTGCTTCCATTGAAATGCATGTGTTTTTTCCCTCGATTTAACGAAGTGGTTTCGCACTGGAGTTTCGATGCAACGAAGTTTTCGCGAGCAAAGAAAAACTATTTTGGAAAAACTCCGCCACTATGTAAAGTAAATTCAAATTTTATTTTGTAAAAACGTGTTTGTAGAGGAGAATGTTTCCCCACTGCGGCGCCCCGGGCGCACAGACGTGTAAACAGTGCCCCCTCTGACGTTTCCACGTCTTGAGCAACCTTGTCAATCCAATCCAATCCAAGCCTAGAGCGTCTCGTTGTCGTTGGCATGGGAAGGCACGCTGCGGCAGTCATTTCCTTCTCTGATCGTGGTGCTCTTTTGTGCAACAATGAGTGGTGCGCCCCGGAAGAGGAAAGTGCTTTCTCTTGATCATAAAGTTAAAATGATCAAACGTGATCAAATGATCAAATGATCAAACGTCGACTTGGAATTTTTTCCCGCAAGTTGCACATCTCTAATCCAGCCATTGGATCAAGGTGTAATGAACAGCGTAAAGTGTGCTTACAAGAAGCGCATGATCAAGAAAATTTTGCTCAACATGCGCTTTAAACGGGACACCAAGATTGACATGTTTATGGGCATTGAAATGCTATCTGCGTCCTGGCAGTCTACGAGCAAGGAAACTAGAGTAAACTGCTTTAGAAAGGCTGGCATAAAAGCTGTGTGCGACTCTTTGGATGCGGCAGACAACGATGAAGCGAGCGAAGGAGAGACGCCTGCACAGTCAGATTTCGCTGATGCGTGGCAGCAGCTGAGCGACGAAAGCGGTGTTCCCGAGGACGTAAGCCTTACAGACTTCATCACCAGTGATGAAAATGCTGTCACAACAGAAGAACTGGACGACACCGCAATAATCGAAAGCATTCAAGAAAAAACGTTGTAGAAGACGGTGATGACATCGACCAAGGCACTGAGGAGGCAACGCAGGTGCCTACAGCAACAGAAGTGCTCAATGCCATAGACATTTTGCGGAGGCATGCCGGCGCACAAGAGCACGAATAAGCATTGCTAGCGGTAGCCACCTATGAACGCCTCATTACGCCGGCGCTCATGAGCAAACGTCAGGCAAAAATAACTGACTTCATGAAGTGATTTGATGCAGTCATGAAGCCAGTTGCCTTTTGCAAAGATTTGACAATAAAGATTCTTGGTTTTTGAACTCGCGTCAATCTTGCCCGGTCGCGGTGGCTCTACGGCGCTGTACAGCTGATCCAGACAAACGGCCGCGTTTCGATGGAGGCGAAATGCAAGGCGCCCGTGTATTGCGTGACGTAACGCAGGTTAAACCCCATGTGGTCGTAATTTTCGGAGCCCTCCGCTACGCCCTGTCCTGTGAAGTTACAGTTGACAGTCAGTAAATCACGCCCCGCACCGCATGCGCTGCACAACGCCAGCCAAACCACCTGCGCTATTTTGCGGGGCCTCCTACTTGCACGTGTCATTCCCAGCAGCCCCCGCGAGAGCACGTGATGGATCGCAGTGTTGCTTGACGCCATTAATGAATTTCCGCGCCGCTCGGTTTCGTTTTCGGTGATACCGCACGCTTCGTGACATGTCTTGCAACAACACGCGAAGCTCGCTTTAATTTTTCAATGGCGGCATTTGTCTCTATCTCTCAGTCAAGATTTAAAGATGCCCGCAATTCGCTGAGAAAACCCTGTAAGGTAATGGGTAACAAAATGCACGGCACCGCGGGGAGCAGCTCGGCCCTACAGAAAATTTCAACTGAAGCAATATTTTGAGATTTGCGATTTCGAGGCAACGAAGCTTGACTGACCTACTATTGCCGCTCTATTTGCTTGTCGTTACTTCTAAAATCGGTTGTAATATCGTCACGAACGCACGTGAGTGGAATAAATAGAATAGCGAATGTTGTTTGAATGCACAATTTCATTAGCGGCACTGGAAGACAAAAACCTCGATGCAACAAAGTTTTTCCCCGAAACGTACTACTTCGTTATATCGAGGTTCAACTGTACAACAATTCGATTGCATACAAGCGGGCTGGGTCTGGGGGAAGCAGCTTCAGCAAAGAAGCGGCGACAGTGAGCCATCGCGATGGCTTCTCCACATATCCCTGGTGTAAGGGGATGAAGCATTCGGAAGCAACCAAGTAAGCGATCTTGGCTCATCACTGCCTTCTACGAACCGGATTCGTTACTGAACCTCTTCCGCGCTTAAGGGGGGACATGGGTCTTTAAGGAAAAATTTTTAATACTGAAGCTACCAAGATGAAAATTAGTAGTCATATGTATTTCAGTATGCTGATTTCAAATATGGAATTAGATTTTACAAAAAAAGTTTTTTTTCAGCCATATGCAGTTTTTTATGAGATGAGTTTCTGACAAGGTTTTGGAGAAAACTGCTGCATGGATGCTCCTAATCTGCATATTGCTAGATTCTAGAAGCATCAAGGATTGCAACAAGGGTAACAGCATGCTTCTGGCTCTTGTGGTTAAAAAGTTATGGTAGTCCAAAATTATGGTTGAAGAACTCCCAATTTTAGTTTGAATAATTTTAGCAGATAAAAAATTTGTGTGTACTCCTGGCCACTATCTCAAACCCTTATTGCAAACATCAACTATTTAGTTACTAAACGACACATGAGTGATCAAAATCTGATGAGCAGAGGCTGAGATATGCTTGTCAGTAGGTTGCTATGCGAAGAAAATAGCCAAACTGAGAAAAGTGGAAAAAACAAAATACAATATTTTTAATGCACTCTTTATGCACAGTTATGTGACAGAAAGTAGATTTCAGCTTTAGAATGCCCCAGGTGAGTAACTTTCATCACTTTTTGCTTGGTGACGCCGCTTTACAGCAGAGACAAAGCACGCCGAGGCTGCACGCTTCCGCTCTGAGCTTGTAACTCGGCGAGAGTCCTTCTCCCGTGCTCTCACACTAGTTATGTGGTTTGGCTCCACTTGGAGCTCCTGAAGAATTCGTGATGCCGCCTCTTGCGTGCCAGAATTAAATCTCATGACTGCTTCAGCGACAGCCGCTTCAGCAGAAATGAGTGAGGCATGCTTGGTCTTCGGCATCAGAGACCAAATCACTGAATGTAATGCCTCATTCGCATTCTGTGTATGTCCTCGCTGGCACCTGCCGAGTAGATCCTTGTCGGCAAGGCGTTTGTACACTGGTAGCAGTGCCTGGCTGACGTAGTCGGGCAGGTTGTACTGGTGTTTGGGCGGCTGCTCTCCCCTTGCAATGGCAGCATTATACTTGCACCAAGAGTTGGTGCCGTGCGGGCATAGGCCATGGTCCGGGTGCTTATCTGTCGATGTGACATGATAATATGTGGCCATGACTGCTTGATGCATTCTGTCAACATCCCCTGCATTCGATTTTAATGCCCAGCCATAATAGCTGCTCAGTTTGGCTATAACGTCTGCAGTGAGTCGATCTTTGCCACTCAAGCTTTCACCATGCTCTGCTTTGTTTTTCTGTACAAGGTTGCGCAAGGCACTCCCCATTTGCTTCTGTACATGGTTTATGCAGTACTCTTTTTCGACTGGTATAAAACCATATACCTTAGCCTCTTCTACCGCACGAAAATGTTTGCTGTCCCCATCGCAGAGCACGGTGGTGTAGCGCAGGCCGTGCCGCTCGAGGGATCGTTGGAAGAGCATCACAGCTGCTTCAACCTCCATCTGCCCAGATTTTGCGTTGGTATTTTTCTGGCATACATGGTTTTCTTGCCATGCATTGTACTGGGGGTCATCCTCTTTAGGTGCATTTTTGCAGCCAAGGAAGTGGTTGGACAGCACAACAAAGTCTAGCACATACCCTGAGAAGAGCTCTATCACAGTGCCCACGCCAATGTGAGACTGGTGCCCTCTCGTCATCCACGTTCCATCAAAACAGACCGCAATATTTCCAGTGTTTCCAAAATTGAGCTCCTTGTATAGTTTCTTCACTGCTGAAGCGCAACCGGTCAGAACACTTCCAGCAGCCAGCACTGCGGCAGGACTTAGCTTTGATTTCAGGTGCGCCTGGTAAGTCTTGTTGTGAAGGCCCCGGTGGGAAATTCCCATGGTTGAAAAAAAGTCATTCAGGGCTGTTTGGCCGTTTCCTGTGGTTTGCGCGGCACGAGCAGCGAGAATATTCACTTCGAATGGATTGCACTTAGCACTTCCAGCCATACGTTGTGAACTCCATTCGCGCGCTACGTCGCCGCACACTGAACATTGCAAAAACAACTGCACAGCAACCCCGTATTCACGGTCGCTTCTCTCAATGGTCACGGTGCTACCACACTGTTGGCACACGGTTTTTTCGAGCAGCCGGTTGATTGCCGACAGATCGACGATTGTATATGCTGCCGCTGCTGTCGCCGCCGATGGAACCGCGCCGCTTTTCTCGGTGTGAAGGGTCTGCAGCTTGCGCTCGGACGCAGATATTGATGATAACGAGGCAATTCGGGCGTTCGCTTGTTCTTGCCGTCGCTGCAGGTCTTGGGGGCTCAAAAACGTCGTGTCAACGCGCGTTCGTTGCTGGCTGCCGCCAGCGTCACTGAACTAGGCCGCGGAGCCAGCCGTCGCACGTTCAACTGCGTTGTCTCGATGACTTGCTTCGGGAGCCGCCGGATGTTCTTGCAACGCATCACCTTGCTGTTTAGACGCCTTTTTGAGTCTTTTTCCAAACTTGTGGACACTATGGAACTTGCAGTACGGACGAGGCATGGTTGGCGTCGTGAACCTCGCCGACAGACTTCAAAATGGCGACGCGTCCGTTCGGAACGGGAGTAAAAAAAATGGTGTGGGCCAATGAGAAGTGCCCATTTCGTCACGTGATAGCCGTAGACCAATAGCACAGCAGTATTTCATGTTGTTTTTTTGCTTCTCTACGGCTAACAAAGAGACGCTGTGTGCTCAGCCCCGATGGAAAAAAGAAAGAAGAGACGCTCTTTCAAACGAGACCAAGACAGCGGCATTCCGGCGCGTCATTTGAAAGCAGTCCGCGGCGCAAAATGACCATTTTTGAGATACTTTCGCGAAATTTTCGGCCGAAATACTACCGTTATTCGGCTTTTTCTCGAAAACTATCAGCATTTCTACTTTGAAACTTCACCAACATTTAGGGAATGACCTCATAGTCACGAATATTACAAAACTGAAAAGTCGATTTTTTCGCGATTTTTGGCTTCCAAAGACCCGTGTCCCCCCTTAAGAAAACTCAAATAAAGACTGAATTCTGCGAGAGTAAAAAAAGAAGCTGTGTATACTTATGTCTATAAATGCTTATGTACACTTATATGCAGTGAAACTCTCAATTCTAAATGCCTTTGTACCTCATTCAGCCGTTAAATTCTTGAAAAAGAGGCAGTTTGGACCGGACGCTTTCCTGGCTAATACATTTTTACTCGCATTCTTTTTTTTTTTTTTAATACATATAAACGAGGTTTTACTTTATCAGTGAACAACTGTGGTGCCAAATGACCCCTGTTGTTTTGATTCACACCAACCAACACACAGGCACAGATCAGTGCAGTCGCACTCACCCTGTTGTGATCCTCGAGCATCGAGACAACCGTTCGGAGCTGCTCAAGAGCTCGTTGCTCCTCACTCTGGTCGTGAACCAACCCTGCTGGCCTAATCTGCGGCTTGGTCTCTGGCTTCGTCTCTGGTGACGGTGGGGCCAGCACCGTGAAGCCGGGCCCCTTGCGCAAGGCTGTCCGGCTAGCTTTGGCCCCGCTTGCCGAGCCGCTCTTGGCATCTGATGCCGAGACATCCGCGGTGTTTGACACGGATGCCTCAGACGCCGGTGAGTCGACAGCCGGTGCAGCAACCACAGTGGCGGCAGCAAACGGTGATGTTGGGCTGGGGTGATGGTGGTGGCCGGTGCTGCCGACCTGGCCGGTGGCTATCTTGGCCTCCACGTCAGGCCCAATGGCGAAGTGGCCGTGTGGCTCAAAGCAAAGCTCGAGGCGGTCGTGCGCGGCATTATATGTGAACACCTGCAATGAAAGACCAGTGAAAAAGCCCAACTTTAGCGGCACATGGAGATGTGTTTCAAACCTGAAAAAACATCTACGCAATCAGAGTCCCCCAGAAAACAAAACCTATTGGCCCAATGTTGGACTGTGTTGGCAAGTCTGGCCCTACAAAAGGCCAGCATATTGGTAATACAATACCAATATTGAGCCGATCGTTTCTGCTACTAGGGAAATTGGCACTCTAAATGGGCAAAATGCGAGAAAAGAGCAATATGCGAACATATTACTCCTAAAGGCCATTTAATTCACTTTTTTCGCATCCAAGAGGTATTTCGACATACTCTGGATGCCCACACTTCCTTTTAGGAAGCACTCCTGATTAACAGTTTTCACGGTCCCTCAGAGATCGCCTCAAAGGCAGTAAACCGTGATTCACCCAGCTACTGATTAAACTTTTTGCTCAATTCGAGAAGAGGTCTCCCACCTTGTCGGGGATGAGTGGCAGGTGGCAGTGCTTGCCATCGACAAGGCCCACGTCGCGCTGCATCTGCGCGTAGAACAAGCCTCCGCGGCAGAAGAGCCACTCGTTCTCCTGCGCGTATTCCCACACCGTTGACCCTGTGCACTTCAAGTGTCCCAGCATCGCCCGGAGGCCAGCATCCAGCGAGAGGCTCTGCTGGCTCTCTATGTGCGCGAGAGGAGAGAGAGAAGAAGAAACGGTGACAAAACGCCAAGGGCAGGGGTCAAGGGTAAAAAAGACTCTGGTCTCTTTTCAGAGATATTTCATATACAGTGGAACGTCAATGAAACTTTTCTAGACGAAGGGAGGATGACAAGCCTGTCATCCCAGAAGTCAGATATGATTCAAACCACTAACACACTCTCAAAAATATGACTTACAAATGAGCTACAAATGCATTCACAGCCACTCCTATGCACATTGAGCAACAGTAGAGCTCTATGTGGATGTGCGCTGCCCTCAGCACATAATTAAATTCGCAGCATATTCAGAAAGGGCAAAGACAAAAGTAACAAGGGTGTCTATGCATCAGTGTTGCGTTCTCTGAAGGGACAGAATACTAGAATTTAGGTTTCAAATTTTTTTTGGCGCAGTGGAAAGATTGATGTCTAAAATGTTCTATTCCATAGCAGTTTTGGCAGAAACACTGTAGAAAATTTTTACCGAGACTTTTCCTATCAGCGCATGCACCCGTTTTTATGTAGTCCGATGCTGGAAACCATGAGCAACGACTGCAATGACGATTGGCAGTCGGCAAAAAAGACCTACCGGAAACAAATATAAATTTCACTCGCCAGACAGTAATTAGACATTTTTTTTTGCTTAGAGTAACGTCCTTTTCAGTTTCACGCTCAAGGCTGTTGCGGCACAATAATGCACACCTCGTTGACGAATGTTTTTGTGGGCACTATCACTATCAGCTTCATTCACAGAATTCAAAACACTGTAGCGCCATCTAGTGGCGAAACCTGAATGCATGCCTTTCGCGGTGTGAAAGGAGGGGTGGTTTTTATTTAAGGACGCAGTGTAGAGAGTGAAAAATACAATAAATTTGACAAGCACTCGAAGGGGAAAAAAGAAGTGTGCACTTACGGAAATCAGCTATATTTCACTGACATGCAGTCACGCGTGGTACTACACAGAAAGTAATAGAGTTTCTCCGCTAGATGGCGCCTCAGTTGCTTTTATGCTATTTTCAATGGCAAATTAAAATTGTAAAGCCTCTTTTCTTTGATATTGTAGTGCTCGATCTGTACTATATGAGACGGGGTCTTTTCGTCTCCACCGTAATCTCATGACATATTTTGGCCACTGTCTTGTCCTTTTAAATGCTCCATGATCACTGCACTTACTAAAACCACCCTGGTAGCTTATGTCGCGTGTCCACAGGCTCAGACCATATATAAAATAATATGATGCATATTCCTGCGTACAATTAAAATTTTGCACACATTTCAAGATACGCCATAAGCATGTTATTGCTCTTATGATAGCGAGCTAATAGTGAGAAGGCCGTTGCTGCAGACACAACCTGAAGAGAAGCTTTGTGGCTTCTGCACAGTGCAATTGGTCATTTCAACGTCAACACACCGCATGTGTTGCTAAATCTCTCCTACAATGAGGACAATGCAAGTGTGAAATGGATTCTGTAGGAACTAAAAAAACATGCTGTTCATACCTTGAGCAAGGGAATGCTAACCTATATTTTTATGAAGTGAAAGAGTCAATAATTTCTTTGTGTTTGGTCCTGCAGTTTAATTTTTCAAAATCAAGCAGTTAGGGTCATACATTTTCCTCGATAATATGTATTTTTCCTGCATGTAAAAAAAAAATATTTATCAGTGAAGTTTTACTGTATACATAAGCTATTTTCAGTTAGTGCCCACTGCTGCTTTGCACTTTGTTTTCCTGAGTTCTACAATGGGTGGTTTCTACTGTAATCTGTTTTTTGCTGTTTCTATCCTACATTTGCTTATTAGATGCAGTATTCCCCTCATACACTTTTCTTGGCATAGCCCGAGAAATATAAAATCAGTTATTCTTCCAACAACCATGTGTTACTAATTATAGCTGCCAGAGAGCACCAATAGAAGAGAAATATGGCTAACTAATAAATAAGATAAAAATACCGTAATAACTCGCATATATAATATGAGGTCTTTTCTGCAATTTTATCATGTCAGGTTACAGCCTTGTATTAGATGTGGATCCGAACGATTTTCAGCATAACTTCATACCTCCTATTTTGTTAGTTCAGAGCTATCAGCACCAGGCTTCCAGCGAGAGCAGGCGCTACCTAGCGGTGGCATCAGTTGACTGTTTCGATGGTTTCGGTTCCACCATGCTGACCTCGCAACCACAGTGCTTACTACATGCACTACCAGAAGCTGAACAAATGCACCTCGCACAATGTCGGAGAGTGAAAGTAGCAGTAGGCATTAAGCATGGGCCTGTTCAGCCATGCCGGCCACTCCTTGCCGCTCTATCATGTAGGCTTGACCAGCATTATCCAAGCAGCTCGAAAGTATTTAGGAAATACAGGATATTTAATGCATACAGAGGTACTGAAGAAGAACATCTGCAGAAAAATGTCTCTAGCAAGAGACTCTTGGTAGACGACGACAGGACGACAATGACTAAAGCTTGAATCCGAGAATACTTCCTGGGCAAACATGCTGCGCACGTTCGTGCAGTACTAGACATGAACACAAGGCAAAGATATGCAAGCCAGAAGCCGATGAGTTGCTATCCCACAGCAGTGCTGGAAGTAGCATACCAGTTTACAAAAACTGCAAGGCTTCTGCCATTGCTGGGGCACATGTGAGCTGCACTTCTCCTTACAGTGTGTGAAATTCTCCGATAAAACATCTGAAGGGGACTGAACCAACAATGGCACATGAAGGTGCATGGCACTATTCAGGATGCTTGGTACGGAGTGGCATTGGGTGCACAAGTGCAGGAGGGCGCATATGTCTCACAGGGAGACCACAAAATGCAGTGGAAATAAGTGGTTTTGGTGAGCATTCCTTATCAACTGCGTTATATGCGGACAAAAACTCCCCATTTGAGCCATTCAGAAATTATGCTTGCATTATTCGTAGGTTCACATTATCTGTGGGTTTTGTGGTATTTATTCCTACTAGTGCGTTATAGGCTAGACAACGTACCACAGGGCCTCACAGATGTACACATCCCAAAGTGACTCAGGCTATGAGAGACGTCGTAGTGGAGGGCTCCGGAGTAATTTCGACCCCCCTGGTGTCTGTGATGTGCACTGACATCGCACAGCACCCGGACGCCTCTTCGTTTTGCCTCCACTGAAGCACTCCAATTTATGGTCACCCTTTAGAAGCTTGCTCAACACTACTCATAGCAATCCCTCACGTTTACTGCTTTGTTGGCATTTCGAGCACCTTTAAGCTCTCATTTTGAGAAACCACTAGCAGAAAGGAATAAAAGTAGGCACAAGATTATTGGTAAAAAGCTGCTAGGATGCTCACAAACTCCACCGACGATAGGATGAGAACAAGCAGTGAGCACAGGCCAGGTATTCCGACAAAAGCATGCACGGTACATTGGGCACTCACCATGCAGGTGCCTCATAATTTCGCTCTCCATGCTGGCTACGCTTGTACTGGCTCCACTGGATGGGCCTCCTGGAAACAGAATGTCGAGAAACGAAATAACTATGCACATCTGCCATTATATAAACAGCAGTTGACACGGAAAGCCACTGAAAATTTACAGTACTCGCAACTATGATGAGAGGGTTGACTGTAAGCATGAGGGGGCAAAATAAGGTTGAGAATGTTTGTGCTAAAACTGCATCCACACTAAGCTGAGCCCAATGGCAGTTTGTGCAAAACATTTTGCAGTGATGCACGGCCAGTTCTCTGGGTGCCTTTAGTAGAGAATCAGAGGCAACATTTAACCATTCAAAGATTGCAAGGCAAGATTCTACAAAACCACAAAAGCACAAGTAAAGGGCTTCATTTATTTATTTAGGAATACAGTCGAACCCGGATATATCGAACTAGAAGAGGATCGCGAAATGTTTGATATATCGATAACTCGCTATACAGAAATCGGCTTGAGATGCCACTTGCAATCGTGAGAAGTGATACCTCATTTGTCGCATAATCAACCCACCCTCCACTTCTACCGCCGACAATTTAGGCTACGCCACACGTTCAGCATGACGACAAAGATGAATGAATGTCGCAAAAAAAAAGATCTGCTGCATCTTAACGTCTGCAGCTGCCATAGCCATGTCAGCCGCCTTGTGCAGAGGGTTCACGACACACGCTGGAGAAAGCGTCCGACGGTCTGTCTGCCATGGGCTGAGCTGGCTTGGCACATGCATAGTGTGTGCTGATGCCAATGAAGACTAGGAAAAAGAGAAGACCGAGAGAGATAGCTCGGCAGAAGAATGGGCACACCCTTGTGCTTCGCTCTATCCCATTTTAGATTGCAGCTCTTTGGCCCCCATTCCTGCATTTTGTGTCGTCGACATAACCTCATAACCAGTTCCGTGCGCGCTCTTTCCCCACCCCTCCCTCTTCCTCCATGGTGGCGACTGCGCGTGTTCTCAGATTGCTGTGCGCGCTCCTGTCGCTACCATTCGCCACCGCGTGTAACTCTCCCCCTCTTCCTGCGTGGCGACGATGGTAATCTCCGGTTGCCGAAGCGCCGGCTCGCTATCAGCGAATCACAGTGCGTGCATCGCAAGCCGAAACTCAGAGCCACGCTGACTTGAGTCGCTAGCGGCATCAGCAGCATTAGTCAGTCGCTGCTATCTCTTCGACGCACAACATTCCTATGGGCCTACACTCTGCCGCCCGCAACCTTCTGATAACTTAATTGCTCTCTTCATTCCTCCAATCACAAAGCTTCCTTCATGACAGTCAAGAACTGTTAGTGGAGTGTTACTTGAAGGAATATGTGTGAAAAATTAAAATAGTTGTCTGTAAGTGTACATACATGTCTTGCTCGAAATCTTAGCCTCAACCTATCGCAAAAGACGAAGGAGCTGATGAGCTGTGCTCAAATTTCCCATTAGGAAGCACCGTAATCGTCGACAATTTTTTTACCCCCTCTCGTTCCCACCCTCTCATTCCTTCATGCAATGCAAATGACTTGCAAATGTCACATGCTGGTGCGCGGCAAATGATCACTGCAGATGCATGCGCCTTTGAGGAAAGGGGGAGGCACTGCTCTAGACCAGCCGTCGCCGAACGGTTCTCTGTCATTCCGTGCATGGCTTGAAAATGTCATGCGGCAAAAGGCCGAGGGTGATGCGATTGTCTTTGGGGAAGGCGCAACTTCCAGTGGATGGCGCAGAGTTTGATATAAGATGCAGCTTTCCTATCTTATTTTCAAGGGGTATTCCGAGAGTTTGAGATGACCAAAATTCGAATTATCCTGGTTCAATATATCCGGGTTTGACTGCGCAGCTGTCTCTTTCTTTAGAGACATAGCAGAGGTGGGTTACAGGGCATTTGATTGTAACAGTGTCAAGTAGCATCGTTAGGCAATTCTTTCTGAAGTTGAATGAAGCGAAGTAGCAGTCGACGATAAACCTCCTTTAGGTACGCTAGATAGGGCTCAGCAGGCAATCAAGCTGCATTCAACTCACAATGCAATACCACTCACTTCACATGCTGTTCACAGCAATCTCGAGTCTCCAACAGGAGGGAGAGGGGGGACGTACCTTGTGCTCCGGCAGACTGGTCCCCACTGCCAAGCACCTCGACGATGACCCGGTCCCCGTGTGCGAGGGAGAGCGCCCCGCCGTCGGAGGGTGCCACCAGGATCCGGGGTGGGATGCCGCTCTTGAGCAGCTGGCACTCGGCGGGGATCCCAAACTCAGAGCTGACCCATGCCTGCAGCTCTTCCAGGGTGACACCCGCTGGGCTGGGGCTCAGCTGACCCTGCCAATGAAGAACGAGCATCGTATGAAGTCCGTAGGGCACAGCAACAACAGCTGGGATGAGGGACAAATGGTGTTCCCATCGATGATCACAGCAGTGGAAAAAAAAATACAAAGAAAAAGAGGTGGATGCCGCGAGGAAGATGCAGAGCGCAGAAAGTTTCGAGGGGGGTGTTTCGACACCGAAACACCCCCTCGCGCCTGCATAATCATCATCAACACCAGCAGTAGCCAAATTATGTCTGCTGCAGAAGGGAGGCGCAGTCCTGGACGAAATGCATCCACCTTATCCCACAAACCTACCATGGTTTGTGGGGGGACCTGGATCTTTGCGGCCGAAAATCCGTCAGAAAATCAAATTTTCGATCTCATCGTTTTCGCGACCCTGAGATTTTTTTCGCAGCTACCACCGAAGGTTCGTGAAAAAATATCGCCTAATTTGCGCTTTACAGAGTTCCAAAGACGAGATACTGCGTGCATGGCCCTTTACACTGAGGTCAAATCATGCCGAATTTCGATCGCCCGCAGTTTGAGAAATACACATAATCTTGGTCTCATTCGAAAGATTGCGGTTCAGGCCATTCCTATATTTCTGTTAGATTGGTCTCCCATCGCACGTGAGCAAAATGGCGAGCTTTGGTTGGCTGGCAGCGTTGAGTGCTCGTGGTCTGGCGCCACTTTGAGGTCTCTCCGTGACCACAGCGCGAAATGCGCAATATTTAGATTTGAGTTTCGTTATTAGCATAAAAAAGTAGCGAAAGGAGATAAACACGCCAGGGACGCTGCATCGCTGCATCTAGTTATCTGCAATCAGGGACAAAACACAGACGCTGCGCGCCGAGTCGCAATGGCCGTGCTCAGCGCAACAGCAAGGAGTGGCACGACCTTGTCGAGGCAATCCCTGCTGCCTACGGGCACCTTAATCATGATGATGCAGATGAGCAACTGACGCCTAAGCACCTTTAAATGGCGAGATAGATCATCCTGTGAGGCAGGGCCGCGACAGGAGGCAGCGGCAGTGGTGAAACGGCGTTCCGCGAAACGCAGAATCCCAAACCCTGTGAAAATAAACTCACTTCTGAATGCTATGCGGTGCAAGACAAGCAATGGGCGCTTATCATTAGTTGCAGGCCGACTGCGTTTACAGCATAACGAGAGAATGGTGATTGCGCACCAGAACTTGGCACCAACTTTTGCGGAGGTCACGATGCAAACGCACTAGTATTAGTGGCAACCTCCGAACCATGCGTTCTGTTCGCCAGCAATTTCATTCTTTCGAGGGCAATTATATCCATGGTAAATTATGCATTGACATCGGAGGCATGTCAGAATCCACTTTAATGAGTTACTGTAAGTTTTGGTGCTTCAAAAATTTGCCAACACATTTTTCTTCGATTTCTCAAAACTGCATTTTTGACACATTAGGCATTTTGGAGGAGCAATATCTCTGGTTGTTTATCAGCTATTGCTATGATTCTTTTTTTTTGCTAGGAAGATAATCTTATCGGCTGTGCAATAATGTTAACATTAAACCACTGGCTGTTTAGGAATATTTTCAAAATAAATAATTTGTCTGAGTGGCCGAAATGAACTTTTTCTCTTTCAAGTTTGACGAGCTGCAACTTTCATCTAAATTATCCTAGAATATTCATATATGCATATTTTACTCCTTGGTAGCTCTTCGTCATTTAGAAATAAAAATCTTCTCCACAAGGTCTTATGTCTAAGGGGGGACATGGGTCTTTCAGACCAAAAAATCGAGAAAAAATCACTTTTTAGAAAATGTGATTTGCGAAATCAGTAGCTCTTTATCTACCTATCTGCTAAGTTTTTCATCTCTAGGGTCGGTATTTTAGTCACAATGCCAAGTTATATAATCGATGTCGCCCGGGCCAAAAACGACCCCCGAAACAACCATTTTCTGCTAGGTGTAGCTCCCATTTTGTGCGCGGCACCGTAGCCACCTTGGTCTCCTTCGAAAGAGCCGCCTTTCATCTTCAAATTGCCGCCTCTGCTATTTACATTCGCCCATTGGTCGCACAAAAAATAGCAAAAAAAAAAACGTGGCATTTGCAATCCCATTGGCTTTCGGGGTGCACGTGATGATAAGGCATCACCTCATTGGTGGAGCTGGCTGAGGGCGTCTGCTCGGCGCGCCCGGGCCGTGGGAGACGTGACGCCGGCCACGCTTGCTTCCGAACCGCGAGGTGCGTTCACGGCAAAAATTTTTGAAAAAAGTGAAAAAAATTGTTGATTAATTATCTCAAGTGATGCCCTGCGCCGGCTGTGCGTGCTCAGACCGACGAAAGTCGTGCGCAGAACGATCGTGTGTGAAGCCTGAAGTAGGCCTAGCGTGTTCCCCAGCACAGGAGACTGCTCCTGCCAACGGTAGCACCTGCCGTGACAGTGATATCGCAGGCACCAGATGAGCAGAAAGATAAGCTCAAAACAGAAAAAGCTTGAACTCGCGCCAACTCTAGCAACGAAGCGGTAGACGGATTCTTTTCGTGATGATGACAGCAGCGTGGTGGACAGTCCGCTTGGCGAGGCGGAGTTCATCGTCAGATCTAAACAGTTTGCCGAGATTGGCGAAGCGTAAAACATACGGCGGCGATATTGGCATTTAAAAAAGTGAATGGGGATAAGAAATCGCCGTCAAACTTATTCTGCAATGCGTAAACTGCGGGACACGTCGTCTTCGTAGAGCTCGCCGCGCGTTTGCGCTGATCGGACCTCGTTCATAGTGCTTAGTGAATGCACTTGCTTTCAGTGCTATGCAGAGCACTTGGAAGCAGCAAACAGCACCAAATTACATTTCTTTTCGCAATAAACGTTCCTCACCGCGGTCTTGATGCGAGGACGTAGCAAAACGAACGACATACGTAAAAAAAAAAAAGAAAAAAAAAAAAAAGTAGCTGCCTGCATGTGACTCGCACAGCCGAAAAAGTGACAACTGAATGTGCTTCAACTGCAAATCAAAATGAAAGAGGCGACACTTGGACGTTGGAAAGCAGAGACTACATTCCTGGAGGTTTCTAGCCATTTTAAATTGTGAATGTGTGCACTGCACCAGTGAATGTCTGTTAAATAATCCCCTGTTTCTTTTTTGCTCTTTTCTCAAAACATGCATTGCCGACCACGGCCTTAATATCTCGCACCTATTGCAGATAAGAGTAATAATTTCTTTTTCAGCATGAAGCCAAATATGTGGAGCACACAATGTTGCACGTAGATTTTTTAATTTCTTGTTCAAAATTTTTAAAATGGCTTTTTTTTTTGACCATTATATGCTATATTTTGAACTTTAAACTTTGTTATGCAATTAAAGAAGAAATAATTGCTCAATCAAAAAACTGCTTGCAACATTGTGTTCCTCATTCTTTCTAGTGTCCAGCAATGTGTTCATCTGAAGTTTTTCTTCAGTGGTCATTTTGCAATTGTTCTTGTAAGAATTAGACTAATTGGTGCAATTATCTCATCAAATAATTGGATCACAAAAGAAATACAGTCGAACCCCGCAATAACGAAACCGCCGGGGAAGGAAAACCTTTTCGTTGTCGCGAGAATTTCGCTGTCGCGAAAATGGACAAATAAGTACACCCATTACCTTCCAGAACCAAGATTTAATTAAAAAAGTCGCTTATTTTGCTCTGCTTGACATTGCTGTGCAGGAGCTTGACGACTCTGGCTTCGCAGCTTGATAAGCTATGCATAGCTTCGTCGTCGTCGTGGTCGCCGAGAAAAGTCCGGATCACATCGAATGCATCAAGCACATCACGCGAGCTTACTTGCTTACCTTGTGCTTGGTTTTCGCTATCTTCATCGTCACTCGCCTCATTTCCTTTGTGCACACTGTCGATAATAGCGTCGTCGCTGAATTCCTCGTGCACGATCAAGTCGGCGTCCGCACACAAAAAGTCCTCCAGTTCAACAGCCTCTGGCATCATTGTATCTACACTGCGAAGCGCGTTCCATGCTTCGGTTAGTGGCTGCAGATCGTCACCGCTTGCAGCTTCCGGTTCTGCCAAGGCGTGCTGACCAGCTGCGAAACCGGCGTGCCTGAAGCAGTTCTGGACAAGCGTGGCCGAAGTAGCAATCCACGCGCCGGCAAGCATCTCCAGCGCCATGAAGAGGTCAATTTCCGTCGGTCGCTTCATTTCGATGTTTAGCAACATCCGCTGTATGAGCCTTCTTCGGTACGCAGACTTCACACTTTTGATAACCCCCTGATCAAGAGGCTGGATAACGGATGTGCAGTTCGCGGGGAAAAAAATCAAGCGGATGCTCGTCAGGGCAACGTCTTCAATGTGGTGCGCACTGCAGTTGTCCAAAAAAAGGCAGACAGATCTGCCCTGCTTTCGCATGTCGGTATCAAAGGCTTCCAGCCAGCTTGTGAATATTGCGCGCGTTATCCACGCTTTTTGGTTTGCAGTGTACTAGACCAGAAGCTTTCGGTTACGTTTAAAACACCGTGGAGTCTTGCTCCGACCGATCACGAGGAGGGGACGCTTGTCAGATCCATCCATGTTTGAGCATAAAAGAATGGTGACCCGCTTTTTGCTCAGCTTGCCGCCATGGCATTTTTTTCCTTTCAGGTCTAGCGTTTTTGAAGGCAACATTTCATAGAAGCCCGTTTCGTCCGCATTATAAATTTCGGAGGGCTCGTACTCGTCCATTATGCCTTCGTAAATTTTCTCCATCCAGGAAGATGCTGCTTCAGCGTCTACGCTCGCACACTCCCCCGACAACACTTTGGCGACGATGCAGTGCCGCGCTTTAAATCGACTCAGCCATCCGGCACTCGCCTTAAAGTTGTCGTGCCCCAGAATGCATGCGTAGTCAATCGCCTTTTGCTGCAGGAGGCTTCCGAACAAAGGCACCTTGTTCGCTCTCTTGTCCAGGAACCACTGAAATACGGCTTTGTCCACGTCTTCGTAGACCGGCGCTGCCAAAGTCTTGTTCTGAGCGCGCGCGCCGTTCTGGAGTGCCGCCATGATGCCATTCCTTGATTTCAGAATCGTAGAAAGCGAGCTGCACGGGATACCGAACTCCTCCACAATATCAGTCTTCTTCCTGCCTTTTTCAGCTTCGGCGATAATTGCAGCCTTTTCCTGCAGCGTCAAAAACTTGCCCTTCTTTACAGCAGGCGGCATGTTTCCGACAGTAAAAAAAAAAAAAACAAAAAACACTGTACACAGGCAAGTCGCGAGCGGCACAAGGCGGATGGCGAGATCGGCGAGATAGCGTGGTCGCGTGGTCGCGTGGTCGGCGCACTAGCGAAAAGAAAAAAAAAGGAGGTTCCTTGCTCTTCCCCGGTTGGCCGGCGGTGTCGTCACGTGGCGTGAAACGTCACATGCGTAGTGGCCAACAGACAGGCTAGCAAAAAGCCGCTTTCAGCGGGCAAAAAAAAAAAAAAAAATGCTTTGCTATCATCATCATTACCGAACCAACCGAAAGTAAACAAAAATGGCTGCGCCGGTGCTTGTTGGCAGGTGAAATGAACGGGCTCGACTTGTCGGATGAGTGTGCTGCTGCAGTTTCGCCCATTCTATGTTCCCGACTGGCTGATGTGCCGAAAAAATGTTGCAGATCACTACCTCAAACTTTCGTTAATGCGGGACTGCTTTTTAAAAACCCTTCGCTGTTGAGAGGGGACAAATGCATTGAACCCTATGGGAGTTCGCCGGGGGCGCCAGAATTTTTCGTTGTCGCGAGAATTTCGTTCTTGAAGGCTTTCGTTATAGAGGGGTTCAACTGTAATTGCAGTTTTGGAATCTGCACAAAAAACTACACAAACCCACCAAGTTGCATCAATTTTGATTGGTAAATAAGGAAAATAGTTTTAAGACCAGTGTCTCCCCTTAATTACCAAGGCTCCTCCAAACAAAAGACATGCTTTCTTTGCCGTATCAAAAACTATTTGCTGTAGAAGAAAAATATTTGCAGTTTTGAAATTAGAATACTAAAATAACCAAACTCTGAAAGTTTGGTGTAAATCTATTCATAAATAGAGAAATTAGTTAAGACTAGGGCCTTAACATTTTCCTGTCTGCACCTATTCCCATCGATAGGCCGCTATCGATGGTTTCACGATTCGAATTTTCCCCGATTTCAAAGCGCTCCATGACAAGTGGCATCATTCAATGGGAAACAGAGGAACCCTTCTTTCAGTTTTGCTTTTGATTTAATTTTTCCGCCCTGCCACGTTCGTCCAGATGGTCTCCGGATTCAGGTGATTGACGCACCCAGTTTACATCATGGTGTCGACGACGTGCGCTCTTGCTGCGTGGAAATGGGTGTTTCCGTGGAAGTTGACGCATCGGAAAGCTCGTTTTTCGATGCGAACAGCAGCAGTGATGACTCAGAAGATGAATTCAGCTCTTCAGACTTTAGCATTGACAGCAAAATTACGTCAAATTGACCCGGAACGTCGAAAGCCATGCCCCGATAAGCGTTGCCCGCTATCGATCGTCGAATTTTCTCGCTTTCGAAATGTTTTTTGATGGGTGCCGTCATTCAATGGGAAATAGGAGAACCCTTCTTTCAGTTTTGCTTTTGGTTTCATTTTTTCTGCCGTGCCTCGCCCGTACAGATGGTCTCTAGAGTCACGTGATCGGCGCTCCCTGTTTACATCATGGCGTGCCCTCTGGGATCGTGTCGACATCCCAGAGGGCATTCAGCGGAAAGACAATTTTTTGTTGGGTCAGAAACCGACAATTTATCATATCACATGGGCCTGCCAGAAAATAGATGCAGTGCCGATAATTCACAACGCCACGCCGGAGCAGTGGGAGGCTGCGCTGTCCAGTCTGTCATAAGACCAGCTTTGGCTGATTGAACGGGCCAGCAGGGCAGCAAAGGCCGCGGGAGTCCTGGACTGAGGACCCAACCATGGGAGCTCTACATCATTATTCTCTCTCTCTCAGCGGGAAGACAGTGTACAATGGCCTTTGCCTTAAAGGAAGGTAATAACTACCAGAGCATTTTGCTGTAACAACATGTCTCATGGCTGACTGCAGCTCTTAAGAGAATGTCTTATGTGATGTACCGTCCTTGTCAAAAATATAAAGTCCAAGTGTTTTGCTTTTAAGCCCCATAATGGGGCTCGTTGCACAGCTCCAGCGATCAAGATACCATATACGACAAATCTCATCCATACGTTTCGCTAGCTTAGCTGAATATTCCATTAATGCTTCCAGAAGCCCTATTACAGGGCTTAGATGCAAACCCCTTCTGCCATACAGTTTTGACAAAGACTGTACTAGTCAGTGAACAGAAAGCTTGGTTGTTTTAGAATGCCCAAGTGCTCATTTTGGCCTATTCTTGATAGTGACCCTCTTATGCAAGTTTGTAGCATCATCATCATCATCATCAGCCTGATTATACCCACTGCAGGGCGAAGGCCTCTCCCATATTTCTCCACTTAACCCGGTTCTGTGCTAGCTGCATCCACTTAACCCCTGCGAACTTCTTAATCTCATCCGCCCACCTCACTTTCTGACGCCCCCTGCTACGCTTTCCTTCCCTTTGTAGCAGCTTCACAAGAAAATGGTGCATTCCCATCAGCCAAGTACAGCTGCAGAGCCAAGCTAATGCACAAGTGACCTACCTGTCGGCCATCAGAGGTGACCACCCGCACAAAGTTTGGCCGCTCAGCCAACGAAGGTGGTGGGGGCAGAGTGGTGGAGCTGGGAACCACAGAGATGGCCGACGCACTGGACAGTGCCGAGTGACGGTCCCTCTCTGGCGAGCCACTGGGGTGCTTCTGCCTCTGCATGGCCCCGTGAGCCTGTATCCGCTCGAGGAGTCGACGCTCGGTCTCGCTCACACCCAGCTCTTCTTTGTGGAGGGTCTGGCAAAAAGATCAAGAACAAAACAGAATAACTTAGATTGAGACAATCTTCTGTCTGTAGGTTGCTTTAGACGTGACAACATTGTCACACCTAGCATTCATCTGAGTAACGCTCTGTGAGGAAAACAGACGGGTGAACGAATAACTTTTTTCTGCGGACATCCTTAGGCAAGTGGATGACAGCGCAGTTTCTCCTCTCATCTGAAATTGCTCCCCCGTGAATGCTTTTCTCAGGCACGAAAAGCAACCTGATTGCATTACAATCAAAGCCTGTCTGAATGGCACGAATGTAAATATTATGCCACAAGTGATCATCATGCTTGTATTAAAAATAGGTGCATTATTTCGAAGTGCGTGATTAGCAAAAGCCAAGTGCCTTATTTACCTGGCTAAGCTATATGGAGTTTGGGTGTGCTAGCATGTTGCACACTTGTTTAAGCTTTGCTTATGTTGATAAGCTTTATCGTTGTTTGGCTTTCACTTCCATGATTTACCAGCTGCTGCACAGCCCTTGAGTACATGTAGATATTCAACAAAGCCAGACAAAGCAGGATGATACGTATACCACCTTCAGCTACCGCTACCCACCCTTTACACCGGCTGGCACCTGCCAAAGCACCTGCCCACTCTGCACCTGCCCAGTAACACGTGCACTACTGTCTACCTTGTAGCCTTTGATGATAAATTTGGAGGCTGTCGAGTCCGGTGAAGCCCGCGGCCCAGATTGCCGGCACCGCTGCTGCTTGCCGACCTCTCCGTCGATGCCGTCTGCCTCGGACCGGTCCTCCTCTATGGAGTCCTCAGGCAGCCGCGTCTGCTCCAAGATCTGGTCCACAACTTGCTGCAGCAGGCGCTCCGAGCCAAACACGCCTGCATGGAGGTGAGAACAGCTGCCTCCACATCTAACTACAATGCACAGAGGTCACTCTGATTCCCCACCGACGTTGAGCTTATCATGTCTTGCCGTGGTGGGTTCAATGCTACGTAGCCAAGCTAGTCCGTCAAATGTCAAACGCAAGGCTACTGTGCAGCATTGAGAACAAAAATGACTTACCATCTCACAATTAATTCAGAAGCATGCTTAGTTAAAAAATGTAAACAGACTGGAAATGTCAGCGAATGCTGATTCCCCGAGGAGTGGACTACAGGACGCAAGATGTGTTGATCAAAAGCTTCCTAGCACATACACCTTTTACACCGACTCCGTGGTGGCTATTAGCTTGCTATATCATCGACTAATGTATTCTGGCCCGAAAGGAAGAACTAGATCACACTCAACAATCCTTGGATCCACGGTCACCCAGCTACAGTGGCTGCCTGGCCATGGAGGGATCACAAGGAATGACGTAAACGAGCCAGCGCAAATTACGGACGAAGAACAAATGAGAGGACATATAGGAAGTTTGCGGCACATATAGAAAGTTCGCGGCACTCGTGAACATCCTATGTGTCCACTCCTATGTATTCTCCCTTTTGTCCTTCATATTTTTCGCAGACTTCTTCCCATTATGCAACACCAATTAGCCTGGCAGCATGCTCTCCTGAAATGGGAATGAGCTGGCTCGTCAAGCAGCCTGCGATAACCACAACCAGGAGCCTGGAATTCATTAGTCAAGCCCTCTAATGTGGAACAAGACAGCCTACAAACATACAGTTAAAGGACACTACACCTAGGTAGTCATACCAACCACACCCTTCACCCGCTTTCACATCTCAACGTTGCCCAGGCACATGTCCTTTGTTGGAGTGAAACACTTCCATGACACCCCCTCCCCCGACATATTTGACTCCGGATACAGTGAACCAGGATATATACAGAACTATTGTTTAGACAGAAAAGTCAGAAAATCTCCTTGAGAATCTGAATTCAATGTATCCGGAATGAACAATATTCCATTTCTGCCTCCATACTGGCCTGTTCTCTACCAACTGACCCAAGCCCATACCCAAATTTGAGCTGCATAAAGATGTGTGACTTTCACCTCCACATGACTGGTGGAAACACAAGTGGATGCCAGTTTGCTTTCGGCTGCGAGTGGTGACGAGAAGTTCTGGCACTATTTAGGTTAGGTTAGGTACTTCTAACCATCATAAAAAGACCTTCAAAATTATGCAAACTCTACATACAGGGCCTGCTATACTTGGCTATCTAGAACACTGCCTCTTCTGTCCTGTCGCCCAGTCAAGTCACTACATCTCCTTCCCATCGCTCCCCTCCTGGTGCCTGGCTGTCATTGATACAGCTACAAGACCAGCTTGTCTGAGTCAACCAAGCACAAGATATCCTGAACGCTTGACCTGCATTCTTTAATAATGCGACTCTTTCTCTCTCACTGGGATAGGATAGTGCAGAAAGTAACAACCAATTAACACACAGAGCTAGAATGAGGTGGAGTGAGCAGAGCGTTCCTAGAAACCCATAATAACTGCATTTTAAGCAGATATAGTCAGCAGTTTCTAGCACATGTCTGGCAAAACAAACTAAGCCTAGATTTCTTTAACCCACTCAGTGGACAGACAAGGTCACTCATACAAAATGAAAGCTCGTTAATTCAAACCTCGATAATTTGAATTTTTGTATAATTTGAACTACACTACTTGGTCTGCCCAAGCTCCACAGAGATCTGTGTACAAAAAGCCCTGTTAATTAGAACGAGAGTCGGTTCCACTATGCTTAATTAATCTCGTTACAACGGATCCGGTTTCAACGGATATTCGGTTATAACGTACCGATTTGCGATGTTTGGTTAGTTTTCCTATCTATTCAATTGACTAAACTTCACTTACTGCAGACTCTGCTACAGCGGACATTCGGATACAATAGACTAAATTTTGGGTATAATTTCCCTCCTATACAATTTTTACAGCGGACTTCTTTACTCGCAGATATTCCAAATTCAATACCTTCCAACTTCAAACATCGCTTGGAAAACTTTCGGGGGGGAACAGTGCCAGCAGCCTCCATGGCCAGCAGGATCAAAACAGCCGGCGGCCATTGTGATGTGGCCGTACTTGGCTTGGATTCGGCCGGATTGAAATTGGACTGGCTTTGACCATTTTTGATCGTGTTTTTGATAGAAGGAGGGATGATTTGCTATGATGTGTATTAGCTCTATGGCTATGATTACTTAGAACTTATAATTCCAAAATACTTTTAAGAAAAAAAAAATGCCGTTTGATAGCGTCCCCTCGGAATAAAATGTTTTGTGGCGTTTACGTTCAGCGCCATGGTAACGGATGGCTCCCATTGGCTCCAACGTTTGTTCTGAGCGGCCTGTCGTCCTGGCGTTTCCTTTGTCCTGTCAGCCCCTGTGCGTGCGGACGTTACGCTCAGCGCCAACGTTTTTCAGCGCGGCGTGTGCTTAGTTTATTCTGCCAGCCTGTGCGTCGGGACGTTAGCGTGATGGAGCCGATTGCATCAGCCAGTGCCGTGCATCCTAAACCGCCAGAAACGACAAGCGGCCCTGAAGGACAAGCTTGACATCATCGAGCAGGTCGAGAAAGGCAAGAAGCAGGTGGACGTTGCCATGTCTTTCGGCTTATCGAAGCAAACTGTGAACTCTATCATGGGCGCCAAGGAGGCAATCCTGGCAAGAAAGTCTCGGGTGACTTGCAGCCCAAGAGGTTTCGACTTCGCGAGGCTTTATTCCCCGACGTCGAGGAGGCCCTGTGCTGTGGCTTCGCGACGCCCGTTCGCGAAACATACCCGTGAACGGTCTGCTTCTGCGGAACGTGCAGAGCAACTAGCTGTTGTTCTCAACCGAGAAGACTTCAAGTGCAGTGAAGGTTTTTAAAGTAAGACACGGAATCGCCTTCAAGTGCCTCTCTGGCGAGTTGGCCAGCGTTGACGACACTGTTGTGGCCGATTGGAAAGCCGAGGTCCTCCCAATGCACCTCGAAGGCTACGCACCGCGTGACATTTTCAATGCCGACGAAAGCGGCATATTTTATAAGTTGAGGCCAGGGAAGATGCTCTGTTTTTCCGGAGACGCGTGCCATGGCGGCAAGAAGTCGAAGGAGCGGGTTAGTGTTCTCTTCTGCTGCAACATGGACAGGAGTCAAAAAGAGAAGCTGCTGGTAATAGGCAAGTCTCGAAGACCGCTATGCCTGCAGAATGTGCACCTTCCCGTTGACTGGGATTATAATAAAAGCGCCTGGATGACGCAAAGCATATTCAACAGGTGGCTGCTGGATTTTGACAGCAAAATGCAGAAGCAGAAGAGGAATGTGCTGCTCTTCCTCGACAATTGCTTAAGCCACATGCAGCTTCCACAGCTTCAGTCCACAAAGGTGGCGTATTTTCCACCCTGCACGTCTAAAGCGCAGCCTATCGACCAGGGCATTGTGCACTCAGTGAAGTCGAGGTACCGCACACGCCTTGCTGAGCGTTTGCTTTTTGACATGCAAGCCAAGCGAGACTCAGTGATTGACCTGAGATTTGCAGTCCAGGTTCTTTCTTCTGTGTGGGCGCAGATTCAGCCAACTATAATAAAAAAACTGCTTTAGAAAAGCAGGTTTTCCAGTCAGTGACAGTGACTGCT
>JAJIZL010022840.1:47401-75905 GCA_023969395.1 Amblyomma maculatum | reverse complement strand
GGAAAAAAAAAAAAAAAAAAAAAAAAAAAAAAAAAAGAACACTTATAATTGCGCGTCGTATTGGCAGATATGATGCAGTTCTTGGCACGCACCGAAAGAAAACGAAAAATGCGAAAACGGTGACGGGCACCAAATGCACATGCAATTAGTATAAGGCCGAATTCAGATGCGGACACTAATGCGTGTCTATTCTTCGAGTGTGTTGTATGGAAATGTGAGAAATCAACTGAATAAACTCGCCAACTACTGCTTGCCGGACTATAATCGGGCTACTTGCCGCGGGTACTCTTTGCAGAACTAATCGGGCTATAATTGTTAACAAGGTTGATATTACGCGTGGAATACTCCAAGGGAATTCAATTATTTTCCCTTTGAGAACTCTTGTCTTGGTTCGCTTACTTCGCAAAAGCGAAGCCGCAAAAACACATGAACTTTCATTATTTCAAGTGTGAGCTTTCTGGTGCTCTAATAGGTAACATTTTTGAACCTCCACATTTTAAATGGAGGTTGCAAAATCTCAAGTGCAAAGGCGTCCAAAAGGATCGCACACCCGTGCCAAATTTTTGGGCAAATTGCGACTATAGCTTGGAGCCTATGGCGCAGTTTTTGTTCGTGGCGAAAAACCGTGCCGACCTCACAACCTCTCTTTCGCTGAAGAATTATGTAGCGGAAGCGAATTAGGCGTACACTATAGCCTCTGCGTCCTCTATTTTCCATCGTTCTTTTTTTTTTTTTTTCACTTTATATGTGCACCAAAACAGGACTAGAGCGATCTTCTGGGGTCAATGACTTACATATTACCGGTTGCTTGAGCACGCAGAATAAAAACTACCTAGAATGAAAACATTTTCTGGAACAATTAGGTCATTGTCAAACTATAATGCATTGAGATTAAATGTCTAAAGTATAGCGCGCATCTCTGGGTACTTAAAGATACCCATTACAGCAATGTTCCAATTTATGGAAAGAAAATAAAATGATTTGTTCTTATATTAGTGTACAGATTTACGAAGCTGTTGACTTAAACTTCGACGCTTATATCTACGCGTTCGATTGCAGCCTTTTTGTGTGCTTTCTTCTTGATTCCCAGGCCTCCATTTGGTTCTTAAGCTCGATTGTTTCCCTTTTTTTTTATTGCCTGTCATATTTCTCCATTTTTCTTCGTCTTTAGCTGCCTGCTTTCTTCTCCGTCGTGCGTTTGCTGCGCCGCACGACAATTTCAAACGTTTGTTCACATTCGCGGTCGCTCTTTTCACGGCGCTGCGTGCCTCGATCCTTTCTCCCTCCCTTGTAGGCGACACGTCTCTTTTCTTTTTTTTTTCTGTGCATCCTTTACTTCCCACTTCTTCCACCTTTTCTGACCCATTGTGTTTAGTTATTTAGTAGCCGTTTACCTAGTGTCGTTCGTTTTTCATGTCTCTACCTCTATGCGGGGTAGTCCATATTTCATTCATTCGAACTGAATGCCGACTTTTCTTGTGGCTTCAGGTAACTTACTGTAGTCGGCATAGTCTGAGCGTGAAACAACGGAATATATACTATTCTTGACTGTTTTGATAATGGGGTTACTGTGGCCAGCTTTAGTCAGCGCTCGAACGCACATGTTGCATGTTTGACTTCTTCATACATCCTGTCTCCACACTGCCCTCTTTTCAAAACGAGTGCATTTCTGGACGTCAATTAGGTGCTTCAGGAATGCTAAAGCAAGCTGTACGGCGAGTGAAGTGTGGTGTGCGAGTCTGAATTTGTACGCCCTCTCCAAGCTGTTTTCTTCGGAGCCCAGCTCCTGTACATGTTGCTTCCGCGAGGTGTTGCCGACGGCCAAAAGGGAAAATAAATTAGGTGATTGCTAACAGTACTGAGCCCCATTAACCGGCATATTTATAAAATCTTGTCGCGAATAGCTCGAGACGACGCACAAGCAAACAAGAACGTACAGTGCGCGCGGTATCCACCCTGCTGCACAGCGCGCATTCGCGGGCGCCCGGACGGCTGACACACCAGTTGCTGGTGGCGCCCTCTGCGCTGCGGCGCCTCCGTCATCGCAAAAGCGGCCCCTCGCTCCCATGCATTTCGCGGCGCGGTCGACACACTGCCCAATCTTCTAGAGCACTATAGTAGCGGCCACCGGCGGCGACCGCCACGCCACCGCTCGGCCCTGCGTTTGCTTCACCGGCCGGCTTGTCTGCTCGGTTAGTTTTCGCAAAGACAGTATGTTTCCAGAAATGCTGAATAGGGTGCATCCTGTCCCCCTCCAAATCATGATGAGCCAACATGGCTCCAAACTGAATGATAAATATTTTCCAAAATTTATCTTCGTTAATTAAGGAATGCAAAAGCACTAAGAATAGAAGTACACTACGGCAAACGACTTTGCTTTTAGCAAGCTTACCTGTACAGCGTTTTTGGTATGCTATGTTTGATTTGGTCTCGAGGATTTCACGTCGTGAATGGGAGTTTCAGGAATTTCGTCCACCTGGGGTCCTAACGTGCGCTGACATCGCACAGCACACGGGTGCCTTGCTTTTCACCTACCTGCATTAAAAAGCGGCCGCCGCGGCCGCGATTAATTCGCCCATTTTTAGCCACAGTAGTCGAGCGGCCACTGCGCCACTAAGGCGGGGCGGTATATTTTACATCATGTTTATGCGAATCGTGGATTTCGTTGCACACACTGGCAGAGAAGTAACATTACTTAACGCTCATTACTTAAAGGTTGAGCCTTGACGCCTTTGTTTTAAAGAAGACAAATTTCAGACAGGAATCTTTCTTATAACGGAATTGATACAATTTACATGAAATCTCTGTATACTGGCTAAGAATAATATTATTGGCATTAGTTTTTGAACTAGCATTCCTATGCCAATGCATTCCCGTTTTAAAAATATCGAGTTGTGCTTTATTTTGCACACTTATCGTTGTCATCTGTGCGGAACTGCAGATGAAATAAAGGCAGAAAAACGAATTGCGGAACGTAAAGAGGCGGCAAAGAGGAAACTGCCGGAGGAGGAATTTTCCTGGTCTCTCAACGTAGCTTAATAGTTTTTCTTTCGTTCTCTGTCAAGTCAAAATTATCAGCAAGCAAGCGCACTGAGTGGAAATTCGAATTTTAAACACGACGTTTCGATTATTCCTATCTTTCCGCTTTGTTTGTACAATAAAATGTTCAACACGTTCCTCCTAAAAAAATGATGAAACACTGTGACTTCATATTCACCCCGAAACCGCAACGGATACAGAATTGGCAAGAAGCTTATGTAGCTTTGAATTCAGAGTGCATGTTTTGAAATCATGCTGTAAACCGGACGCTTCCTCGGCGAGACATCTTTTGCATTAATAGGCTGCTTAAAATCGTAGTTAACACTGTTTATGGCAGTTTGGCCAGTGAGGCTTCCTGAACCTTTTTGCTTCAGTTTAACGGTCAATGTGCACAGATGGATGACTAAACAGATGATAGATATTCACGCAGACGACAGAGTTCTGATACCGCCTGCACTTCCGTTTCATTCCATTCTTATAGGCTCTGTTAAGCGCGTCCGTCCGCCTGCACCAATGAACCTGTGTTGGATCCGTGCCAATAGCGTTCACGTTTATTTTATTCAGCCTTGCTTGTGATGCACGCCGAATACGTGTATTGACTGAGCGATAAGTTATCTAGCTCCTCAAAAACACAATTGTGGACACGCAAAGTCTTTGCTCACAAATGCGTTTTTCCCACTCTTGTCTCTTTCCGTTCGGAAGGATAATGACTGAAGCTGCCGCCCTATCAGCCAGTTCGGTGTTTTATCTACTTCGGCGTCACAGCCGCTTCCTGCTTGCTTTTTTTTTTCTCCTATTCTCTCTGGCAGGCACGAGGCGTCGCTATCTGACGCGGTTTGCGCGTTGCGGACGCGGTGAAAAGAGCAAGCTTTCCGTCGGCCGCGGTGTTGTGCCCGTCAGCTGGCTATGCGATGTATTCCGGAAAGGTGCAACTCCTACGGCTTGTGGTGGTTCTCCTGTTCGCAGCGCCGCATGAAGGTAAGTCTCCCCTTTCAAAACTTGGTAAAAGCCGGCGTTTCTGCTGCACAGCGAAGGACGTTTTGAAACGCAGAGAATGACACACCTTCGAAACACTTGTTAGTGCGCGCGTCTTCCATGCGTGCGCACAGATGCCCTCCGCCGCCAAGCTGTGCAGAACGTTCTGGTATTACAAAACGACACTGGGGCAGTGAATCGCGGGAAATGCTCGATACTAAGGGAAAGAGGATTTAGGTGGAACGAGAGAAAGAAGGTGGGTTACACGGTATGAAGGAGCACTGAACAAGGGAAAATGGGGTACGCCTCAATTCGCATGTCGAGCCAACGTTTGGACAAGTGGACTTGTCTTCGTCTGGGCAAAGCCATCATCACTGGCAGGGGTTTAGATACGCTTTTGCTTCCGAAGAAGAAAAGCTGGGGAGGGGAAAGTGGGTGAGAGGAAAGTATGTGAAGGAGTGGAGAGAGGAGGATGGGTGAGAAGACAGTAGGTCATGCAGTGCAATAAAAAAAGGTTCCTTCAGTATGTATTTCTCAGCGTGGAATCAGGGATCCTGTGGCCTGGAAACGAAATAAAAGCGGCAGTACCAGGAAAAACTACTTTGCCGGGTAGATGATCAGTCACCACTTAAGCAGGTTTGGTGCAGATACACCGTACAAAGGAAAAGGCTTTGCAAAGGGCCCTGATAAGGAATATATCTTAGGGGGACAATTCTTAAATTTTTCTGCAAAGGTTGGGGGGGGGGGGGGGGGGGGGGGGGAGGAGGGCAAGAAGTACAAAGACCCAGAATAATAACCTCACAGTGAACCACAACTGACATGAAAAAAAAAGAGTTCGAGTACAAACTCAAGCAACGAGTGATACTGAGGAAATGTGGTTGGAGAAACATGTGCAGCTTATGCTATTGCTGAGCGGAATAGACTGTACATGTGTTGTGCATAAACTGTAAAATTAAGGCTATGTGGATTGTTTTCCCGAATAATTATGATGCAGAGGGAATATACTTAAGGGATTCTAACGTTCCTTTAGAGATATTTATTTCTGCTGGTTCCAATGTTCTAAATTTATGAATTAGATATGCCTTTCTATATTTTCTGTCCCTTGTAGATTTAAAGCCTGAGTGGAGAATATATAATTTAATTTCTTCGAACTTATGGTATTTCTGATTGAAGCAGGATTGAAATGCTGATTGAAATGCTGGGAAACTGCTTTCAGGAGGTTTTGCCTGCGTCTACCCGATGTCCATTAAGCCTTATGCTCATTGGTTGCCCTGTCTCTCCGATGCACTGTTTATGACAGAAGAAGCATTCTAGAAGGTAGACAACGTTTGAAGATGTGCCGTTAAAGTCTGAATTTATGTGAAAAGTGATATTGCTAGCATTACTTTTAACCGTGGTGTCTTTTTGTATATTACTGCACGTCTTACATCTATGTGAAGAGCAAGGGCGTGGTTGTGTTGGATGCTTGTTGCCGAGTTTAGAATGTACTTGAATATCTGTGAGGTTTGCGTTACGTTTGTATGTTAGTTACTCTTGATGCCTCCGGGAATATTTTCTTCAGGCGTTCATTACACGGTAGCATGATGTGGTATTTCAGCAAAATATTGTTTATGTTTGGAAGGGCATTGGATGAAGTATTTAGTTACAAAACAAGCTTGGCGTTCCGTGTTGGCCTTTGGTCGTTTCGTGAGCACATCATTGTGGTTTAAAGGGCTTGTTTTTTGAGGGCCATATTAAAGGGGTTACCGGGATAGTTCCTTTGAATTATGTTGCTTTCAATGAACGTTGTTTGTTTCGGTAGTCATTATAATCACTACATATTCTTCTAAGCCGTGTCACTTATCCTACAAATATTCTTTTCTTACAACGTCTTGGATGATGACTGGCAAAAGGTAGGTTTTGTTGCTTATCCATTGGCTTTTCTGTTCATGGAAGTTTTAACTTTTCCATTTTCCACTGACACCGTGGTGTCGAGAAAGTCGACTTTTAATTGCGAGGACTGACAAGTGAATTTAATGCTAGTGTGAGTAACATTAAGATGCGAGACGAACGACTGGAGTGATTCTGATCCATGCTGCAATATGACGTAAATATCGTCAGTATAGCGAAGGCAATAAGTGGCTTTTCCGGAAATCAATTTAGTACATTGGATTCTAGGACTCCCATGAATATATTCACGTAAGTCGGTGCGAATGGAGTACTCATGCTGGTTCCAAATATCTGCAAAGGATAGGATAAATCGAACTTGAAATAATTTAAAGTTAGGACTAGTTTAAGAGCGAGAGATAAACTTCAGATGCATGCGAATGGCGGTTGTTGATTGATACTTAAGAGAGGGCGTCGATACCTTCATCGATAGAGATATTAATGTAGAGTGCCGCGACGTCACGTGTCACAAGTATACAATTATCTGCAACATTCGTGGTGTTATTATACGCTCAATAATTCGGTGGTGTCATTATACGCTCAATAATAAAGGGAGGTGTGCCCTCCATAAACGAAGGAAGCTGGGTAGGGAGGTCTGCTAAGTGGCGATTAAGGAATATTGAGAGGTTTTCTGTGGGCGTAATATTGTTGGAAACATTTAGTCTTGCTGGTATGTCTGTGGTAAACAATGCTTCTGCGGAAACCTTGTGGACCTTGGACAGTAGGTAAAATCGCCTTGCTTATTTGTTTGACGGCTTAAGAAGTTTATAGTGAATATCGGTAATTATTTCCCTGCCGAATAGATCTAATATTTTACTCAGGACGACTTCACTGAACAGTTCTGTCGGCTCGGAACTTTTCATAGTGGCAAGAGTTGTTAAGCTGTCTATATGCCTCGTTTTTGCAATTTTCAACTGAGAGAATTACTATGCCACCACCTTTGTCTGCAGGCTTGATAACTAAGTCAGTTCTAGAAGCTAGGTTGTCAAGAGTTACTGTTTCAGTTATAGAAAGGTTTTTGGGCTGTCGAGCTAGCTTTGTTTCTTCAATAGTGTTCTTCGAGACAGATTTATTATATAACTCTAGTTGAGGGCTGGGCTCTGCATTAGGAAATCATATTTTTGGGGCTCTGATTAGGTTAGAGGCTCCCGGTACATTTTTTTTTTAATTTCTGGTAAGAATTCCTTAATACCATTCTTGCGAATTCAGTTATATCTCGGTGAAGATCATGTTCATCAAAGCTCTTATTCGTTGGGCAGAAGGTCAGGCCTCACCGCGTCCATTTCACAATGGACAAAGAATTCTTGCAGAGAATGCTGTCCTCGCTAAGTGCCGAGAAAACATGCACGACAGCAGAAAGGAGACCTTTCTGTACTTTGAAACGCACACATGCTCGGTATCTGATCTGAGGTCGTGTTTACAAAAGGTAGAATTTTTAATTTCTACATGTGAATATCACTATCGCTTAGAGATTAAGAAATTGAATGACGTTGCTGTCATCTATGTCCGGTCTCTTAGGTGATACCCGTCGTTGTTGTGAAACAGCAGGAGGTATCCTTCGCTGCCAAGATGTGTCATAATGTACCGACCGCTTATCCGTTATGAATTTACGCTGTTTTTGAACCTCTAGTTCTTGTTCTTTCCTTTTCACGAATTCTCTTATTACTTGGTGCTCGTCCTCGGTTAGTGTTAGTTTGTCCATTTGGTGGTTAAGTTTATCTACTTTTTTCTGACAGTTGTTTTAAAATGGCTATCAAAGCTTAAGACGTGTTATCTAAACTTTTTTTTTCCAGTGAATGAATAGTTACGGCGAAGTGTGCCTAGAGTGCACTTCACAATAATCCTAAGTCCTTTCGGTACCATTGCTTTGG
The DNA here is from genome assembly GCA_023969395.1 of Amblyomma maculatum. Classification (NCBI taxonomy): domain Eukaryota; kingdom Metazoa; phylum Arthropoda; class Arachnida; order Ixodida; family Ixodidae; genus Amblyomma; species Amblyomma maculatum. The sequence continues at coordinate 68,094 of JAJIZL010022840.1, read as the reverse complement.
TTAAATAATGTTTGTAAGTATTGTGAGCCTTCCACGGATGTTCTTTCATTTGTACATACCATAATCTTCTTTCTTTTGTACATATCATCGTCATCGTCCCGTGGCGCCGGCTCCAGCACGCGCCTGGGTTCTCCATCAGATTAAAACGCTGACACGGTGTTCCTTGCCTTGCCGTCACGACTTTGGCGTCTCGACCTGGCCTTCTTTCACAGTATATAAATGCGATATGTAATTACTGTGCTTTGCGACTAATTTCCTAGTAACAAGAAAAGGACGACGTTTATGCTTTGGGATTTCGGCTCTAGGAGTCAGTCATTTCTTTTTGTTCCTAATAGGGGTTACATGTTGGAGGATGGCTGACTAAGGACTGGTGTTCGTGGTGAAGTTCATTTTGGTGTCCGCCTGGAAGCTGGTGTCTTTCCTAGAATGTGTGGGTGTCTGTGTTAAGGTACTGCGGTATGTCGTCGGGTCTGTGCGCGCGTGTTGTTCCGCTGTGTTAGTTCCACGACCTCCATTTGTGTGCACATGTCGCGAATACTGACAATGGGAGGTCGTAGGCGTTCCGGTTTGTTGTCAGTTTTGTGTTTGAGTAGGAAAAGCAGTTTGGAACAGAACGGAGCAAATGAGGCAGCACATCTACTCCTGTACATGTGTATTTTTCCTCAAACTCCGTGAACCTAATCTTTGCCACTTCTTTTGTCAAATATTCCATGGCTTCCTAGCTTGCTTATTACTGTTTCCAGCCTTCTATGTTTCTGCGCATTCACTGTTCATATTTCAAAAGGGAAATTTATTTTCAACCCACTGAAAATGTGGGAAGTTTCAGCTTTCGCTGGAAACTACTGTTCCATAAAGGTTTCCTCGGGAAAATATGTAGATACACAGTGAAAGCGCCGAGCTGACTTTTTTTAGGTAACTGAATTTCGGCCTGTGTTCATTTTCTGGCCAAGTATTGGTTGCAAAGCCATTGAATTGCGTGGTACACCGCACAAGTGCCTAGAGCGTTGCATTCCAGATTCACTTTTTGGAAGGTCGGAAGAGACAGCTTGAGTTTTTCATAGCCAAGTGCATGATATCTTAACGTGCACACGGATTCCCGAAACTCGTTCAGATACATTCCGAACAACGTCTTGTCGCTCTGCAGCCAAGGGCAGGGAGTAGACAGATTTTTTCCTTCTGCCGTGGACACAATCAGGCCTCTCGGTCCAGGGGTACGGAGGGGAGAAGGGGGTAATTAAATTACAGCAATGGTGCAGGGTCGCTAGGGGGAGCGCAGCCCGCTGTGGAAACTCTATAGTGTCAGCCAGCACAGATAGCTTCACAAAGGCGTCATGGAGAATTCGCGGTGGAAGAACTATACGATAAACCAACATTATGCGCAGGATTTATATATTTTTTTTTGTCCTATTTTTCTTTTGAATTTGATTTTCGATGTTTATTTAAAAATTAGTTTTTTGACGAAAAAAAGTTTCGAGGAAAAAAAAGGGAAATTTTGTGTTGACACTCGGGAATATCGAGCTGACCAATGTGAGTACAGTGCATTTGGGTATTTCCATCCGCGATGCTCATGTGCGGACATTAACAAACGTAGCATGTTTTCCTGTTGAAATTACAATCAGTCCCACCATTTGTTTAGATAGAAAAACATTTTTTGTCCAAGTCAGACTGGAATGGTATCTACAGCCGGTTCTGACACCATGACTGCCAGTTTCAATTATAGGACGCGTGAAACGTTTTAAAAGGAAATAACGTGTTCCGTTTACGTTTTTTCGTCCCGGCAGGCGCAGTCGTCCACTTTGGTGAAGTGCACTTGCCGTTCATTAAAAAGGCAACTAGATATTATTCTATTTTGAATGCGAATACCCGCTGGTGTGCGGTGAAATATGTTGGCGATTAGAACTATTAGGTAGAAAATAATGCAATACAAGCGAGTCTCCCAAGCAAATATACGGTGGCAGTTAATACGGAACATAATGACGTAATAAATATTGCATCCGTGAAATCTTGTGCCATTAAACGTGTGCGACTGATTATCTTATTTAGCCATTCTGTGTTTTACCGAAGAAAATACCTTACCATCTACTTGGTTCAGTGCTTCGCTACGTGTCTGTATGCCTTTGACTTCTTTGGAAGGGTAACTGCAGCAGTTGCTGTGTAAACTAGACATAATGGTTTTTTGCCTGCATTAAACGACACCGAGGCGCCAAAAAGTTAGCTTTCGAAGAGTGTCAGAGCCTTTGCCGCAGAGGCCGCTTGCCCGAAAACAAAGTTTGCTGCACCAATGTTGTTGCGCTGTTTCATAGCTTCTGTTTCAGATATCCTGTTACCTGCGCAAGTGTGGGATTCGAAGATAAAATTGCCATGCTTAGTAACTGGAAATCAACTGGAAATAAGTAGTGATGACCTTGACAAAGAAAAGCAGTAAGGTAGGCCTAAAATTATTATATAGGAGATTAAGGTAATGTTTAGCAGCCTAGGAAGCAAGAGTAGTTTGCAATAGGTAGCAAAGCACTGGAAGGGGTTGGACGGTATGTATTTAGGACAGATAGTAACCGCAGGTCCGAACCATGCAATATAAATACTCACGATAATAAAATTGGGATGGAATGCATTTTGCAAGCACTCAAAGGTTATGACTTGCAGCTTACAGGAACTGTTACGTTGTACCTATGCTCGCCTAAGGGGCTGAAACGTGGAGGCTGACGAAAAGGGTTGACGTAAGCTGATGACAACACACAGCTATGGAACGGAAAGTGGTTGAGAGATGAAAAATGTCCAATGTGGGCCAGAGAAATAACTTAATGAGTTAGTGACATTGTAGTGAAAACCAAGAAAACATATTCTTATGGACAGGGCATGCAGTGTGAAGAGAGGACAACCGGCGGTTGCTAAGGGTGACAACATGGATTCCAAGGAAAACAAAGCGTAGCGGGGGGCGGCAGGAAATGAAGGGAGCGGATGAGGTTCAGACGTTCGCAGTTAAGTGGATGTCGCTAGAGGAGAACCGCGGAAATTGGAGTAAAATGGGAGAACTCTTCGCCCTGCAGTTGGCATAGCCCAACAGGTGATCGATAATGATAATAATGACATTCGGCAGTATCTATCTCACTTGTTGGTGGGCACCTATACTTATAATGGATGACATAGAAGTGGATGAGCATAATTTATCAATTCTAATGGCTACCCCTCACCAGTCTCCTAATTGACTAAAGCGGACGGGTGCCATGTGGGAATCGAGATGGCGTCAGACCGCCACGGTCACTATACCTAGAATGATTACATCACAATTTCTGAATTTGTGCGCGCCTTTTAAAATAATTGGTTCACAGGAAAATAAAGGCGCAGTGTCTGTTACGCTTGTTTCTGTGGACACCTAAACCACGCTCTAAGGGAAGAGAGGAAGATGGGACTGAAAGGGGAAAGAGAGAAAGAGGAGCCGGTAGTGGAGGGATGCGGAGTAATTTCGACCATCGGGGGATCCTCACCATGCGTTCACATCACATACAACACGGACGCTTCTCCGTTTCGCCAACCTGATACTCCCCTGATGGGGCCCGGACAGGGGGGTCACCGCCGCTTGCGGTGGGGGCTAGCCTGGCACAGAATTTTTGTCTGTTGTAGGCAGTCATTGCACCCGCCACTGTTTCGGTGGTGAACGACGGCTGTTGTTGCGGCGCGCGTCTTTCTCTCTCTCTTCCTTTTTTAGAGCGCAGCTCTTTGGCGTCCGTTCCTGGGTTTCGCGTCGGCTTCGTCGTCGGCCTCGTAACCAGCTCCGCCCCCCTTTCAACCCACCAGCGCTAGCAGCGACCGACTGATACCGCTGGATGCCGCTGACGCCGCTAGAGAGTCAAGATAACGTGACTGCATAGAACACCGTGGCCGCCATGCAGAAAGAGGAGGGGAGGGTCCCCCCCCGTGTTCCTGTGTGGCGGATAGGGTGCTCTTCAGTTGCTGACGCGCCGGTTATTTCGTGTAGGCCCCGGCACGTCGACGAATACGTGACCACCTACCCACGGCTAGACCTGGTTCTTGGCGCTGCGGAAGCGTGGGTATCATATTGTTTGCGTCGGCATCGGCGGCGTTGTCCCTGAAACCAACTCCGAAGCTGGGATTGACTCACTATCGGTGTCAGCAGCATCAGTCAGTAGCTGCTATCTCTTCCCTCCTCCCTTTATCGCGTTGTCCGCTTGCTGCGCGCGCTTCTGCCCCCATCGTTTGCCGCTGGGTGTACGCGCCGCCCCCCTCCCCCCTCTTCCTGCGAGTCTCCGGTTGTCAAAGCGCCGGCTCGAACTTAATTCCTTTCTTCGCTCCTCCTCCAATGCAACCCCTGTGCGGTGGCAATCAGAGAGCCAGATCGGTGGCGGCGGATCTGTATATGTGCACCGCCCGAGCCGAAATTGCCGCTGCCGTTCGCCACTGCGAAATTATCTGCCAGTTCTTTCTGAGCCATGAGCGAGACGAATGTTGACATAAAGACAAACAGGAATTTCTTCACACTTATGCGGGAGAACATCCCGTTCCTCTCGCTCGTAACGCGTCCCACGGCTGTGACAACCTCGCGAGGCACTTGTATAGATCTCGTCTTTGAGAATCAAGCATTGGTGTACCAAGTCGAACATATATCAGTCTATTTCTCCGACCACAAAGCTTCCTTCATGACTGTCAAGAACTGTTAGTGGAGTCTTTGTTAAAGGAATACGTGTGAAAAATAAAAAAAAAAATTCTGTGATAGCGCATACACGTGTTGCTCGATTTCTTTGCCTCAATCTATCAAAAAGGTGAAACAGCTTATTTGCTGCGCTCAAATTTCGCATTAGGAAGTAACGTAATCGTCGGTAATTTTTTTCTTCTCGATTTTCTCTTCTGTCTGCCCTGCCGGGGTGGTGCACGGGCAAGACGCCCGACTACTGTGCCGGAGTACCCGGATTCGAACCCGACCTCGGCGGCTGCGTTTCGATGGAGGCAAAACGAAGAGGAGGAGGAGGAAAACTTTATTTAGCCCCATATTATTTGGCGGTTTTTGGACGTCTTCAGTAATGTCTGCTTGTTGCATCCACAAGAGTCTTCTCCGTCGACTTCGTCCGCTTTTTCACAATGGTCGGTTGCCCTCAGTCCAGGGCTCCGCTGGCTGCTGCCGCCCGTTGGGCTCGCTGTACCAGACCTTGCTGGTCTTCGCAGCGGTCGCTGGACAGCAGAGTCTCCCATTGCTCCGCACTCGGGTTTCGAATTTTGGAGACCACATCTATGTTTTGACATGCCCATGTGATGTGATATAGTGTTGGTGTTTCATCGCACCGCGGACATCTGTCAGCGTATATGGTAGGGTGCATTTTGTTTAGTATGTCTAGGTTTGTTTATGAACCTGTCTGTAATTGTCTCCATATGACAGTTTCCTCTCTGGTGAGAGAACTGTGCGGTGGGGGATATCGCATTCTTCTTCCTCTATAGTTCTCTAGTATGGCCGAGTATGCCTTGGATGCTTGATGCTGGCAAACGTTCCGCGGACCCGTCAAATGCTCGGAAAGTAGTGCATGCTCGAGCTATCCTGTCAGCCTCGATGTTCCCTGCCACCCCCATGTGCCCCGGTACCCATATAATTTTGTGTCTAGTCTTGCTTTCTTCGTGGTTTTTAATTCTGTCGCTCGCTTTGAGGAGTATACGGAGCGCGTGACAACCAATCCTACCGTTCATGAAATTTCGACAGGCTGTTTGAGAGTCCGTGAGTATCGTTAGCGACCGCCCAGCTCTATAGCCCTCCGCCACCGCTAGAGAAATGGCTACTTCCTCGGCCTCTGCTACTGCGCAGTGTCGGATAGAGGCGCTGGTCACTTCCCGTCGAGACGAATTGACCACCGTGGCCACTGCAATTTTGTTGTGTCCTCCTCTCGAGGACGCGTCTGCATACACAGCCGTGTCTTCAGGAGCGTATGTTTTTTGAATAAAATCGGCCCTTGCTTCTCTTCTGCCTTGTTGGAGGTTAGGGTCCATGTTTCTCGGGATTGGAGCTACCTTGAGGGACTTGCGAAGTTCGTCGGGGATCGTTGCCGTCCTCGATATTTCTCGCGTCTGCTCACAGTATCCGAGTCTCTGTAAGAGCGCTCTTCCAGTCGTTGTCTGCAGCAGCCTGAGTTCTTGCGACTCAAGCTGCGCCTCGCGTAGTTCTTCGAATGTGTTTTGCAATCCAAGCGCCATGAGCTTTTCTGTAGACGTGTTGCGCGGTAATCGGAGCGCCGTCTTGTACGCTTTGCGTATCAGGGCATCCGCTTGTTATATTTCACTCTTGTTGAGGCACTGGTAGGGCAGGCTGTACATCATTCGGCTCACTACCAGGTTTTTAACTAGTTTTAGTGTGTCCTCTTCGCGCATGCCATGCCACCTGTTGGTGATGCGGGTGATCATGCGTGTCACATGTAGCGTTGTTGTTTTGAGCATGGTAAAGGTGTGACTACTGTGTTGGTTCGATTGAACCAACACACCTAATATTCTTATTGTTGTCTTTTCAGGGATGGGCATTTCTTCCGGGTAGATGTTGAGTTTCAGGTTCTCACTGGTTGGGACGGTCCGGTTTTGTTTGCCTCTCCACACTCGAAGCAGTTCCGATTTCTCGGTCGAGCATGCGAGTCCTCTTTCTCCGAGATATTTCTGTACACAGGAGGCCGCTTCCTGTAATTTTTCTTCCTTCTCCCCGAGGGAACCGGTGTTCGTCCAGACTGTTATGTCGTCTGCATACATGGCGTGCCTGATGCCCTTGATCTTCTCTAGTTTTCGTGCTAGACCTATCATAGCTATATCGAAGAGGATAGGTGAGATGACTGATCCTTATGGTGTTCCTTTGTTTGGCGCGTGAATTTTGTTCGATCGAAGGTCTCCCATGGCGATGGTGGCAGTTCTATCTGACAGGAAGGCTTTGACGTACCCGTGGATTCTGCGTCCGCAGTCCAGGTCGTCTAGGCCTCTAAGGATCGCTTCGTGACTGACGTTATCAAATGCTCCCTTGATGTCAAGGGCCATTATGACATTTTCACCTGTTAGGGGTACGTTGCGGAGCACACCTTCTTGTATTTGAAGCAGCACGTCCTGCGTCGAGAGTTTTGCTCTGAAGCCGAACATGGTATGGGGTACATGTTCATTATCTTCCATGAAATTTTGCAGTCTGAGCATCACCACCCGCTCGTAAAGCTTGCCGAGGCACGACGTGAGCGAGATGGGCCTGAGATTTTCAATTTGGAGCTGTTTGCCAGGTTTAGGTATCATAATTACTTCGGCGTGTTTCCAGTCTTCGGGAACCGTCTTCGCCTCCCAGTGTTTGTTTAGAAAGCTTACGAGCTCTTCTATGAGGTCGTCACTCAGGTGTCGGATCAGGGCATTGTCGATTCTGTCGGTTCTTGCTGCCGTGTTTCTGGTCGTATCCCTTATGGCCGCATAAACTTCTTCCACAGTTATTGGGCGGTCGAGTCTCTCGTTTTCGGCTCCGCGATAGGTTCCTTGGTATCGTGAGGGGTTGCGATCACCGAAACATTTTTTTTTCGTGTCTTCTCTAAAAGGTCGGTGTCCGAACCCTCGAAGGAGTGGATGAATCTGTGGATGCTTATATTGTTTTCTGATTTTGTTTTGGTCGGATCGATTAGTGCTCTTAGGAGATTCCAGGTTCTGGCCGTACCTAAGGTTCCCTTAAGCGAGTCACTGAATTGTTCCCAATTTTGTCTCGCGAGTTGCGCTGCGTATTCTTCAGCTTTTGCCGTAACTTCTGCTATCTTTAGTTTTAGTTTCCTGTTGTGTTTTTGCTTCCGCCATCTTTTGGTGAGACTGCGTCTGGCTTCCCATAGTCGCAGAAGGTGCCCGTCTACTTCGGGCGTTGTTGTTGTTCGTCTTACACTTTTTGTGCATTTGTCTCGCGTTTCTGTCAACATGCCGCTCCAGTCCTCTAGTGATTGGATGCCGCCTTCAGATTTTTTGCAATCCTCGCGGAATGCGTTCCAGTCCGTGAGTTTTGCTTGTCCGATCTGGCATCTTACCCTTTCCGATGCTATTCGCGTCCGGAGGATAAAGTGATCGCTACCTAGGTTTTCCATCAAGTTTTCCCACTGTGACTCCTTGCTCTTCCTTACGAACGTGAGGTCCGGGCAATTGTCCGTGCTCACACTATTACCGATTCTCGTGGGGGTCGCGGGATCTGTGATTAGCTTGCAGCCAAAATATTCGGCTACGTCCGCTAATGTTCTTCCCTTGATATCTTGTTTCCAGTATCCCCAACTCGTGTCCATGGCGTTGAAATCTCCCACGATAATGAGTGCATTTTCTTTGGCCAGCTTGTGCGCTCCGTGGAAGAGTTCGAAGAATTTGGCTTTTCTTTGTCTTGGCGGGCTGTACACGTTCAGTACGAATGTACTCCTTCCCTTTCGCTTTTTCGCAATGATTTCGACAAGCGCGTGCTCGATGTCCGTGTCGGCGATGGTATCGTGCCTGATTGTGGTGATGGCTTTGATGACTAGAACGGCTGCTTTACCACCGTTTTGGCTCTCGTAAACATCGTACCCCTTTAAAGAGGGCCTGGTTCCAGTCTCTTGGAGCGCAATCACTTCGGGGGGTGTAAGCTGTGTGTTTATGTATTGTTTTAGTAGGGCCGGCTTTTTGCGGTAGCCTCTGCAGTTCCATTGCCAAATTTCTAAGTTTTCTTGGTCTTGCTGACGCGTCTTGGTCATGTTTACGTGTTCGTGCTGTTGCCTTGTTCGACAGCGAACGCCGTTAACGCTGGACGGTTGTACGCTCTTTCCGTAATGTTTTCATTATGTCTTTGTTTTCGAAAAGCACTTTTGATTTCTGAGATCTGCCGCTGAAATTGTGCTTGCATCTGTTGCATTTCAGATTGGATTTGCCGCATCATATCCTGCATCATCTGCTGCATCATCTGTTGCATTCGTGTTTCAAGTTCTCCATTGTTGGATGCTTGTGGCTGTTTTGGAAACGCTCTAGTGATTTCAAGCTCCCGTTGTTGTGCCTTTAGTGTTTTTGTTAGTTCCTCGACCTTGCGTTCGAGCCCATTTTGTTTGAGTCGAGCGAGTTCAAGCTCGCGTCTGAGTGCATCACTGCTCGCGTCTTTATCTTCTTTGACTGGAATATTTTTGTTTGTATTGTTTGTGTTACTATTTTCTACCGAGTGCGGATCAATGGTAGATGCCCAGCTTACCTCGCTGTCGCCTTTCTGGGAAAGCTTCTTTTTCTGCTTTTCTTGTTTGTTCCCCTCCTGTGAACAGGCCGGCGACAGAGGTGGGAAGGAATTGGACCTTGATCGGCTCCTCGAGGTCTCTCCTTCTGAGCTGAACCATCGCTTGCGTGGTCGCCCGCGTTGGCCACTGCGCCCTCTTTCCCCGCTGGGCTTTGGTCTTGCTTTTTTCAGTCTCTCGGGGCACTCTTTGGGTCCGGTGCGATGCGCCTCACCGCATATTAGGCACTTGAGCTCGCACACATGGTCTTTCGTCGGATATTTATCTCCGCACAGTCCGCACACAATAATGTCCGGTGTGGGGCACACATCGGAGCGGTGTCCTTGCTGGCAACAGACGTAGCACACTTTCCTCGTGGGGCGGTACTGGTAGCACGGTAGTTCACCTCCATAGTATATTACGAATTTCGGCAAGATCGGGCCGTCGAACGTGATCACTGCGGTCTTGGATTTTCCAAGCATCCTTGCCTGGAGAATGGTTACTGCTTGAGTTCTGACTCGGAGGTGTGCTTTCAGCTCTTCGGGAGACGTACCTGGGTCAACACCGTGTATTACGCCTCGAAAGACGTCCTCCGGAGCTGCCACGTAAGCGTTGACCTCGTACGACTTTCCGGCGAATTTAAGGCGGGTAATGCGTCGCACCAGGTGCGCCGCTTCTTCATGTGGGGTGCTAATGATAATATTTTATCCTGTACGAAGCCTTACAAGTATGTGCTCGTCCTTGCATTGTTGGCCGCACGCCATGATAACGGCGCGCGCTACTTGGTGTGAGGTGAGTGATTTCACCATGAGTCCTTTCTTGGGTCGAAAAATTATTTTCATGTCATTTTTGGGGAGTGGCGGCAGTCTTCGCCTAGGCCTCCTCTGCTCCACCTGTCCGGTCTTGTTGCAGCCGGTCGCATTACCCAGTGATTTTCCATCATGAGTTTGGGCGTCCGGGCCGGTTCCCGTGCCTTTCCGTTGTCCTTGTCTCTGAAGTTTTTTTTTTCTGGCGCTTGGATTGAACAAGCTCCCAACTGGCATCATTGTTGTACCCGACGCGCTACGATGAGGAATCTGACGGAATTCCGTCTTCCTTCCTGACTCGGCGTCTCCAAAGTCGTCTTCATCCATTTCTTGGAATTCGTCAAGGAGGTCATTTGGTGGTTGTGGCGACGCACTTGGGGCTTGGCTGGGCCCTGCCATATGGTCTCTCTTTGAAGAAGCGTCGGTGCTAGCGCCGCCGTCGTCAATAAGCCTAGCGTCCCATGCTCTCCCGATGTCGTGCTGGGCGTCCCGTCAGGGCGCCCGCTTTGGAACTTTCAAGTCCGGTAAAGATCCGAAAAAATGGTCCTACCGCTTGAAATATGGCATCTAGGGGATCCAGCACTTGATGTCTCCCAGTTCCGAATGAAATCCGGTGGCGAAAAAGCGTTGGTCCGGTGAAATCGGTCAAAATTTGCGGAGCCGAAGTGACGCGTGTCCGCCTGCTTCAACCGCCATAAGTGGAGGCGAAGAGGCGTCCGTGTACTGTGCGATGTCAGCGCACGGTTATACTCAGGTGGTCGAAATTACTCCGCAGCCCTCCACTACGGCTCCTTTTTTCTCTCTTTCCACTTTCACTCTCACCTTCCTCCCCTCTCTTACGGCGCGGTTGCTGTGTCCACAGAAAACAAGTGAGACAGTTACCGCGCCTTTCCCTTCCTATAAATAGGAGGTGGCTCAGCAACAGAGCCAGTAGCATGCCCGTGCATTTTCGTTTTCTTCTTTTTTCTTTCGTTTCTGCCCCGCCGGGGTGGTACAGTGGTAAGACGCCCGACTACTGTGCCGGAGTTCCCTGGTTCGAACCCGACCTCGGCGGCTGCGTTTCGATGGAGGCGAAACGAAGAGCCCCGCCGGGGTGGTGCAGTGGTAAGACGCCCGACTACTGTGCCGGAGTTCCCGGGTTCGAACCCGACCTCGGCGGCTGCGTTTCGATGGAGGCGAAACGAAGTGGCGTCCGTGTGCTGTGCGATGTCAGCGCACGTTAAAGATCCCCAGGTGGTCGAAATTACTCCGTAGCCCTCCACTACGGCTCCTCTTTCTCTCTTTCCACTTTCATTCCCACCTTCCTCCCTTCCCTTACGGCGCGGTTCGGATGTCCACAGAGCAAGTGTGACAGTTACTGCGCCTTTCCCTTCCTGTGAACCAATTTAACTTAACTTAACTGAAACGAAGAGGCGTCCGTGTGCTGTGCGATGTGAGCACACGTTAAAGATCCCCAGGAGGTCGAAATTACTCCGTAGCCCTCCACTACGGTTCCCCTTTCTGTCTTTCCACTTTCAATCACACCTTCCTCCCTTCCCTTACGGCGCGGTGCAGGTGTCCACATAGCAAGTGTGACAGATACTGCGCCTTTCCCATCCTGTGAACCAATTATTCTCTTCTGTCTGCACAAGGCAGCGGAGGTGGCTCAGCAACAGAGCCAGTAGCAGGCCCGTTCACTTTCGCTTCCATCTTCCTACAGCCACAACAACAGCATCAAAACGCAACTGCCGCGGTCGGGATCGAACCCTGGTACTCCGGCACAGTAGTCGGGCGCCTTACCACTGCACCACCGCAGAGGGGCGTGCGCGTCTTTGCACAACACTTTGTTCGCCATCTTAGCAAGGCAGCGGAAACGGTCGCAGGCCATTTTGACCGGCCGAGCTGTATCAACACCACCTAGTCTAGGCGGTGTTGGCTTATACGCTACCGCACAAACGCTGTGCCTCATCAAAGCTGGTACAGTCGCTGCTATATAACTGATAGCATGACAGGGCTGCTATAGCACCTCTTGAAGTGTGCATTAAGAACCAATTGAAGGATCAGGTGCGAAAGTTTGATCTGGACTGCATTTATCAAGCATAACGCCAACTGGCTGCAGTAAAAGTGCATCTATAGGAGTATTAGCGAGCTGTTTGCTGCAGCCTGGTATGATATCTAGGAAGGCTCCTTTCGCACAGTCGTTCAGGAAGTGATTCATGAATTTCGAAAGCACATTGCTGAAGAGTATTGTTCACTATATGAAGAGGACTGTGGCAAAAAGGCATCCGGCAGTGAGCAGTGAGCAAGGGAAGCTGTTTTACAAAATATTAGAGGGTTTCTTAGATGTCTTATAAGAGAGAATGGCGAAAGCCTACACTTCCTTTCATATTATTTGCCTCCCATCATTTGCATTTGATCGGCGTTTGTTGGAAGTGCTACATATATTTATAATTGTTTATAGGAAATAGAAGTCGCAGTGTTACACTGTCTTCGGCCGGTGTGAGTTTGGACAGTACACCATCGCTCCTATCGCCTGGCGTTTCTTGGCGCGCGTTTAAGTGTGGTATTCAAGTTGACAGGAACGCTAGACAAGGAGAACGCACCTATCGGAATCTTATGAACAAATCCTAATAGGAGGCGTTGACAGATCTCACGCACAACTCTCGCGCACGATATTTCGTTCCATGGGCCTTAAAGGCTTTCGCTTTAATAAATGTTTTTTTTTTTCGTTTTGTAACTTGTGTCGTGGTTGAATGCTCAGCTTTTTGATCGGATTACAGTCAATGGATTTCTTTTTTTCCCCTAACTAGGAAGATTCGATGGTCGACTTAAGACCGAGCTTGAAGTAGATTCGAGTAAATACGTCCTTTCTCTCACTAACTTCAGAGAGCCAGAGAATATACCACTGCTTGCCCCAGACTGTGTTGAGAGGACGAAGGAGTGAATGATGGTGATCACTTTACACATGTGAATTAGCTTGTGTGGCACAGCGCCATAGTTGGACCGCCTGTGCAAACTTGGCAGTCCCGATGGATTTCCTTGAACATTTAGAATAGTCTGTCGCTTTTCTTATGCACACTACCCATACGGGCTCAGCTGGCATGTGCGCCCTTTTTAAGCCTTCTCTCGTGCTGCATCGCAGCTTTAAGCCGTAATCCAGCTTGAACTTGGCATGCAGTTTGTGATAACAGGTACGTGCGAAGTCAGCCCTATAATTCGTACTACACCGCACTTGCCTCTGAGGCCCAACTGGATGACACCAAATGCTTTTATTTGCATGTAGTTTCAAGGCGCATACAACCAAGACCATTCTAGGTTCCTTCAGTTCATGAAAATTCCCATTGAAGACACTGTCTCGCTAAGCATACGGGGACCGCACGGGGAGGCCTCGTAAATAGGTCTTCCCGTGTAGGCGCTGTTTGTTGTATTTCGCTGGAAGTCGTTGAAACGGTTGTAATTTTTTCCAGTGATATTATAATACGTCACTAGCGTGCGCTCTCGGGGTAACGCGACCGGCGCAAATGTTTTGAAGTTTGCTATCGCTTTCCTCTGTGTAAGTTGGGTGAACGAAAAGAAACTTCCAACATTATTCCTCGACGAAGTACATCCAATATAAATGCAAAATAACAAGTCCTGGCTGCCCAAGATTCGAAAATATGGCTGGAGACCGAAAATTATGTTGGGAATGACAGAGTTGCGAATTAGATACCTCAAAAAGAGTTTACTCCGAAAAGGCAGCTGCGAATATGTGCTGTGCGTATTTCCTGTACGCGCTTTTTTTCTTTATGGATAACAACACTAATGTTCTCTTTACAATGACTGCCCTCGGCACTTCGAACCGAAGTTAGTAATAACGGAGCTTGGTAATTACAAAAAAAGGTCATGCATTCCAGAGAGCATCGGCTCTTTCGTATCGAAGGGATGCACACCTATCTGCTGATATATATTTTCCTAATTTATATTAATGACCTGATTACTGATATATCTTCTAACATACGACTATTTGCGGATGACTGCGTAATCTATCGACCTATCGCTAACAGCAACGACACTAAACTGTTACAGAACGGCTCTAATTACATCGAATCCTGGTGTAGCAAATGGCTCATGTCCAAAACACAAATAAGACGTCAATAATTACATTCCACTGTAGGCAGTCCTTTCCTTCACCCTCGTATTATATATTTGCCTCTAAAGTTTCCGCAGTTGACTCTTATAAATATCTTGGTGTAACCATTACCCGTTCCCTCACGGTGGTCTATTCACGTCTCTAACATTGCTAAAGATGCCAATCGCACGCTTGGTTCTTTACGCCGTAACTTGCGACTTTCACCTCCTGTCAAACTGCTCACCTATTTAACGCTCGTCCGTCCCAAACTGGAATACGCATGCGCAGTTTGGGACCCTCACCAGTCTAACCTTTCCCTCACCCTCGAATCGAATCCAAAATCGTGCAGCAATGTTCATTCATTCAGACTACTCATATCACTCAAGTGTTACTGATTTGAAGACAAAATCTAATTTCCTTTCCGTCCAATCACGCCGAAAAATAGCCCGACTGTGTCTTTTTCATACATTTTACCATTCATCACTAGGAAACTGCGCCATAATGCCTTGTCACCGCGTATCCCATCGACTTAATCACAATAAAGTAGTATACCCGCCATCCGCAAATGCCACTGCGCATCTAAATGCTTTTTCGTCCAGACAGCAAATGACTGGAATCGCCTTCCTGCCGACGCAGTTCATCACGCTCAACCAGCACACTTCAAAGCATTCATTGAAAGACTCGCCAATGAACTGTAACAGTCCACCTCTCATGTGATACCCCATAGGGGCATTTGAGGTATAAATAAATAAATAAATATCTCTGACCGTCACTTCGTTCAAAAAATTAAGTGCCTGAATTCATTCAGCCTTTATATTCAGAAACCAGTGTTATGATTAGAGAACTATCCAACTTCACTCGACTGGCTGAAACGTTCAAGGTGCAAAGGTGGTGGTGGTGAAAACGTTTATTATAATACATATAGGTATGTACACTAGGTGGGATGCCTAGACAGGCACTCCATTGGCGTTTGCCGCAGCCCAGGCGCGCTGCGTTAAGACCTTTTGGGCCTCTAGGGTGCAGCAGCCGGACAGGGTCGCCTCCCAGTTCTCTCGGGTGGGGTTGGGGATAGGCGGCAAAGATGGGGTTTTTTGGCAGGCCCACACCATGTGGTAGATGTCAGACACCTCCCCACAGTACGAGCACAGCCCGTCGAATTGCGGATCAAAATGTTTTAGAATAGCTGGGCACAAGGCGACAACGAAGAAACGCACAGACTAAAGCTTACAAAAATGGCACAGTATGACGTTTCTTTTTGCCTCTCACTGAAAATTGCTTTCAGCGCATCATTGGAAGGCACAATGCACACGTCTGCTAGGCCAAGAAGCCACTTCTGTTCAAGCACCTGAACCTATAATGATAAATGAATTTTTTATACATACACTCGTTTTGATCCTCATGAAAGTGTGTTAAGGGTCGCTGCGTTCCCGTTCTTCGCGCGGGATCGGAGTGATCAGTGTGGGTGCCGTGGCGTTTTTTTTTTTTGAAGGATGCGTGCGGCGTGCTTGCTACGCCGCCGATCTTGGCAAGCATGCTGACCCATAGCTGATTACTTTCGGCGCCTTTCTGTGTGAGGCGGACAGGGAAATACAGGCCACTCATCATTGTACATCCGCGGTCCATTTCTACATCATCACTTTATTGGTACTGTCGGAAAACGTCCCTAATCAAACAAGGAGATCCCGGACTCACATGGACCCAGAATAATGGAATGCATTCCACGATTTGCCGAGAACATTGCTCGAGTTTCGCTCCCTGCGACACTATCTTGTCCTTTCACTTGTCATTGCAACGTGTGTACTTAGAAGCGATAGCTTTAAGAGTATCACTCAGGTATAGGGGTGGGGGGAATTGACAGGTTTGAATTGTGGTGTTGGCGGAGACTCTTGAGAGTTCCTTGGACGGTCAGAAGATCAAATCAGTCGGTCGACCATAAACCCTGACTGCTCATTGGAGGGTCGAATTCTAAAGTTAAAGCTCAGCACTTGGGTCATCTGATGAGAAGAGAGGAGTCGCTGGAGAAAAAGTTGATGTTGGGAAAGGTTGAGGGTCACCGGAGAAAGGGTAGGCAGCGAACGCGATGGTTAGGTGGCATCCTCGAGGCGCTGCAGATGAAGTTATGTGATGTTAGGAAGATAGTGAGAGACCGGAAAGCGTGGCTTGATATGGTCCATAGGGTCACGAAGTGTTGGACACGACTGAACGACAGTACTGAACTGGGGATCTCTAACGGGCGCTGACATCGCACAGCACATACGGACGCCAATCGAAACGCCACTCAGATGACAAACCACTATTTTCTGCGGTGTTTTCGCGGTTTACTTACAAGTGCTGATAACCATTGGGCCTCTACAGTAGTGAGTCATAACATGAAAAAAATATCTTTATTTGCAATGTTACACAAAATGGAAGCTGCGTTTCTATGGAGGCGAAACGAAGTTGCGTCCGTGTGCTGTGGATGTTGCTGTTGTAGCTGTAGGAAGAAGGAAAGGAAAATGCATGGGCCTGCTACTGGGTCTATAGCAGAGTCATCTCCGCTGCCTGCCAACCATATTTGAGCCATTTGCTGCTCTATTTGAGGCAAAATTGTAGGAAGCTATAACACACATCATTCAGGAATGTGCTACACTCAAAGATGCGGTAATCCACATAACGCAAGACAATGCTATACTTAATCACAAATTAGATGCTCTAACACAAGAATTCTCTAACCGCTATATAGATATTGAGCCTCGGCTTAATACTAGCGCAAAGCGTCTTCCAGAGCGCAAGAAACCCAAAGCAGCAGGAGGACCGGAAAATCCTCTCCCTGCTATAGGTCATGAATCCCACCCCTCCGTTTCGACTACCCCTCCGATATGTTCTCATGATGACATATCGAAATCATAGTCTTACTGTTTGGCAGTGGAACTGCCGGGGCTTTGGCCAGAAGCGTCATGTAGTCCACCAACTGCTGTCCTGTGCTACGGGACCCGACATCCTTGCTCTACAGGAACCCTCCAACCCACTCACCCTCCCCGGCTATACACATATTTTTGCCCACATCTCCTCCTCCCTCTCTACTAGCCTTTTTAGTTAGTCACTCTGTCACCACCATCACACATCCCTTGGCGATTTCAGACATTGATAACCTTTTAATTGAACTTTTGCCACAACACACTCCAGCGAAAAGTGTTTTTATCTTAAATGTGTACAGTCATCCTAAGTGCCATAAAAACAACTATGAATGGCTATTTACGCTTGCGAAGCGCGTAGCTAACAGGTGCCCGTTACTTATTGTTGGAGATTTTAAAGCTCCACATACAGCCTGGGGTTACCCGCATAACACACCGAAAGGACGTCGCGTGTGGTTAGCCGCGCAACAAACCGGTCTCTCCCTTCTCACTGACCCTACCTTTCCTACCCGCACGAGAACCGGTGTCTGTAGAGACATTACACCAGACCTTATTTTTGCACATCGTTTTCCTCACGCGTCTTGGTGCAATACACAAGAGAATCTAGGAAGTGATAACTTCATCGTAGAACTTCTTCTAAACATTCAGCTGCCCTGTAGGCCTCCCAGAGGTTCAACGTTCACGAAGTGGGATTCTTTCCGAACGTGATAGAGCAGCCCGCGCCTACGCCCCCATTAATGACATCACCAAATGGACCAAACAACTACAAATTGATGTCCAATCAGTATCTTGTCCCCTACCAGATGACTGCCCAAGCGACAAGGTTGACTCCCGCCTTCTACATTTATGGGATGCTAAAGGCGGCCTAGAATGACGCTGGAAACGGCAGCGTTGGAACCTGGCACTTAGTCGCCGCCTAACCTGTCTTAACAAAGAGATAGAGATGCATGCAGCGACTCTTTCAAGACAGAATTGGGAATCGCTATGCAACAAGTTAGATGGAAATATGAGTGTATCTCAGACTTGGAACCTTTTTAGGCACTTAATAGACTGTAGTAAGACTAGGACTACCCAACGAGACAACCTCACTAGACTAACACATACTCGCGATATACCTCCACCGGAACTTCTCCAAGAACTACGAGATCACTGCTTCCCCAAGTACCCTTCTATAACACACCCTGACTATTCAGGGCCTCATAACGACTTCCTCGACCAGCCCATCACGGTATCAAAGGTGCAGGCTGAGCTTCAGAGGCTAAACACATCTTCAGCCCTCTGTCCAGACGGAGTACACAATAAGGCACTCCGGAATCCCGATTCCCAATCTATTGCCGCCCTTACCGAATATTTTAACGAGTGCTGGCAACGGGGAACCCTCCCGCCGCAATGGAAAGAGGACAAAGTCGCGTTTACACCGAAACCTGGGAAACCTCTGCTAATTTCAAAACTTAGGCCCATTTCTCTCACCTCTTCTGTCGGGAAACTAATGGAGCATGCACTCCAGACCAGAATTTGTCAATATCTAGAAGGCAAACATCTCATGCCCACCTGCATGTTTGGATTTCGTCCTGGCCTTTCCACACAGGATGTCTTCTTATAGCTGAAACATTACATTCTCGACAGTCAAACCTATGAAACCAAAGCCATCCTAGGCGTAGATCTGACCAAAGCATTTGATAATGTTACACATTCAGCAATCCTTCAGAATCTTACAACCCTGGGAGTCGGCGCCAGGTTGTGTAATTACGTCCGAGACTTTCTCAGCCAGCGCACAGCACACTTACCTTTGGCGACCACTGCCTTCCGGAGAACATGCTAGGTGCACGAGGTACGCCCCAGAGCGCCGTCCTCTCCCCTATACTATTCAAAATAGTACTTCTTCACCTACCCGAAAAATTAGCACAAATCGCCGACATTCATTTCAGCATCTACGCCGATGAAATCACTGTCTGGGATAACCACGGCAGTGATGCAGAAATAGAGGAACACCTACAATCGGCACTAAACACCATCGACACCTATGTAAGGGAACGTGGCCTAACTTGTTCCTCTTCAAAATCAAAACTCTTTTTATACCGCCCCAAGCAATACGATTCAGGCAATCCGCCTATTTCCCACAAGCTAGACACCCATTCGATCCCACTATATCCAAAATAGGTGTACTCGGTCTAGTTCTTCACTCCCATGGTGCACACGAAAAAATCATAAAGACTCTCTATGCACAATGTCAACAGAACACCAGACTGATTCGCCGCATAGCCAACCGCCGGGCAGGCTTAAGCGAGCGAACCACAATTCGCCTCACGCAGGGTTACGTTATAAGCCGCGCCACATATGCCCTCCCATATCTCCCCCTCAAAAAAAGGAGAGAAACCGGGTGAACGCGCTCCCACGAAGTTGCACGAAAACGGCTCTACGACTTCCCCCAGCACATCTAATTCCCGACTCCTTAAACTCGGTGTGCACATCACTTTCGAGGAACTTAGAGAGGCTACATTAACGACACAGATATCCAGCCTATCCAACTCGGTGGCTGGCCGCACTTTATTAACCCACTTAAACCTTAGTCCAGTTACACACCCCAGTGACGCTGTCTCCCTCTCTCACAACCTCCGCTCCAACCTCATCATACCTCCCATCACTAAAACATGCACCCTGAGCGAGACCAGGGCCGCAGAATAGCCAGGGCTCACGCCCTTCACAGACAATATAGCGACGACCAAGAGGTGGTCTCCGTGGACGCAGCGGAATATACGTCAGCCTCCCGTATGGCCCTGGCTGTAGCCGACAATCAAGCAAAGCTGCTTACTTCAAGCTCCATAATCACCAATTCCACCACAGAGGCAGAGGAGGCAGCCATTGCGCTTGCTTTCATGTCTACATCTGCCACAAAAATTATCTCTGATTCCAAATTTGCGATTCTAAATTATGCCAAAGGCTATATATCCCGCACCGCTGCTCGCATATTACGCTTCTGGCAGCCCCGATACCCCATAGCCCTCATCTGGACGCCAGCACATGCTTGCGCCCCTGGCAACGAGGAGGTTAATTCCCTAGCCCGAGGTCTTATTTTCGGGCTAGAGGAATGGAGTCCCCTCTACAGGCCGAGGAGCGCCTGCTGTCCTTCCGCGATATTCTCTCGTACTACCAGGACAAACGAAGAGAATATACACCCTCAGCCACGTCTCTTACCATAGCGCAGGCCGTACACTGGCGAAGCTTGCAGACTCCGACTGCTCCATACCCTACACTACTACATGCCAGATACCGAGACCAGTTTTTCTCATCATGCCGACTCTGTGACAAACCAGGACACTTCCTACACATCCTTCTTACATGCCCCACCTTTCTTCATCCCCCATCACCGAACTTAGCAGAGTCCTACTGAAAGTCTCTCAAAGAGCACTTCAAGTCAAGACCAACGGAAGATCATTTCCAGTGCTATGAGGAGGATTGCTCTTCAAGGACTTTATTTTGCCTTATGAGGGTGTTTCCCACGTAGTAAGGGAGCACCCAAGTACCATGCAGGCGGCTTCGCCCCCAATATTTGTTCCAAATGGCCATAAAATATTTCTACCACCACCACCACCTCCGCTGCCTTGTTGTTGTGGCTATAGGAAGAAGAAAAAAAATTTGCTGAGGCTTAGCTAAGTTTAAGCCTAGTCAGATGCGAAGCATATTGGTGGCTAGGCTTGGAAAT
>JAJIZL010022840.1:28392-47391 GCA_023969395.1 Amblyomma maculatum | reverse complement strand
ACGTTCTTCACGCTCTTCATCGGTCTCTGTAGCACGCCGCAGCTTTCACTTCTCATTCCAATGGGCAGCCCTGTCTTCAGAAGGCATCTCAACCCCGTGTGTGCCTAGCAGAAGTTGTTGTTGTGGCTGTAAGAAGGAAAAGAAAATGCACGGGCCTGCTACTGGCTCTGTAGCTGTGCCACCACCGCTGCCTCGTGCCGACAGAAGAGAAAATAGACAAGAAAGAAAAAAAATGCTGAGGCTTAGCTAAGGTTAAGCCTAGTCAGATGCGAAGCATATTGGTGGCTAGGCTTGGAAATGCACGATTTTTCTTGGTTAAACTCGGAAATACACGGTCTTCCTTGGTTAAACTCGGCAATAGCATGACTCGTTCATCTCGAAAATCAGTTCAGTTCAGTTCAGTCGTTCAGTCGTGTCCGACTCTTCGTGACCCTATTGACCATGTCACGCCACGCTTTCCGGTCTCTCACTATCTTCCTAACATCACATAATTTCGTCTGCAGTGCCTCGAGGATGCCATCTAACCATCGCGTTCGCTGCCTACCCCTTCTCCGGCGACCCTCAACCTTTCCCAACATCAAATCTTTCTCCAGCGACTCCTCTCTTCTCATCAGATGACCAAAGTAGCTGAGCTTTAACTTTAGAATTTGACCCTCCAATGAGCAGTCAGGGTTTATGGTCGACAATATTGACTGATTTGATCTTCTGGCAGTCCAAGGAACTCTCAAGAGTCTTCGCCAGCACCACAATTCAAACGCGTCAATTCTTCGGCGGTCAGCCTTTTTCACAGTCCAACTCTCGCATCCATACATCATAACTGGAAAGACCATAGCACGAGTTATACGGATCTTGGTTGGCAGACTAATGTCTCTGCTCTTTAGTAGGCGGTCAAGGCTAACCATTGCTCTCTTTCCCAGAAGCAGGCGTCTCCTAATTTCATGGCTGCAGTCTCCTTCCGAGGTAATCTTGGAGCCCAAGAAGAGAAAATCTGTCACAGCTTCCACTTCTTGTCCCTTGATGCTCCAGGACTTGATAGGGCAAGAAGCGATGATCTTTGTCTTTTTAATGTTCAGTTTAAGCCAAAACTTCTCACTCTCTTCTTGTACGCGCATCAGAAGTCTCTTGAGTTCCGCTTCACTTTCTGCCATTAAAGTGGTATCATCCGCATATCTAAGGTTGTTGATACGTTTTCCAGCAATCTTCACTCCAGCTGAAGACTCGTCCAGACCAGCCTTCCTCATGATGCACTCTGCATATAGGTTAAATAGGCAGGGCGACAGTATGCAGCCTTGCCTCACTCCTTTCTCAATCGGAAACCAATCAGTAAGACCATGCCCAGTTCTGACTGTGGCCTCTTGCCCTTCATACAGGTTCCTGAGGAGACAGATGAGGTGAATTGGAACTCCCATCTCTTGGAGAGCTTGCCACAATCTGCTGTGATCTACGCAGTCAAACGCTTTCGCATAGTCAATAAAGCAGAAGTAGATGGGTTTCTGGAACTCTCTTGCTTTTTGCATGATCCAGCGAAGGTTGGCAACTTGGTCTCTAGTTCCTCTGCCCTTGCGAAACCCAGGTTGCACGTCCGGAAGCTCCCGATCCACATACTGCTGCAGCCTACCTTGGAGGATTTTCAACGTCACCTTGCTAGCATGCGAAATAAGCGCGATCGTGTGGTAGTTGGAACAATCTTTGGCACTGCCTTTCTTTGGAATGGGGATGTAAACTGACCTCCTCCAATCCTGTGGCCACTGCAGGGTTGTCCAAATCTTCTGACATAATGTATGCAGAATGTTAACAGCGTCATGGTTGAGGTTTTGAAGAAACTCAGCTGGAATTGTATCAATTCCGCTAGCTTTGTTCTTAGCAAGGCTGGCTAAGGCCCATTCAACTTCACTCTTCAGGATGCCCGGCTCGAGATCAGTGACCACAACCGTCTTATGTTGGGTTTGCACATTCGGGTCCTTCTTGTACAGTTCTTCTGTGTATTCCTGCCACCTCTTCTTTATCTCTGCGGCTTCAGTGAGGTCCTTGCCTCGTTTGTCCTTTATCACGCCCATCTTAGCACAGAAGCTTCCTTTGATATCTTTGATTGTCTTATACAGAGCTCTTGTGTTCCTTAATTGGCTGTTGTCCTCAACTGCTTGGCACTGTATGTTCAGGAAGGCATTCTTATCTCTCCTTGCTATTTTCTGAAAATCCGCATTGAGAACCTTGTATCTTTCTCTTTCCCCCATAACTTTTGCCATCCTCCTTTCCTCAGCTATTTGCAAAGCCTCTTCAGATAACCATTTTGCTTTCTTGCATTTCTTTTGCTTTGGAACTACCTTAGTAGCAACTTCTTTCATTATATCACGAACATCAGTCCACATCTCTTCGGGCTCTTTGTCTTCTAGATCTAATTCTTGAAATCGATTCCTCACTTCCACAGCATATTCTAATGGAACTTGATCCAGATTATACCTGAAAGGCCTTCTAGTTTTCTGCGTTTTTCTCAATCGAAGCTTAATCTTAGCAACAAGAAGCTGATGATCGGTGCCACAATCGGCCCCAGGCCTTGTTTCTACTGCTTGTATAGCGCTTCTCCATCTCTGTCGGTAAATAATATAATCGATCTGATTCCTGTACAGACCGTCCGGCGAAGTCCATGTGTACAGGCGCCTCTTGTGCTGTTGAGAATGAGTATTCGCTATGGTCAGGTTGTTTTCTTGACAAAACTCTACTAGCCTCTGCCCAGCTTCATTTGGCTCACCAAGACCGAACTTGCCTGTAATTCCGGATATTTCTTCACTCCCTACCTTAGCATTCCAGTCTCCTATGAGAAAAACGACGTCTGATGATGGGGTGCGGTCTAAAAGGCATTGTAGGTCCGCATAAAATCTCTCAACGTCAGCTTCTTCAGCAGTAGTGGTCGGTGCATAGACTTGGATAACTGTTATGTTGAAAGGGTGACCTTACATCCGAAGTGAAATCATTCGGTCGTTTTTGGGGTTGTACCCTAGCACTGCTTTGCCCATTCTTCTGTTTACTATGAGAGCGACCCCATTCCTTCTCTTGGATTCGTGCCCACAATAAAAGACATAATGGTCGCCGGAGTTAAATTCTCCCATTCCGATCCACTTGAGCTCGCTGATACCCAAGATATCAATGTTCAATCTGTCCATTTCTCGCTTGACGATATCCAGTTTACCTTGCGTCATAGATCTTACATTCCATGTTGCTATGTGATACATCTCCTTGCAACATCGGACTTTCCGGTCGCTTCCCGACACATCCACAACTGAGCGTCCTTTTGGCTTTAGCCCAGCCGCTTCATTCGTCCTGGAGCTACTAGGAATCGCCCTTTGTTCATCTCCAGTAACATATGGGACGCCTTCCAACCTGGGGGGCTCATCTTCCGGCGCCATATCATTAATGGTATTGTGACTGGCCATAGGGTTTTCTTGGCAGGAAATACTGGAGTGGGTTGCCATTACCTTCTCCAGTGAATCACATTTTGTCAGAACTCTCTGCCGTGACCTGTCTATCTTGGGTGGCCCTACACAGCAGAGCTCACGACTTCATCGGGTTTCGCAAGCCCCTCCGCCACGACAAGGCAGGTATCCATGAAGGGGATCTCGAAAATACGGTAGTATAATTGGAAGCATTGCTGACAAGTTCCTCGCTTTGTTCTTCAGTTGTTGTAGAGCATTGTCGCCGAGCCGCATATTGAGCACGCCGCTTGGCTAGACGTTCTTCACGCTCTTCATCGGTCTCTGTAGCACGCCGCAGCTTTCGCTTCTCATTCCAATGGGCAGCCCTGTCTTCAGGAGGCATCTCAACCCCGTGTGTTCCTAGCAGAAGTTGTTGTTGTGGCTGTAAGAAGAAGGAAAAGAAAATGCACGGGCCTGCTACTTGCTCTGTAGCTTAGCTACCTCCGCTGCCTCGTGCAGACAGAAGAGAAAATAGAGAATAAAAGGAAGAGGGAAAGAAAGACGCGCGCCGCAACAACAGCCATCCATAGAGAAACATACTTACGTAAAGAGCGGACACTTCCATACAGGCCCAGCGGCCCAGCAGCGCCGGCGCCTTGAGCGGCTGGTCAGACCGCTAATTTCGTCCTCCGAGATTTTCGGCACGTGGTTTTTTCTCTGTTTCGGTTTCGGTTTCGATAGAAATGCTTCCAATTCTGACTTACATTTAGATGCTAAAATATTCAACTACATAGTCTAGAGTTGCGCGTAAGTGCTTTAATCATTCCATGCATGCGGACGTAATAAAGTCGTGGATTGCAACCTCTTTACTGGAAGTACCGACAAGGTTCTCGCAGAACATGGCTGACTTAGTTCATGCAGGTTAGAATAAGGTGATCAGAGCTGTTCTTATTGTAATTTTTTGCCGTTATTGAGCTACTTTTCTCAGTGGCGCACAAAGAGGCAGTGGTTCCATACAAAAAGTTTATTTTCATGTTTCCATATTGAATAGCACAGAAAGAAAATACATATCACAAAGAGCAACAAGATTGAAGGAAATGGTGAAGCGCGCGGAACTGTGCCACGATGAAAAACATTCGCGTGTTGTTCCTCTAAAACATCCCCCGTGAGAACAACAGAAAAGGAGTTGTGAACTGGTAGACACAAGTAAGGAGGAAAAAATGCAGGCACAGCCCGCGCGGAATTTATATAAATTAGACTTGATAAGTAGCCTATTCAGAAAGTTAAACACACCACACTGAATACATAATAGTAACCCAATGCTCTGCTTATACTCATGATCGCGGACAAAATTGCCCTCTGTCCGCGTGGCAAAGGTATTGCAGGGAGTCCGCTGTTAGCGACTAATACCAGCAGATGTCGTCAAAATGCAGGCAACGAATAGGCAGCAGCGCTTTTTAGACCCCAACGAGAATGCTTTAGCCATGACAAGGAATTCGGCATGTAAAAATGATGCTGACAAAGCGGCAAAAGCACATGCATTGTGCAAATACAGCGAAGTAATCACCATCCACAAAACGATCCCAAATGCGCAAACAACATTTATTGTACTGCGGAATAAAAGTTTGTGCTAAGATACATCTGAGCCACCGAAAAATCCTTTGTCTTAAAGCTGTCTTAGAAAATTACGCAATCGAAGGAATGCACATGTTCTTCAGAAAAACACGACCAAAAAACATAGTAACTGCACACTAAAAGTGCGTCACGGCTCCTATCTACATTACACTTGCAAAATACGTTCATGTTGCGCAACAAACGACTTGCTAAAAGCGTTCTTAGCACAAAAACAACAAAATATTTCTGTAGACAAAAGGAAACAAGTTACCGGCCAAACGAGCTGACGCATTGAAAAGCACGGTGAGGTGGGCGTACCCGACGGCACTTGACTGGCGAAGCATCAACGTTTATATGGAAAGAGCAAGGAAAGCACGCTTTGATGCAAGCAGGTATACGTATGATAAGCTATCGACCTTTGAGGTGAAGTGGAAGCGAACATCGCTACGCCGCCTCGCGGGTGGTCAGACCCTTACTTGCTCGGCCACGAAAAGGCTCGAGTGTCCGCTCATTACGTAAGTATGTTTCTCTATGAGCCATCGTCCACCACCGAAGCGGTGGCGGGTGCAATGACGGCCTACAACAGATAAAAATTTGGTGGCAGGCTAGCCACCGCCGCAAGTGGCGGTGCCCTGCCTGCCCCAGCCCCATCAGGGGAGAGCTGCACTTGCCTACCCCTAGCAGAAGTTGTTGTTGTTGTTGTGGCTGTAGGAAGAAGGAAAAGAAAATGCACGGGCCTGCTACTGGCTCTGTAGCTGAGCCACCTCCGCTGCCTCGTGCAGTTAGAAGAGAATATAGAGAAGAAAAGCAAGAGGGAAAGAAAGACGCGCGCCGCAACAACAGCCGTCGTCCACCACAAGCGGTGGCGTGTGCAATGACGGCCTACAACAGACAAAAATTCGGTGCCAGGCAAGCCCCCGCCGCAAGCAGCGGTGACCCAGACGCACCCCCCTTATATACCGCCGCTCCGGCATCACGTGCTCACTACAGCGCACCTAACGGTAGAAGTGGGAAGCGCATTGGTAGCGACGCCGCGCTCGACCGCACGAGCCGGCGGCCCATCTCTCCTCTGCTCTGACGTCACGCATCACGTGGTACTCCTTGGTAGCGACGCCGCGCTCGACGCCGCGAGATGCAACCCGGTCTATCCTCTGTCGTGATGTCATGCATCACGTGGTTCTCCTTGGTGGCGACGCCGCGCTCGATGGCGCGAGATGCAGCCCGGTCTCTCCTATGTCGTGACGTCACGTATCACATGGTAGGTCATGAAAGGTCAATGATGGTGACACCGCCGCACTCGAGGAGCTGAGGCTTAGCTCTAGTAATATGCTTCGCATAAAAAATGCACGGGCCGGCTACTGGCACTGTCGGTGAGCCACCTCCGCTGCCTCGTGCGGACAGAAGAGAAAATAGAGAAGAAAAGAAAAAGAAGAGGGAGAGAAAGGCGCGCGCCGCAACAACAACCGTCGTCCACCACAGAAGCAGTGGCGGGTGCAATGACGGCCTACAACATAAAATTTGTCAGCTGGCTAGCCCTAGCCGCAAGCGGCGGTGACCTGCCGTCCTAGCCCCGTGGGGACAGGAGCTGCAACCCTTCACCACCTCCTCTTTCCTGCCTTGTGCGGACAGAAGAGAAAATAGAGAAGAAAGGAAAAGCAGAGGAAGCGAAAGACGCGCGCCGCAACAGCCTTCGTCCACCACCCAAGCGGTGGCGGGGGCAACGACGGCCTAGAAGAGATAAACATTTGGTGGCTGGCTAGCCGCCGCCGAAAGCGGCGTTTGCCTACCGTCCCAGCCCAGTAGGGCGAGGAACAGCTACCCTTTTCCACCTCCTGCACACACCCATCCAATGGTGACATTACAAAATAATGCCTTATAATGACCTCCGCGCAAACTTGTTGGTTTGGCGTGTCGGCTTTAACGTCCCCAATAGCACAAATCGGGTTGTGAATGGTGCCCCACGCTAGGCCCATGGAGGCAGCCTGTACGGGCCCCATGCGAAATTTGCAGCTCGTGCCCACCACCACCGCCTCCGCTGTGGATGTCAGCACAGGTTAAAGTGCGATGTTAGCGCACGTTAAAGATCCCCAGGTGGTCGAAATTGCTTCGTAGCCCTCCACTATGGCTCCTCTTTCTTTCCACTTTCACTCCCAACTTCCTCCCTTCGCTTACTGCGTGGTATACGTGTCCACAGAGCAAGTGTACGCCCCGCCGGGGTTGTGCATTAGTAAGACGCCCGACTACTGTGCCGGAGTACCCGGGTTCGAACCCGACCTCGGCGGCTGCGTTTCGATGTATGCGAAACGAGGAGGCGTCCGTATGCTGTGCGATGTCACCGTACGTTAAAGATCCCCAGGTGGTAGAAATCACACCGTAGCCCTCCACTATGGCTCCTCTTTCTCTCTTTCCACTTTCACTCCCACCGTCCTTCCTTCCCTTACGGCGCGGTAGAGGTGTCCACTAAAACAAGTGAGACAGTTGCTGCGCCTTTCCCTTCCTATAAATCAATCAAATCAAATCAATCAGATATGGCCCATATCCCTTCCTGTTAACCAATTATTATTATATTACAATAAATTTCGATTTGATTCAATGCTACGTGATGCTTTACACTAGTGTTGAATTGGTGTTGAATTTACTACAATGGCAAGCAGGTGCACAGAAATCAAAAAACAAGAAAAGGAAATGTACTATTATGAAAAGGGACAATCAGTTTGCACAAAAGATGAATTCATTCGCGTTTCAATTATTATGGACCAATTAACAAGAATTGCTCCTGGTATATATTATCCCAAATTCATGTTTGACTTCAGCAGATAAAACGCGAATGAATTCATCTTTTGCGCAAACTGATTGCCCCTTACTGCATTTCCTATGTACACTTTGAAGGATACCCGATTAGCAGAGCTAAGCTTTACAAAAGATTTTGTAAAGAGTTACAAAAGATTCCCCATTCATGAAAATTTCAGCTAATACGCCTGAGAGAAACACCGATTGACTGATTGGTTATGATGTGGGTCGGGTTCAGGGGGCGAGCTTCCCCGCAGCGGGCTCAGCAGGCGACGATGCATCGAGGCGGAAGACAGCCAGGGAGGAGAGGCAAAAAGTAAAGTTTATATACACTTTCTACATACTGAAGAGAGTACAACTCATAAGCGGAAACGGAGCTATCTGTACAAACAAAATCCGTGAGTTAAATATGGTTTGGTATCCCCAGTTCCCTAGCTGGGGAAACAAAGTTCATTGATGCTATGCAATCAGTGGGAGCAAGGGATCACTCGAGGTGTCGCCCACTGCCGAGGGTGAACCTCCTTGCACATCTTCCGGTGGCGAGGGCAAATCTTCTGATGTCTAGGACGATTTTGTGCGGGGCGATGGAGTTTCGGTACCAGGACAAAATGGTCCGAGAAGTCGCCTATTGACGGTGGTCATTCACCCCGCGAAATTCCAAGGGGGGCCACCTGCTTGCCTCGAGAATTCGGCGAGCGGGGTCAATGCTGCTCGGCGACGTGTCTCGTGCCCATTGAGCACAAGAATAGGTGCCCTGTTGTCGCCGTCGCTTCGCTGCTTTTGTTCGCGGTCGCTCGCCGGCGTCCGCTAAGTACGCTTCCATTGTGAGCTGCTGAAGCTTGGCCGGAACTCCGGCTACAACAGCCTCCATGTTCAGCTACTGAAGTCTGGCCGGAACTCCGGTCACAACAGGCCGTCTGCCGCCCGAAGAGGTCTCGTAGTGTTAGCAGCCAACGCTGCACCCCGTAAAGACGTGGAGTTGGTTCAACCTGGTCGGTCTGGCCACGTCAAACCTGGCCCCCTGGTTCCTGCTTCCTTGTTGAACAGCGCTAGCAGACTCAGCCACTCAAAGCCCAAAACACAGCAAGCAGCGAGCGCAAAACAAAACTCTGAGAAGTGCCAGGCTGCCTTCATAACAATGTTTGCCATTTGAAAGTAAAGAAAACAAAATAAAATTCGTCCAGAGAATTTTAAGTTTTCTTCCAAAAGTGACCATGTCTGAGAGACAAGTAAAAAAAACAAGATTTTTTTGGTGGGGGCAGATATGCTAGCTAAAAATTTGTTCCATGTCGTAACATGAAAGATGCCATAGAAGGCCACTTCCTGTGAGAACATATCCCAAGGTGGAGCGGTAGGTAAACAATAGTAAGAACAGCATCAGCAACAACAACGAAAAAAACGACTACGCAAGAAAAAAAAGAAAAATATATGATATGTGTAGCCAGTTAACATCTGGGAGCCCAACTAGAGAGCTTTACCCAGGGAAACTTCGGCTGAGGCCATCAACGTTAGCATTGTCGCGCCCCTGTCTATAACGCACGTCAAATGCGTGCTCCTGCAAGGCTAGACTCCAACGAAGCAGCCAGCGATTTTTGGCCGACATATTACGAAGCCAAGTCAAAGGACAATGGTCAGCCTCTACAAGAAACGGAGACCCTGCTAAATAACACCGCAGCTTCTGAATCGCCCACAGGTGACAGGCGCATTCCTTTTCTGATGCACTATAGGCCTGCTCGCGTAGGGTGAGCTTCCTACTTACAAATAAAACAGGGTGCTCCTCCCCATTGTCATCATGCTGGCTGAGGACGGCCCCCATACCGCGGTTACTCGTGTCGCATTGTAGCACAAACTGACGCGTGTAGTCTGGAGTTCTCGAAACAGGCTGACTGGCCAGAGCCGCAATCAGGCCCAGAAAAGAGCGTTCTTTGTCGGAATTCCATTCTATTTTGACAGGTTCATTCTTTCGCAAACTGTCGGTAAGGGGGCTGGCAATTTCGGAAAAATTGCGGATATAATGTTGATAGTATCCGGTTAATCCGAGGAATGAACGAATATCTGTATTGGTGACTGGCCTGGGGAATTCGGATATTGCCGCTACTTTTAGTTCTAGCGGGTGCCGATAACCGCGTCCTTCAATGTGACCCAAGTAAGTCACTTGAGCTTTTCCCAACTGACATTTCCCCGCTATCACAGTCAGGCCTGCCTCACGTAACCGTGTCAGTACATCCCTCAAATGACAGAGGTGTTACTCCCAGCTCTTAGAAAAGACAGCTATGTCATCTAAATATGGAAGAGCATAGTCCCCCATACCCTACAGCACACGGTCCATGAGACGGGAAAAACAAAAGGACGCGTTTTTGAGGCCAAACGTAAGGACGAGAGGACGAAACGTTTCTAGAGGGGAAATAAAAGTGGCGATTCGGCTCGCTTTCTCGGTCAGAGGCACCTGCCAATACCCCCTAGTGAGGTCCAGCGTGGATATATAATGAGCACCACTTCTGGCCTCAACTCTTTCCTCGAGATTCGGAATCGGGTAGCTCTGATTACGTGTGATCTCATTCAGATGGCGGTAGTCGATACATGGACGAGGGTCTTTACCTGGCGCCTCAACCAATATGATGGGGACGTGTATTCACTCTCGGATGGTAAAATCAGCCCCATGTCTAACATCCGCTGAATCTAAGTTGCCAATATTTCCTTCTGCCGGGGCGAAACCCGGTAAGGCCTGCACCGGATGGGCTTGTCGCAAATTAGCCCTATATCATGTTCGATCAAGTTAGTCCTGCCGGGCCGGTCAACGAAGCAATCTTTGAACTCTCGCAGAAGCGTTTCTAGCTCTTCTTTCCGTTTATCTTCCAGTTTCCGCGTCGCATTCCATTTTTGGCAAAGTTTTTCGAGTGCGGAATCTGGTTGTACTTCTGGGGAAAAAAATCATTTTTCATATCTTCAGGAACATTTAGAGCAAGCTGCACAACGGCTTCCCTCTGTCTGTACGGTCTCCCTCCCAAGTACTGACCGAGCCCAATTCTGCTTAGCTTCGGTGATCGGACGAGAACCGGCGTATTCAGCATGGTATGGCCGATTGTGCTTTATGCGGTGCGGGCTGGGCACAATTATTTTTTCCTTCTTTTTATTCGCCCACCCTAATTCTTGTCTGTACGGTTTCAATAAATTGGTGTGGTAGATCATCACCTCTTTGCGTCTTCCCGGCATTATAATAACATAGTTAGCGTCCGAAATCTGCTGTACAACCTCAGCGGGATCCTCCCAAAAAACATCTAGTTTGTTCTTCCGCGACGCAGTCAGTAAGAGCCCTTTGTCTCCAACAGCAAAAGTTCGTTTTCGGGCGTTCCGGTCGTAATATAGTTTCGCCTTGCCCTGAGCTGATTTCATGTTAGCCTCCACTAGCTCGAGACATGACTGAAGACGTTCTAGTAGCTGCAACACATACTCAACCACTGTGGGGTCCTCTTCGCGCCCTTCCCATGCCTCCCGGAGCATCTGAAGCGGGGAGCTCATAGAACGGCCGTACACTAGTTCTACTGGGCTGAAGCCGGTGGTCCCATCTGGCACGGACCACAACGCAAACATGGTAGCTGACAAGGAAGCCTCCCAATCTGTTTTGTTTTCATGGCACAAAGCCCTTAGTTCTTTTTTAACACGGAGTGCCAGGCCTCTACACTGTTGCTCAGTGGGTGCCGCACGGAACTGTGTATAATGCGAATACCGCATCTCCCAAGGAAGGTAGTTGTCAGAGCGCTGGTAAAGACGGTGCCATGATCACTGTGCACTTCGGCCGGAAAACCCACTCGAAAAAACACAGAAAGCAGCGCTTCGACCACCTCTACCGAGCTTACTTTCTTAAGTGGGACGGCTTCCGGGAATTTGGTGGCCGGACATATTATCGTCAAAATATATCTGTAACCTGACGTAGTTACAGGCAACGGTCCCACTACATTTACGACAACACGCCGGAAGGGCTCTGTGATTATGGGCACTAATTTCATAGGTGCCTTTCTTGTCTCGTGTGGTTTGCCAATTCTGTGACAAGTTTCGCATGTCTGAACAAATTTTTCGACGTCTTTAAAACATCCGGGCCAGTAGAATTCTCTCAGCAGCCTGTCTTTAGTTTTTTTTTATACCCAAGTGACAGGCCCAACCTTTTCCATTAGAGAGGGCGAGAACTTGAGCCCTATACTTAGACGGGACAACAAGCTGGTCGTGTTCTACTCCTTTCCTGTCCTTATACTGGAGACACCATAGGCCAGACCGGCGCTGGAAAATGATGTGTTTGCGTGACACACCCGTTTCTTTTTGGTTGCTCAAGTTTTGCAGAGACTGATCTCTCTCTTGCTCAGCGGCAAACATTTCTCGGTCCACCCGAAGAAGCTCGAGAAAACCGTCTGAATGCGGCAGCACCAGATTCGTACTGACTTCCTCTCCTGGCTCAGATTGACCAGTTGCACAAAATTCGGGATAGTCAATGCAGCCAGCACCGCTGTCGGTGCTTTCTAGATCAGTGCTATTAGTGAGAAAACCCTGTTGCTGCTCGCCACCGTGATCCTGCACTTGGCTTACAGTTTCATGCTTACCCTTTTCCTCTAGCTTCGTCAGCGCTGCGATTTCTCGCACCTTCGCACGTGTGAGAGCCTGGACAGCATGGTCTCCAAAACTCAGCCCCTTTTCCATGAGCAGCATGTTCGAGTGATTGGAAAATATGTAGGGATACTGCTTGGGTAGGTTTTGAGAGGCGGCTGTCTCAGTGTGAAGCACCCCGAACGGTCCCTCGATCTCGACACGGGCAATCGGCAGACATACGCTATTCTCAATCACCTGCCGTATCCAGGCGCATTCACCCGTGAATTCTCCAGCCCTAACGTATTCAGAGTGGATGACGTCCATTGTAGCAGCGGAGTCGCGGAGAACTTTGCATGGTTTGCCATTTACGGTCAAATCCCTGAGATAAGGCTGCAACCATCGCAAGTTGCCGTCCTCGTTATCCAGAAACGAAAACAGCACTTTTGGATTACGGCAGCTGGCAGCGGAAGCAGACGACCGGCTTCTTAGGTTCGAAAACCTTTCTTTCCTCGCGTCTTCCTTCGAGCTGCTTACTGCACTTTTTTGTTGTGCAACGGGGATATTAGACGACGCAATTCCCACTTTTGCCTGTGTGTGAGAGTGCGCCCGATTATCCCTACCGACTTTCGCACTGGATCTGATGCGTGCTTTCTCCGATTCTCGACGGGTCGCGAACCCATCAGCTAATTCTGCCGCGCGTTCCAAAGCCTTTTTGCAGGGCTTATCCTGCACCCATTGGCGCATTTCCTCTCCCAGGCTACCGTAAAACTATTCAAGGCAGATTACCTCAATGACGCTATCGCGACTGTCATAAGCCTCTTCACCTTTCAGCCATTCGATCAGATCTGCTTTCAATTTGTACGAAAAGTCCTGAAACGTCTCGCCTTGCTTCCGTGCTGCCTCTCGAAAGCGGCGCCGGAATGCATCAGCTGATAGCCGGTACTTTTTAAGGAGAGCTGCCTTACCTTTATCGTACCTTTCGGCATCCTCTTTCGACAATCTGGCAATTGCTTCAGCCGCTTCACAAGGAAGTACGTTTACTATTTTCTGGGGCCAGATGTCCCGCTGAATTCCCTCCTTTTCACCGATCCTTTCAAAATTTACGAGGAACAGCCCAATGTCCTCGTTTGTCTTGTAGGGCTGCAGGAGATCTTTCATTTTTATTGTCGCGCCCGTCGGAATAGCCTGATTGTTAGAAGTATTTCCGGTGCGCGTTGCCTCAGCAATTTGAAGATCTAACTGCCTGAGTGCAA
Organism: Amblyomma maculatum; assembly: GCA_023969395.1. NCBI lineage: Eukaryota > Metazoa > Arthropoda > Arachnida > Ixodida > Ixodidae > Amblyomma > Amblyomma maculatum. The sequence continues at coordinate 33,746 of JAJIZL010022840.1, read as the reverse complement.
TTTTCCTCTCCTATGCTTCTTTAACTGCCTGAGTGCAATTTTCCTCTCCTATGCTTCTTTAGCCTCCCTAGACTTCTGAATGAAATCCCATGTCTCCGAAATTTCATTGCCATTCGCCCCACACTCCTGAATAGCCTCAATAACCTGTGGCCTTCTATGGCTTTTCCCCACCTCAATACCAAGCTCTTCGCAAAGCAAAATCAACTCCTGTTTCTTTAACTTGCTGATTTCCATGGCCACTTTTGAACGATGACTTTCGTAAAACACTGCTGCTTCAAACGTACAAAATGAAATTACTAGTTTTGATAAACTCCCTGAGTTAGCAAACCTGGCAAATTCTTAGAGAAAGTCAAGCGCCACCATTTCCGATGCCAGGACCAAGCGTGAACGATCCCACCGCAGCCAACCAGTTGATGTGTGTCGGGTTCAGGGGGCGAGCTTCACCGCAGCGGGCTCAGGAGGCGATGATGCATCGAGGCGGAAGACAGCCAGGGAGGAGAGGCAAAAAGTAAAGTTTATATACACTTTCTACATACTTAAGAGGTTACAAGTCATGAGAGGAAAACGGAGCTATCTGTACAAACAAAATCCGTCAGTTAAATATGGTTTGGTAGCCGCAGTTCCCTAGCTGGGGAAACAAAGTTCATCGATGCTATCCAATCAGTGGGGCAAGGGATCACTCGAGGTGCCGCCCACTGCCGAGGGTGAACCTCCTTGCACATCTTCCGGTGGCGAGGGCAAATCTTCTGATGTCTATGACGATTTTGTGCGGGCGATGGAGTTTCGGTACCAGGGCAAAATGATCCGAGAAGTCGCCTATTTCACCCCGCGAAATTCCAAGGAGAGCCACCTGCTTGCCTCGAGAATTCGGCGAGCGGGGTTAATGCTGCTCGGCGACGCGTCTCGTGCTCATTAAGCACAAGAATAGGTGCCCTGTTGTCGACGTCGCTTCGCTGCTTTTGTTCGCGGTCGTTCGCCGGCGTCCGCTAAGACGCCTCCACTGTGAGCTGCTGAAGCTTGGCCGGAGTTCCAGCTACAACAGCTTCCATTATCAGCTACTGAAGTCTGGCCGGAACTCCGGTCACAACAGTTGTACTTCGTTTGATGAAGATGGAAGACGGAACGCTTTTTTCGAATGAATGAATGAATGAATGAATTTAATTCCGTCTAGGCGGAGGTGGCTCGAAAAAAAGCAGATCTCCGACTTTACGGGGTTTGAGCCACCTTTGCACAATAGCAGACGGCAATTAGCTGGGGTTAGCTTTGGTTAAGCCTGGTAGGTTGCGAAAGCAGTCGGCGACCTGACGCAATCTTTCTTTCTCCTTTTCAATAACGCCTGTCTAACGAGGTTGTTGTTGTGGCTGTAGGAAGAAGGAAAAGGAAATGCATGGGCCTGCTATTGGCTTTGTAGCTAAGCCACCTCCGCTGCCTCACGCGGACAGAAGAGAGAAAGTAGAGAAGAAAGAAAAAGAAGAGGGAGAGAAAGACGCGCGCCGCAACAACCGTCGTCCACCATCTAAGCAGTGGCGGGAGCAATGACGGCCTACAACAGATAATGCGGTGACTTGCCCCCGCCGCAAGAGGCGTTGACCTACAGTCCCGGCGCCGTCGGGCCAGGAACAGTAACCGTTCATCACCTCCCCCTGTCTAACGAGAGTTGCTGTATTGTTGTTCGGGCTGTAAGAAGAAGGAAAAGAAAATGCACGGGTCTGCTACTGTTCTGTAGCTGAGCCATCTCAGCTGCCTCGTGCGGACAGGAGAAAATAGAGAAGAAAGAAAAACATTATCTTTGGCTTAGCTGTGGTTAAGCCTGAGTGATTGCGAAAACAATACCTCCCTGGCTGCGCTTGGCTCTGCTGGTGGTTTGGCATGGCTTCGCCTTTTTTGAAACTAAAGGATTTACTCTGGACACAACATGGTTTCTACTGTTTGGTTATTCCAATGAACACGATTTGATGGCCCGTAAAGTAGTGACTCTTGGTCTGAACACTGGTAATTACATAGTCATCCGAATGTCTATACATCACCAAGTCTAGACTGCTACCCCATTGAGTAGCAGTCTCTGGTTGGAGAGGACATAGCTGAAGGTAGTGCTATTCATCGAGAGCTCGTATGAATTCCGGGTCTCTCGTTGGGTCTATGTTGTAGTCTCTGGTGCAGAGGACCATTCGTTTATCAATTCGCTTCGGCAGTCCGTTTGACAAGATGGCCAGGGCTTCGTCGTTTCCTGTTTGTAGAGAGATGTAAGGTCCGGTGGCTCTTCTACACGGCGCTTTCTTCTGTGGTAATTATATCGCTCTGCACTACTCAGACGATTCTTCGGCATTCAGAGAGTCCATGAAACTACACTCGCTCACTGAACTTGTAGAACGCCGCCGGGCTCGCCATTCTGCGGCATAGGCGCGTAGCTTAGCCAACCGCTTTTGCCTTTCTTCATCTGTCTCCTCGGCACGGCGCCGGCGCTTGAGCGCAGCACGTTGCACCAGCGACGCCTTGTACAACTCCTCAGACATGACTAAGCGGAGCGCGCCTGCGGCGCCCCGTTTATCCTCTCCTAGCGAGCGCCCTCACGCAGAGGGCCGTGGAGGCCGTCACGTGGTAGTCGCCGTGCCTAGCGAAGGAACGACTACGGCCGAAGAGACGAGTTGAGGCCCCTGCTCTCCTCTGGTCGTGACGTCACGCTGTCACGTGGCCGTGTGCCGCAGCTGCATCGGAGCGAAGGAACGACCTCCACCGACGGCAGAAAAATGCTAGCAGTATTGCTTTCGCAATAAAAGAAGAGGGAAAGATGCGCCACAACAGCCGTCATCCACCACCGAGGAGGTGGCGGGTGCAATAACGGCACAGATAAAAATCGGTGGCAGGCTAGCCCCCGCCGCAAGCGGTGGTGACCCACCTATCCCGGCCCCTTCAAGGCTAGGACCAGCCACCCTCACACACTCCTCGAACAGCACCGCGCCTCTTTTATACTGTCACTCAAAGTGGAAGCGCAGCGCCTCTAGCTGATAACCGCCGTCCGGCGTGGCCCGATCCGGGGTCGCCCGACGACTAGACCTGCTAGCCCATCTCTCGCAGCTGGTATGACGTCCTAGGTCATCCACGGTTGACGCCTCAAGGTCAAACGTGGCACAGTCCGGGGTTATGCGAAAGGCCGTTCATCGACGCAATATTGCTTTCGCAATAAAACAAGGACACCTCTATAACCCCAGTTATACAATATGCGAACTTTGTCACATTACAAAGAAGTGAGAAATATCTGGTGAACCAGGCGTGCACTGGTGAGCTTCGCCGCCCGCAGCTGCAAGGCCGCATTCCACTAGGTCGTTAGGGTTTAATTGCTGGCGTTTTGGAGGAAGCATTTGCTTATACGTGTTACATTGGAAGTGTAGCCGCAATATGGAAGTTTCTTTTCGTATACTGTTGAACGCATCTACGACTAAATATTTCCAATTCCCGTAAGTCGCCATACAGAATAACACATTTGTCACCACAACAAACCAAATTTGGGTCCGCTTCAACGAAATTTATGGCGAATAGAGCTGGCTTGAGAAATGTATTTGACAACAAAATAAGCATATCGCCCCCAAAGGTTTCTCTTCTTTAGGTCAACGCTGCTTTGTTTTGCTCTAATCGTTCGCTGGAATCAATACGTGCTCCTACTGATCCACCCATTCTCAACAAAATAAAGGCATTCACTGCTTGGCGATGCTTTTAAATGTGGAAAGGACGACACAAACAAGTCCCACACTCAACACGGCTATATAAATCATCGTCAACGAGCTAACTCAGCAATTTACGCTTTTATTTAGTGGTGATTATGATTGGGCTAGCTACGTTTGGATAAGGCGCAGGTGTAAGATCCTGTTTTTTTCAAATCCAGAGCCTTAATGCGAATATTTTTCTTTACAATACAAGGCACGACTAACAAGTGAGGCATTGAACGGCAGTCAAGAGTGGTATGTTGCAGAGGACTTCGGCGTTTCGCACAGGGCATTCTCAATAACTGTGAAACCTCAAGATGCCGTATACAAAGCTCTTTTTTAGACATAAGCGAAACAGAAGGAAGTTGCAACGACGGTGCGATCCCATTGGTCGCTGCGTGTGTAACTCACGCCATGGCCTTTGTGGTTAAAATGCTGACGGACTGATTAATCATCTTGGACTGTATTCTGATCTCGTATCTACTCATCTCGTGTCGACTCGTTCGTGAGTGCTAACTAGCCTGCACTACCGTAAGCTTTGATATTTTATCGCAGTTATCGGTGATGACAAGTCATGCAACGTGACGCAAGTCCGGGAATGCTACAGAAGTATCCTCGACAGTGTCGTCGAGGAGTTGGGCCAGCAACAGCCTGACATGAGCCTGCACGAGAGCCTGTGCAAGTAAGTGCATATTGAATGCGCATAGCATTACGATATTGGCCCGCCGGGGTGGCGCATTTGTTACGGCGCTCGACTACTGTTCCCAAGGATGCGGGATCGAATCCCGGCCTCGGCGGCCGCTTTTCGATGGCGGCAAAAAGCAAGGCGCCCGTGTGCTGTGCGATGTCAGTGCACGTGAAAGCACCCCAGGTGGTCGAAACTCCCGGAGTTCTCTACTACGGCGTCTCATAGCCTGAATCGCTTTGGTACGTTAAGCCCTACAAACAAACCAAAATTCAGGATATTGTTGAATATGGCTTGCTATCAGGCGGTGCAGCCAATTATGATCTTTTTCCTGCGTTTATGCCCTCATACCTGCTGGTGGGTAAGAGGTTAGCTTCTCATAAACCCTTTCCTCTCGCACAGTTAACTGCACTGCACCATCCTTACATTGGGCGGCATAGTAGCGTAGGGCCAGCATGCTCAAGCGCAGTGCAGGAATATGAGGGGGCAGCTTGGCACGAAGCAAGGCGACAGGCCCAGTGCGGAGGAGAGCAACAGCTGGTGCAACAGAGTAAGGTGGTGGGCAAGCACCACAGGTGTAGATGCAGTAAGCAAGACACTGGCTGTAACAATAAAGGAAAGTTGCAATACCTGCCTCAAGCCTATGGGGACAATGGGACGAGGCCGGGAATGAAGGAATTATAATTATTGTAGAGAGTAAAATAAGACAGAAAAATGTTCCTTGCAGTGACAGCCTTGTTATTCCGATTACCTCGGTCTCTTTTGACGTGTCCTGACAGCACACGGCCGCGAGTGGTCTGTTGCTCTTCATCGCAGTCTAAAAGCGGCTGCTGTACCGGGATTTGACAGCACGTCTTTGGCATCAGCAATGAAAGCGTTAAGGGACCACACAACACTTGCCAAAGAATAGGTGCAAGGAATCGGTGCACTTGAACGAGAGTTATTCATTAAAAAACCTAAACTACATA